>OX421971.1:43038128-43413106 GCA_949128135.1 Parasteatoda lunata
CCAGGCTTACCCGGCCCCTTTTAATAAATCATACGATCATAATCTTTTTAATTAGATCATTAGATGTTTAATATATATTTTCTTAGCTATATCACTCTATAATAGAATAGTGGACGATTGAAAATAAATCAATCAACATCTTCAATCGAGAAACATTTTCTTCAAAGTTGAAATTAATAAAGAAGCATTTTCGTGTTTACCAATATTTAAAATGAGGTAAAAAAAATTTAGTCCAAATATCAAAGTCAAAATAATTAAAACAATTAGCTTAAAGACATTTCGCTGGATTTTAACTATAACTTCTCATTTGTCTCTTAACGTAGCATAGGTCTTAATACTATTTTAATAACATATCTGAATTCAATGCACTTATACAACATTTTTATACGATGTATATATATATATATTTTTCATTTAAATTGAAATCAGGGAGGAAAAAACTAATCATCAGAAAACGTTTCTTTCCTTTTATAAATGGCAACAAGTCACGGAAACAATTTATTAAAGACTTTTAAGAAGAAAAAAAAAAAGCGTGAAAAAGAAGAAAAAAAATTATGCCTTCTTTGCTTAAAATATTCCATAATATTGTGCGACATTACGTAATTTCAGAGCGACAGTTGTTGCGTGAATACCTGTAATTACCTTCCAAGTACTACTAACCCTCTCTTCGTGACAAAGTGTGAAAGACTTTTGCCGTCAAAGGAAAATAAGGTGGAAAAAAAAATTCATTTTGATTTACAGCAATGGGAGTTTGGCAACATGGTCCATAAGTAGATCTTGGAATGAGGTGGGTTGTTTCACATTTATAGTATTTTCTGAAATAAGACATTCGTGATAAAAGACATCACATGCCTAAATAGTCGATTCTGGGATAAGAAAGAAAATAATTCTTATACAAGAGCAGTTTTGGAAAATTTGTTGAAGCAATTTATAAAATTCGAAACGACCTTAAAGGGATTACTAAGCATTACTTTGTGATTTTCTGCAATAGATTTGGATTTGTTATGATATTACGCTCGTTTATTTTTGGTGGTTATTGGACCCTGAGGTTAATTTACGGCTGTTCTTATAAAGTAATGGCAATAAAAATCCCATTCCATGTTACGGATCTAATTGAGGTGCTATAATATAAGATTGAAATTGGTAAGCTAAATACTGTTATAATAAAGAATGAAGAAAATGATAATAAGAGGCATATAAGATATATATAGTGAAGCTGAATACAATCATAAGAACAATAATAAGAAAAAGAATGAAGATAATAAAATTGAGATGAAGAACGAAAATATTAATACTAATTGGATTGGAAACGTGAAAAATCCGCTATTTGAGACAAAATGAGAAGGAATTTTGCTGTCGAAGGAAAACAAGGTGGGAAAAAAATGCTATTTTGATTTACAGTAAAGGGAATTTGACAACAGGGTCCATAAGTAGATTATTTTGAAATTTACAGTATTTTCTAAAGTAAGACAGTCTTGATAAAAGTCATTACATATCTAATAGTAGATTCTGAAGGAGGAAAAAAGTTCTTGAAGGAAATTTATGAATTAAGAAATGACATAAAACCGATTACTGCAATAGAGTTGAATTTGCTATGATACAAAGAAAGGGGGACGACGATATTTTTTTTTAACAAAAGAAAACAATATTATATATTTCAATTAGGTATTAGTCAAAAACTAGCCCTATCTCCCTTTATTATAAAGTGGCAGTGAAAGTTAACTTCGGGGGAAAGACAAACGTAAGGTTTCTGCATTGAACCGGTATTCAAACTTTCAATACAATTTTCACCTATTCTCTTATTACTTCCGTTTTTAGCTATTTTTGGCACTGGAACAGGTCTAGTTGACAAAATAAAATAGACTTGTTAGAAAACGGATTGCAGTTAACAGGAGTCATATATGAATAGTTTAACATAGAACAAATCACTTACCAGTCCGAGTTTCTAATGATTGTTTTGCAGATTCCAGTGACTATTACTAAGATGATGCCAATAATTGCGAAAGGACGATAAGATCTGTAATTTAAGAAAAAAAAAGCCTAATTTCTATGTGATCTTCTAATTTAAATGTAATTAATAATTACTTGTAATTTTTTTTCCTATTTTAAAGATGATTTAAAGTTTTTATATTTTATGAGTGAAATATTTTAGATACTACATTACAATAATTATTGAAATTGGAATAAATGATGTTTACTAATATTAATAATTACTTGTAAATTTTTTTTCCTATTTTAAAGATGATTTAAAGTCTTTATATTTTATGAGTGAAATATTTTAGATACTACATTATAACAATTATTGAAATTGGAATAAATAATATTTCTTATTTAAGAAAAGAGCATTTGGCTATTCATAGAGAAATAACTAATCCAAAAGAAAAAAAAAAGATGGAATAAAAGACAAAGCTTTGGTGAATGAACAAACAATATCGTTATATATAGATGAAATTGCACAATAATCGGTCAAAACAAATATTTAGATTTTTTTTTGTTTAACCACTGAAAATTTAGGATTCATTTCTGCGGGATGAATTATTTTTTAATTTGTATGTTTCCAAATACAAGCCAATCAGCTTTTCTTTGAAACTTTACTCAATTCCAAACTCATGTATAATCTGACGTAAAAGAGATATGCCATCGTTGTGGGTAACTTTCAATTTCCCTTTGGAGCATTCCAGCTATCTTAATTTATTTGTTTACCTTTGTTCAGAAATTAAAAACAATTGGAAAGTCCAACCAATTCTTTTCTTCCTACTTCAACTTCCTTTGCTTTTCAAAATACTAGTCGAGATTGAAGTCATCAGCAGTTCAACTTTGCTTCAGATGTTAAATCGGATGCTTAAAGCGAGAGCTATTTGAAATCTGAAGCAACCACGCTTTGCTTTTTTGTTCGTTAACTGTTCTACGGGGAAAAAAGAGTGGTAAAAAAAATTTTTTTTTAAAGAAATTCTTTCCTTATTGTCCTTTTTATGTTTCCCTTTTAATTGTTACTTTTAGGCTTTTTATTTCCAATTGCTATTTCATATATTTATGAGTTTCGTAAGTGCCGTTGCATGATATTTAGCGAAAAAAAGTATTTTTGTAGGCTATGTTAACGTATCCGATTATTAGCTGACTTTCGACTTCCAAAAGTTCATAAAAAAATTCCCGCACAATATTCAAAAACATGCGGTATTAGACCGAATTTTAAATAGAACGTTTTTTTTTTTATAATGAAATATCACCAATTGTCAAATTATATTGTCACCAATCAACATATTATAAGCATAAAACAAATTTGGATTTAAGATTGGAATGAAAGACATAAAATATATTGATAAAAAGCTAATAATTAAGAATTAATATGTTAAGGCAAAATATATATTTTTATGATGTAATATGCAGCATAATTTGTAATATGCAGTATTGAAAGTAATATCTGATTTATAATTAATACAATTAATATACTAATTAATTATTTATGAGATGTCTATAATTCTACAAAGTCAATTTACTTTATAAATCAGCGTTGTTTAAATTATTATGTGGTGGTAGTAAAAAAAAAATTTTTAGAACATTTTTAAGAATAATTTATTATAATATTTATTAATTCTTCTAAACATTAGAGTGCAATATTCTGACAACAACAATCTGAGACATTTTCGATTACCTTTTAGTGATTCGGAGTTTTTTCCTTTACCTAAACAGATTGTCTAGTACACTGACTTATGTTTAATTCATGAAGTGCACTGTTGCGATTAGTTTCTTAGATGACAAAAAAATTTGCGAGCAAATTGTTTTTTCCTATTTGTATTAAAAAACATTGTTGATGTTAAGTTTTGGTAATCTTACATCTTTAGGAACTTCATCGCACAAATTTCAGAAGCTATTTTATTGAAGGCTTTTGGAATTTATTATATTCCAAAATTTTTTATAATTTATAGCATAACTAATTTATAATTAATTTATTTTAAATTAATTATAAATTTAAATCAAAAAATGAAATTACATTATCTCCTTGTCTTTGTTCGTACTGAGGTTATACTAACAATGAGATAAATGGAGGTCTCATTAATCACAATTTATTTTTTCTGGGATAAAATGATCATTAGTGGAAAAAATTCTATAATCAGATATAATATTATTTATAAATATTTTAGATTAATTTATTTCTAAATATTGGTCAATTTACTAATAATTGTGCAGATAGATTTTGTGTGAGTGAGTACTTCTCCGAAAAAAGTCTTATTCTTTAATAATTAAGCATTGCCACCCAAAACTAAATATTTGGCATTTTTTTAATACAAAAAGGTGAAAACTCCTAAAATCCATTTGAGGTAGAAAAAAACATTTTTCAAATCTTCTAGAGTAGAAAGTAATTATGTACTAAGAATTCAAGATAGTTAGTGAGATGCAGTTTTGATGTGTACTGAGCCCAAGCTATAAAGTTTTACCCTAAATAACAATTCACTCTGTAATAATCACATTATGTGCTTGAAGGTAAACATAGCTTTTATGAAGAGATTACCTTACATCTGCTAATCAGTTTGGGCAAATGATAATTGCTACAAAATCAGACACTAAAGTGCCCTTATTATAAATAAATATACTTTATTGCAAGATTGGAAAGACAGTCGTAATCTAGGAAATGCAGATGCATTTGTTAAATTATGAAAACGGTCCAAAGTTTAAGTCTTAAAACGATGTTCCTGCGTTTATTACTAATCTGTACAAGACTGCGTACTAAAGTTTATTAGCAACAAAAATTGTACCTTTTTTGGAACAGTAATTCCCATCCTTGTGCTACCAGCATACAGAATCCCATACTTGGTATATACAGTACTCTTTCGGCCACGACGAAACCAACTGAGAAAAACAGATTGCTTGCTGGCAGGAAAGGGATTATTGTCATAGAAATACCCTGAAACAAAGTGAGGACAAAAGAATTTTAAAACTTGTAACAAAATAAATGTGTGTTTTGGGTAAAATTTTATTCACAAAATATTTTAGGTAGCTCTTAGCTATCGGTAGTGTCATAAACCTAAAACGAAGACAATACTAAAAAAATTGAAAAAAAAATTAAATATTTGGAAAAGTGCTTACAACATAACTTAAGCTCCTTACAATTCCTTACGTTTCGCTGTCTTACAACATAACTTAACGTTCCTTACAATTCCTTACGTTCCGCTTCCTTACAACATAATTCACGTTTTTCCTATTTTTAATTTAAATATTTTCTTTAATTCCGTTTTTGCATGCAATAATATCTGTTAGAAATGTACAGTGACAAATGCCACCTGTTGCAAGATAAGAACTAATTTTGGAGTTTTAAATTCCAGATTTAAAGGCTTTTAAAAGAACATGTTTCATAATTTTAAATATCTCTGGCTTCTTGGTTTCTTAATTTTAAACTCAAATTTTCCCTTGCATATGGTTTATATATTTAAAATAATTTTAGATTTATAATGTTTCATACTTATTTGATTTAGTATACATTTGATTTATACGTTCTATTTAGGATACATTTTTATTTTTAATCTGATAAATCTTCCTGTGTTTATGACCAAGAAAAGAAATACGTAATATCTGAAATGCCTTTTGAGCGATTACCTTTGAGATAGACTGCGTGGAATTTACTTAAACCAAGAACCATTACTTTTCTATCCGTACTTAATCCATTATTTTTCTATTCATTAATTTACCACTGAATATCATAGAGCGACTCTCAATATTTTTTGGAGGAAAGAAATATATATTTATTCATCGTTTTCAGCACGATGACTATTCAAAATTTGCTGGAAATTCGATATTTGTTTATAACCAGTTAAAAAAGTATCAACATAAAATCGTAGTTACCATTAACGTCGCTAATCTAATTTCGTCTTCTGATTTGTAAATAGACTGGAAAATTCGCCAGAAAACAAAATAGACGGTAATGGTAGCCATGTTTCGGACATCAAAAATAGTTGTGATAAGAGGGATGGTAGACATCGTCCAATCGCAACATAGATAGTGCGGAAACAAAAGAAGCCAAGAATTTACTGATATCAAGTAATTATATGTCATGTGTCTGGTTGGGAATTCTGATACAGCTGAAGGATTATCAAATCTATAGAAAAAGATAAATAAGTATAAATTAAACATAATAATAATAATTTTAAATAATAACTTGCTTGGACACATGTTAGTTTTTAGATGTTGTAAAAGCATCATCACATAAAGAATGAGAGATATGCCAAATTTAAATCGTGTTCATCTCCAGTGATTGTAAATTGGCCCCTAGTTGATCATTAGTGATTGTAAATTAAACACCAGAGGAAGAATTGTTTTATGGTTAACTGAAAGAAATGGTCAATTCATAAAGATAAGATTATTTGATTGCTTTTGACAGTTTTATTTATGACCATTGAGTTCTACTTAGTCTTATTGTATCTGTAAGTTAACCATGTAAATTAACCTTTATTTACTTTATGTATGAGCGTACCAGGCACTTCTCCGGGGTTTTATTGAAAATATTTTATTTTGATTTCAAAATATAATAGTCTTGAAAAGTTCACCTATCATTTTGTATTTTCTATAAATGGAAATAAAAAATCCAAAAATGTAACGAATCAGCATGGCCAAATTCCCTAGTATGTTTTATTTCAAGTAGTGAAGAACTACGATTTATAACGCCGTATCCGTAAGTCAGAAGTTCATAATCTGACATGCATTCTTACGATCTCATGAAGTATTTTGCGTCATTTTAAACTTTTTAAGCACTTTTCGAAATTTCCAAAGATCTGCATACCCAAGCATCGATAATAATTATGATCATCTGTTCTTCATGTATCGTCACGCGTGATATGTAAATCGCGTGATTAGCGTGATACAGTGTGTTCCAAATGAAATGCAACTCAGAAAATCAAAGCATTGACAACTGAGAAAATAAATATTTTTGAACAAAAATTACAAGAAACGTTGAATTCTCGTGATTTGTCAGTTAAGAAATTAGGATGCTTAACCAGATTACAGAAAAAATTAACCAACATTTGTAGGTTTTTGATATATTATTCAAATTATAATTCGGCAAGAGAATTTAGGTAATCTGCAAGTGCAACATTTTTTTAAATGTCCCAATGGAAAAAAGCTTGCAAGCTCCAAGTCTTTGGAAATATCTTTAAGAAACTATTTAAGGAAAGACATGTTGACTCAACCGGTGGACAATAGGCCTCCGTTTTGAAACCAACGGCATCATACTGAACTCATAAATATTGCACACGCAATTGCTCTTCGGTCCCAAATGCCCTTGGCGACAGATTTATCTGTTAACCATAGCGCTATTTCCTCGTTTTAGATTTTATTTAGACATATTGTACTTGGCGACACATCTTCTGAAGAGTAAGAATGCTACACACTTTCACCTTTGCTATTTTAAAAAAAAGTCTTAAAGTTTACTGTTTGCTTATGTTTAAAACTGATAGTTTATTGTTTGTTTCTTACAGAAAATTTACTAAAAATGTACTGTTTTCGATATTTTTAATGCAAATGTTACTGTGAATGTCCTAAATTGGTGGTTGTTGACTTCCACCAGTGAATGTTAACAATCACATAGTCGCTTTGGTAAATGTCCGAAATATGGACTAGCCACTGCCCGTTATACATTTGCCCGGTATGTCCTACATCAATATTTTTTAAGGTTCAGTGCTACTGTCCGGTATGCATTAGCCCCGGTATGCTCTACATCAATGTTTATTTTGGTGATTACCGCTGCCCAGTATGCATTTAACCGGTATTCCGAACACTGGTGTTTCTCCTAATCTATCCTCAGCAGATATAAAAATATCGAATAAATATAATAATATCTACAAACAAATTAATATCAATTTGGACATAATAAATATTTCAGACATTCACCAAACATTCACTATATGATTGTGATCATTTACCAGTGAAATTCGACATTCTCTTCATTTCGGCATTCACGGTATCGCATATAACTAATAGTACAACGATGTAATTGCTTTTTGTACGATGTCTTATTTACCTTAGAATCAAAAAAGAAAAATTATTACCTATTAAACACTGGGAGACGTGGACCTATTAGCTTGCATCTTAAATAAACCGATAAAGTGAGAACTGTAGTAATTATTCCGATGCGTAGCAATTTATCTTTCCACCAGGGCGAAACAATTCCACGACCCAACAGCAAATAACGGATACTCTGAAGTCTTCCAGGGCTCTAAAATAAAATAATATTTTATGGAAATTTCTCTATCATTAGTTTCATTATGGAATCGCAATCTTAATAAAATGGTTTTGAAATTAACTTGGGCATTTTTTTAAAAAAGTTTTTAACAATTTTACAACAAAATTACATTCAAATTAATTTTAAATATTTGTTTATTTTTCTACAGTGTGTATTTTTTTACTTCAGTAATTCGTTGATTTTCAAAAGAGGAATTTTGGATTACAATAATTTTGTCAAAAAAAATTAACATGTTGTATGGCTTCGAAACTAAAATATTGAAAACTTTTAAAAGTTATTATTAATTTTCTCAAATATACATTCTTGAACATGTTACAGAATAGTATCTGCTATAAAAGTAACACAGAAATAAAGGTTTGATGAATTTTAAGTTACATAAATTATTGTTCAAACCCAATTATAATTCTGTAGTCAAATGCTTGTTTTGTTCTAGTTTTTATTTTTGTTTACAACCGTTCTTTTATTATTGCTTAAACTGCTGTTAAAAAAACTTAACGAATTTTATGAGTTGTTATGCGATTATTCAAGACTTCCTTTTGTGATGTTTTGCTAATATTTTTTTCACTGCTGTTAAAAAAACTTAACGAATTTTACGAGTTGTTATGCGATCATTGAAGACTTCCTTTTGTGAAGTTTTGCTAAAGTGATGCTAATGAAAACATTTAAACTGCATTTCAGTCTAGAATTAACTTAAATGCAACAGGCACAAAATTTTATTCATAAGAACTTTATAAATAAGAGAATTGTTACGATTATTAGCCAAGAATTTATATATATAACAATTTATTAAACTTCATGTTTTAAGGAGGTTCAAATATTGTCTTGTATCTTGGACCAACACATATTGCACTCTGGACCAAATTATGTTACTCATAGAATAGAACTCATTTTGAATTTTGTTTCTTTTAAACTTGTTAATTAATTAACTTGTAAATTAATGTTCATCCAATTAAAAGTAATTTTTTATACTTTACTTTTAATTGCATACATGATTGAATAAAGTTAAGTTATAAACGTAAAAGGAAATATTTTTGTGGAATACTCCAAATATGTATAGCTTTTCTAAAACCATAAAAACTTTCAGAAATTGTGAGTAACATAAATTACAAGAATACATATTTGATATAAATGGGCTTTTTGCACATATCTTGAGCCGCTCCAGTGTACAATACGGAGACTGGTTCAAGGCATATTTTTTTTTCAAGTGTAACAAAAATAAACTTTTTTTATATTCGAAAGAGGCACATTTTGGAACCTATTAACATTAGCTCTATTTTAAAGTGCACCTTTTGTTTAGTTTTGTTTTTAAATCAGACTGACGGTAAAAATAATACATCAGCTAGAAAATTAAAAAAAAAATCACCACATGCCTGGAAAACCTAAAAACGTTCGCAGCACAGCATATAATACATTTTGATACATATATCATCTACATTTACCAAGCATAAAACAACACTTTCCTCTACATTTTAATTTACATAAAGAAATGTGCTGGTGATTATGAATATATGCGTTTAATTTCGTATTATTTAAGCATATTTATATCACAGTCCTTAAAAACTAAAGGGGAAGAAAGTATTTATTGTCTTACTTTTGGTAAGAAAAGTTCATATACACAGCAAATAACCAGAACTGTAACGGCTTGTTCTTTACATAGTAATCCAGCAACAGTGATTATAGATACTGTACCACAGTCTTGCCAGGCTAAACATGAAGTACACATATTTATAAAAATTAAGAGTTGAAAGATTCGAAGATACTTCATTTTCTTATTAATAATAAACTAACTTGTTTAGCTTCAAATTACTTTTTATGGTAATTAGTAATAAACAAATATAGATTATAAAATGTTACTTTAATTAAATAAAATAAGTATGAAATATGTAAACATTTTTACCACATTAAAATAATGCGAGAAGATTTAAAAGTATAATAACGAAGGTTTTCCTTAAAGTCCATTTCATTACTATCTAATAGTATTATTCCCAATAGAATAAAATGCGTAATAAAGAGTTGTTTTTTAAATATAATTGAAACAAATACGCTAATTTTGTAGTGAAAAATAATAAAAATAAATTAAATGGTAAAATAATTGATGTCTTTTGTAAAAAAAATGTTCCAGTTTCAAAATATGCGTCAGTTTTAAAGTATCTAAGTAAGCCTAGCTTTCATAAACTAATTTAATAGTTTTTTTTATAATAATATAAAATAAAGAAATACCATTCCTCATTTTTAAAGTAGTTTTTTAAAACAATATTTTAATCATTGAAACTTAATCAAAAAAATATTTTAAACCTATTACTTTAATATATAGATAAAATAATTTTTTAAGAAAACAGAAATCACAAAAAAAGCTTAAGTGTAATTTATTTTACAGTTACAATAAAACCTGTTTTTGTGCGGTCCTTTCGTATGCGATTTTGTTTTTGTGCGATTGGTTTTGGGCGATTTTATTTTTGTGCGATTTTTTTTATGCGGTATATGAATCTTAGCGGCGTTAGCACCAGTTTAATGTTTCCTATCAATGTACATATACATGTTGTGGACGAATTCTGATTACGTGGCCTCCTTGACGACGATGTATCTGGACTCTGCGATGCTCTGTTCATTTATTTTAAACAATCTCCTGACAAGGCAGAGTCAGTTACGTACATATTGTCGCTCGACGCGCGAACAGTATGCGCTTCGTATTCAGAGTTTTATACACGATTCACGTGATTAAGGATTCATTTTATAGTGAGATTAAAGATAAATAAATTAGTTAATTTTGTTTCTATTTATATGTAGTTTTTATGATTTTATTTTATTTTTAGACTGCCTTAAAATGTACAATGTACTGCCTTAAAATGAATAATTATAGCCAAAAGAAAGCAAAAAGGCAGACAATTCCACTATTTAATGTATAATTTGAAAACTTCTCCAGGTATATGTACAATGAAGAATTAAATATTTTTACAATTTCTTTAGGTCTAATTTAATTATTTCATTTAATTGAAAGCCTTCTCTCATCTATTCCATAAATCATTGATGTATTTTCTAAGTCCGACTTTTTTTATGCGGTCCCTATCCACCGCATAAAAAAAGTTTTAGGTAGTATATCTTTTTTTTTTTTTATTATTATTTTTTTTTTTTTATAACCGTCGTTGAACAGCCGACCCAACTTAATGGGTTTACGGCTACTAATGTTCAACTCCGTAGCCTTGTAATTTTGAACCCAATCCAGAAGACAAGGGAACTCCTGGATCGAGTATTGGGAGAAATTTGCCTTCGTGGAGGACTTTTTGATGGAGCTAACCCGCATTTGCGTTACATGGAGAGGAAGACCACGAGAACCTCCCACGGTTAGCCTGACGGCAAGGGGACTCTAACCCATGATCCGTCTACCACTGAGGATATTTCACGTCAGCACTGTGGTCGGTGCAAGCCGGATGCGGAATTCGTATCGACTGGGATTCGAACCCGGTTCGCCTCATTGGAAGGCGAACGCTCTATCCCCTGAGCCATCGCGGCTCTAGGTAGTATATCGTACAAACTTGTTTATTAAATGTAAGAATTTATAAAATTTTCGAATTTTTTTTTGTGCGATTTCTTTTATGCGGTCCCTATCCTCCGCACAAAAACAGGTTCTACTGTACTTTATTTTTATCTCATTTAAAAATAAACTTTACTTTTTTGCCTCAAAGTGTTTTGACAGTCATTTATGAATTATATAATTTTTTTATTTATTCCACATGCTACATTTATGATAAGGGTAAAATAATAAGAAATATAAGAATAATAAATAATTCCATTTAAAAATATTAAGCGTGAATCGCACTTACTATTTCTAGATTTCTGATATCTGTGATGTACGTAGTAAAGTAAGGCACTCAAAAAAGCAGACGCGGATAAAAGCTCAGCTCGACCAACTATGCCAGTTACCTGTATGATAATAAGGCACATTATCATTACTTAAAAACAAATACTTAAATACAGTATTAAGCAGATTAGTGCTACACTAGCCTCCAAAAATTAAGAAAGTTTCTTAAAATTAGTAGAATTGGCAGACTAACTAAATAAATCTATAGAGTTGACTCTTATATATTATACTCCTCCCTTATGTATAATAAAAAATCTATACATATTTGACATTATTTTAATGATTGTCTAATTCTGAATCATTGAGAACTTTTAAGTAACATTTGAACATAGTTAAATTATATTCTGCTTAAAATTATGCTATTAAAGAATTCTAGATTTTAGTAAATTTTCAAATTAAATGTATTTCAATTGCATTTAACCTTTGCTTTAGCAAAAATCTTTTTATATAAAGTTGTGATGAAAAGAAATATTAATATAAATTATTTTTTCGAATTCATACAGAACCAAAGTTATTTTATAATTATAACTAGATTTAACATTTTGTCTAATCGAAACTCTTATATTTAGTTGGGTTTCAAGCAACTTCATATTATGCAAACCACTTTGTAAATCTATCTAACTAGGTATACTCTTTTTCATGGTAGTCGAAGCATCTATCTATAGTCCCACAGGTTCCGAGTTCGATCCCAATTGACACTTTAAAATCTCTCTCGCACTCTCTCCTTACTGACGCCCACGATAACGAATACGCAACTCTTTCACTTACCTACAGATGGCGTCATTACACTATTTCGCTTCGTTCTACGATTCGCTTTAATTTGTCGCATAAATCTTAAACAACGTAAAGATCCGAAATGAAGCTGACTTTTACAAGCATACTATAGATTACTGTCAGTGGCTATACATTTAATAAAAAAACGGGCACATTTGTATTTTTATAGCCATGATACCTTTAGAAAATAATTTTATTTTATGGTCAGTGACTGGCATACTTTTAAACGGTCGCTGAACGTAATCTAGCGAGGAAATTTTTTAGAGAGAAATAATGTAAACATTAAAACGAGACATTTAGCAGAAATGGGGAATTAAACTGTTTTTTAATTAATACGATGCAGAATTTCCCATAAATTCAAACATAATTTTCGAAAGAAAAAAAAATTAAACGTTAAGAAGAAAAGTCCTTTTACAGAGCGAACAGAGCTTTAAATTTGTTTTTTTTTTGGAAAATTATCAAAAACATTACAAAGATGGATTATAGTAAAGAATGCATATAACCTCTAACTACAATGCATTGGCCGCATCGAATTTCCATGCTACCAATTAAGTTTGTAGACACTGAAATAGGGAAAGAAGACCAAAAACAAGGTAACTCTTGTTCCAATTCTTTTAGCGACAACGGAGGAGGACTTAACGCAGCTACTTATTTACCAAAGAAGTAAAAACATTCTCAATCGGATTCTGCTCTGGAGATATTGCTCAACTATGCATCCAGCGAATATTTTTACTTTCTGTAAAATCCTCTATATTATGAGTCTGTTTTTCATTAAAATTAAATACCTTTCTTCTTATATAAGCAATAATGACTCTTTTATAGACATAGGGGAAGGGGGTCGTGCAGCCATCCAACATGTTGCTTTCCCAGACCATTAAACTCTCCCATAGTCGACTTTTAGGACAATAGAAGGTGGAATTCTTGACTTCCTCAAAATAAAAATATCAACTTTAGGCTTCCCAATTTCTGAGTCAAAAACAAGTGAGTTCCTAATTTTTAAGTCTAATTCAAAAAAATTCATAATTTCATAACATGTATTTTGTAAAATAACAGCCTTAGGACATACTAATTCCTAATTTCAATTTTACAATGGGTTGCAATTTGGAAAATATGATACCAAAGCTTAGTCAGGAAATTTTTTAAACTTTATTTACTTATTTCACTATATCTTAATTACCTTTAAATTAATTGAAGTCTAAGAAACCTGCAATTACAAAAATTAAAATTTGATGCTGGGAGGCATCAAGTTGGATGACTCATGTCCCCCTCAGTCTCTGAAACAGGAATGTTTCTCTTGAACGAGTTTTGAGATGTTTTTCATAAGTCCAATGATTTTTTTTCTTAATAAATGAAGTACATTTGGACGTCATTATAGTACTTGAAACTGTAATTGAGTTGAAATGTGTTTCAGCACTTAAATAGAATTTTTAAAGGTTAACCGTATTATCTTATATAAGAAGAATAAAATTGTACCACAATATGGTTCAACTTGGAATAATTCTAAGTTCGCAACAAGTTTGTAGCAAATATTTTGAAAGAAGTTGATTTTTTTAATTGAGTACACGTTATTTTTTTATTATATTGCCGTTATTGTATATTAAATGTAAATATATCATAATACTTGCAATAAAATTTGACGATATTATAATAAAACGTAAATGCAATAAATAAGACATTCTCATTCTGTAGATACCGAGGAGAAATAAATACCTTCACGTAATGTGTAATCACTTGATTGATGTATAACAGTTGTATGATCAATATTTGAGTTTCTATTTATATGCAGATAGCGCATTCAGTTTTGTTCTCTAATAAGATTTTAAAACTATTTTAAGTAATTATAAAAAGTATTTAGTTTATAAAATATTTAGATTATGAAAGGTGATTTGAATTATTTCTTCTAAGAATTAAACAAAATCATGGTATAGAAATTTATTAAAACTATATCATTACATTCTCTTTTTAATTATTGTGTTTTAACTATAATCTTCTACCGTAAAAGATACCTTTCAAGATTTTATAATAACTTCGCGTAGGAATTTGAAAAGATTAATTTTCTAATCTTCTCGTTAAGTATTAAAACTCAATTAGAATGAGAAATTGGTATTTCGCTCATAGAATTTGTGAATGAATAACTAATAAGGATTGAAATAATTACTATGTTGAATACAATTTCAATACAATTTACGAAAATAATTGGAACAAAAAGGACAAATTTTATTTTTAAAAATTAATCGAATTTTTTTACTTTACAAATAGGCAATTATAATGATTACGCTTTCAATAACAACTACTTAAGTTATTTAAATGAATTTTATCGTTAGATTGTTCATCTTTTCGTTCAAATCACAGAAAAGTTGTTTAAAAAGTAGCTGGTTCATAGTTAATTCAGTTCATAGAATACATTGATCACAATATGAGTATTTTTGTTTTCGGGTTTTTACCGTATCTTTTTTTGTTTTGTTTCACGGATTATGAATTTATAGAGAAAGTGTTCATGTCAACTATTTACAAGAGATTAGTGTGGTAATTTTTTGATAAAAACTTTTTTAAAACATGCATAACTTGATGCTCTCCTTTGGCATAACTTATAACATAACATATAACATAATATATAACTATAATTATACTATATAGATTAACATATAACTCTAATTATACTATAAAACTATTTAATAACCATCTATTTCTCTCCCTAAATTTCTTTTAATCAAGAGTATGTTGTTAAATAAACTGTAGAAAGAGTTTATCGAAATTCCGCATAAATGTGTCGAAATATCTCCTGAACGAACTTAATCAAATTTCAAAAACCTCATGTATTCAAAATTGAAAAAGCATATACTCATTTTCAGCAACGAAGGATAATAATTTTTAGCAAATGTGTCAGAGAGATGTTCTTTGCTGCCATCAGGATCGGCAGGAACTGAGGACCTCCCGGTTCGTAATAGGATGCTCTAACCACCATAGTTGAACACACCATTCCAGGGAGAGTTAGGAAGCTTAATATAGTGACCATCGAAATAACACATCATGTCATACATTCAATTAATTTAAAAGTAATTAAGATATAGTGAAATAAGTAAATAAAGTTTAAAAAATTTCCTGACTAAGCTTTGGTATCATAATTTCTAAATTGCAACCAATTTTAAAATTGAAATCAGGAATTAGTATGTCCTAAGCCTGTTATTTTACAAAATATACACTCTATAACAAAAAAAATCGACGCACCAAGAAGGAGTTGTCCGATTGAAACGAAAATTGGTGGATAGGAAGACAATGCACAGAATAGTAAATGATTAAAATTTCAGAACAATTGAATAATTTATTGCAGAGTTTCAGTAACAAGTTCAAGGTGTTGACCCGCCTCTTGCCTGGATACAAGCTGCCACACGGCGTGGCATAGACCGATAAAGCTCCCGGATGGTCTCTTGCGGTATTTCCTGCCAAATTCGATCCAATTGTCGATCGAGGTCATCAACATTCCGTGCCAGATGCAATCGCCTTCCCATCATATCCCAGACATGCTCAATGGGAGAGAGATCTGGTGATCTGACAGGCCAAGGAAGAGTTTGACAAGCTTGCAGACAGTTCATAGCAACACGTGCGTATGTGGTCTGGCATTGTCCTGCTGAAAAACCAGCCCGGGGCGCTACAAAAGGAACGGTAGCAAAACAGGTCTTAGGATGTCGTCAACGTACCGCTGTGCAATAAGTGTACCTATAATGACGACCAAAGGGGTCCGGCTGTCAAAGAAAATGGCACCCAGACCATAATGCCTTGTTGAGGGCCGGTGTGGCGTGCAATAGTGAAGGCAGGATCCCCCCCTCTGCCCTGTGCGTCTCCAAACACGTCTTCGATGATCGTCAGGACACAGTTGGAAGCGGGATTCGTCGCTAAAGACTATACGTCCCCAGTCGGCATCATTCCAGCCTGATCGAGCTATGCACCACTGTAATCTGTCTCGGCAAAGCAATCGGATGATTGCTTCTTGGTGCGTCGATTTTTTTGTTATAGAGTGTATATTATGAAATCGTGAATTCTTTTAAAATTCCACTCCGCATTCTACTATGGTGCTTAGAGCATTCCACTGAAGGTTCGTAGTAGGATGCTCTAACTGCCATAGTAGTACACCTCCAGGGAGGAAGAGTTGAAAAGCTTAATATAGCTACCACAGCAATGAATTTCGTTACCTGCCACAATGAACCACTGTGTGCCACAATGAACAGGCGTTCCCTGACCACATCCTAGCTTGCTTGGGGCTTACCAGACAAAATATGACTAACAATCCTGTGATGTTATTGGACTATTTTAGGGCGCACAAAATCATAGATCTCTGCTGGTCTTGAGGATGTGCAAGAACATGGCATTTCATGTCATACTATTTTTCATTTCAATGGTACAAACTGTTGCAATTTGTAAAATATGGTCTTAATAGCTAAGTCAGGATATCTGTAACTTTTATTTCAATTTTTGCTATATCTAAAAAAATTCTTAATCGACAGGAAAGTATGACATGATATAATATTGTGGAGGTCATTATATAAAGCTTCCCAATCCTTCCGGGACTGAGCTGAGCAACTACTATTGTTAGAACATTTTACTACGATTTTGAAGATCCTTGGTTCGAATCCTGCCGTCACGCAATAAATATCTCATTAACACATTTTTCTCACCACATTAATTTTGAGACTATGCTTTTTGCTCCAAAAGTGAATATATGCTGTTTCGATTTTGAATACACTGGGTTTTTAAATCCGACTTTATTGAAAAACTCTTTTTCTTTTTTCTTTTTTTACTATTTTTAAATTTACAAAGGTGCGTTTTTTTGAACAATGGTCAAGAATTTTAGTTGTTAGTAAAAAAAAAATTTCAAATTTCTAAAAGAATAGTCATAGCTACCTACGGCTTCTGTGTGAATAGGATGTACAGCAAACAACAAGCTGGATATTATGCTGGAAGTACTGGAGAGGAAATAGAGGCACATCCTAAAATAACACATTTTTTTAGAACAACAATTTCCGATAAACTATTATTTTTAAATGTTTTTTAGTTTAGAACCGTACGAAAATAGTGTATGGGAAATTCAGTTTCCTAAAAAAAAAAAAAAAAAAAAAAAAAGAAACTCTTGGAAAACCGAAAAATGTTTTAATAAAGTTGAAAAATAGCCTTATAGTATGATAGCTACTATTTTTAATTAATTTCAAGTAATTCAATAACTCAAGAAAAATTTTAATTCATTAAATAACTGGAAAATTACATATTTAGAAAATCAATAATGAGCGATAATTTAATTGGTTCTTCATGTAATACTGTTTTCAGATAACATTGAAAAATCAAACTTTTTGCTTGTTAGCTTTTTATAGTACACTTCAATAAACAAATAGGGGAAAATTTTATAGTTTCTTTTTCAATTATCTGATTTTTAGCTTTTAAAGTATTACGGACTTAGCTTAGATAACTCTTTTGGTTCCAAAATTTTTATGTAATCCAATTTTTATTATTTATAAATTGGGAAACCAACAGTTGGCACTTTGTTGAACTAATAATTTTTTTTCTTTAAATTTATAGTTTTAAAAAAGTTTTTAAACTTAAAATTATAATTTGGGTAGCATATATTCTTAATTCTAGTTTCATACATAATGTTAATAAGGTGTTTCAATTTTATGTGTTTTTTGGCTGCGGCTATTAGCATATGAATTGAATAAAGAAATTTTTTAAAAAAAATAGAGTTACGTTAAACTCCCGAGTTAAAAATACTGCATGTGTGTTAAAAATAATTATAAATTCAAAATATAGTGCATTAAAATTAAAAATATTCTTTTAATGGCATCCGACAATGTCACTGTTATAGGTGCTTAACCTTAGGTTTATTTTGCTTTGCTGCATTAAAACTAGAACACTTAGAATCTTGAAATAATGAACGAGAGCAGAGAAATGTTTAGGCAGTGCGACGGAATAAAAACATTTAACATTCAATAAGTAGTTCGAGAATTAGTTAATAAAATTTAAAAAAAAATATTCAAATGCTATTGATAAATGAAATATTTTATATATGTTTCGAACAATTGATTTTTTTTAAAGAAATATTATTATAAAAAATTACAGCATTATTGTTTAAGAACTTCTATCAGCGTATCAGATATTCATTTAGTTTTTGAAGAACTCCATTAATGTATCGAATTTCCAATCATTAATTAAAACACCATATAAATGAGTAAAATAATAAAAAAGTGTTATAAAGTTTGGCGAAAATACTCCAAACTTTTCCCTAAAGAACAGCAAAAGAAGACCAGGGGGGGGGGGGGATTTTTTTCTTTTTTTTCTTTCTGTTGTGTGAGACTTTTTAACGAAGATATTTACGACCAACTGATTTCAAATATGGAATTGGTTTCTCTGTATATGAAAAATGACATTTTTAGTAAATTTTTTGTCGAAGTGGTGCAGTTTTAAGAATGATATGTATAACAGGGGGTCGCATAAATGTTGGGACAAACTTTCAGGAGAATTGGAGATCAGGACATCAGGATTAAAATTGCATGGAAACCCATTTAAGGAAATGTCGTCATACGCCACTGGGGGGCGCTTCCCCTATTATGATCTTTTACTTCATGTTTCTGAATAGTTCACTATAGAGAAGTGCTCCTAGCTGCTTACGGTGACATTTCCCGAGCATAGTTTCCAATGCAATTTTAATTATGAGCCCTAACTCCCCTTGATGTTTGTTGCAACGTTTACGCGACCACCTGTTATAAGTTACGTTTTTAAATTCGTACACTGCAACAACAAAAAATATACAAAAAATTTCACTTGAAAAAAATTCTGTAGCTTTTGGAGCAAAACTAATTTTAGATTTGAAATACCCTCACACGAATTACTGCATTATAATATTAAAAAACTTTTACATGAAACAGTGACTCATTTAGAGTTTGAAAAATTTCATTAGTCTATCGAATTCTCGCTCAGCAATTAAAACATTATCCGAATGTTTAAAATAATTATAAGTATAAAGTTTAGAGAAAATAAAGATTTTTCTCTAAAAACAACAATTATAAGATGATCAAATGCAAAATACTTTTAATAATATTATATTTAAAAAAAATTATTTTTGCCTCTTTACAATGCAATATCCAATCTATTCAAAAAGAAAAAAAAAATCATTTCTCATGTCGTAGCCCAAATAAATTCACAAACATTTCTGCTACTGAAAGCAATCCATTCCGATTCAAGAAATCACACAAAAGCAGATGTCGGGATTATTGATTTAAAAGCAGTCAGCCATGAAAGCGTTATACGCCTGGAACAACAAATATTGACGTATAATGCTTAGAAATAACTTGTTGATGCAATAATTGTAAAGGAATGTACTAAAGAATTTCCAATCTCGAGATGTTTATTGGATTTAGCCTTAGAGAGAGAATTCTGTAACATGATAAATGATAATTTCTGAGAAATTTTAATGCCAGATGTAGATGTCATTGAAATAAATAAATAAACAACTGATATTAAACATCAGGTTGTGAATAAATTAGGAACAAATTTGTTTCAATTGAAAAATAAATAGAGAAAATTTAAATAATTGTATGATGGTAAGTTAGTGCATAAATCCGATACATTATTTTGATATTAAGGATTTTAAATGGCATTATAATTAGTTGTTGTAGCTCATTTACGTCGCACTAGAGCTGCACAATGGGCTATTAGCGACGGTCTGGGAAACATCCCCGAGGATGATCCGAAGACATGCCATCACAATTTTGATCCTCTGCAGAGGGGATGGCACCCACGCTCTGGTAGCCTGACGACCTGTACGCGAAGTCGAGCACTTTACGGTAGAACAGTTTAACGAGATACCGCACACCCTCGGTCCTTACGCAAACTTATCCAAGTGGTCAAACACCCGCACACTGACCGCAGCCAGCATTATAATTAGTATAATTGTGAGTAGGCGTATAATTAAAGATGTAATTTTGATCCATTAAATGATTTTGATTTTAATGATATAGTTGAATGTTGTGGTAGTTGAGTATAAATGAGATATTTACCTCTTAAATACTGCGGATATATGTTGTCATAAAATTGTATACTGAGAAAGTTAAGAGACCACTTCTTTGCTATCAAACTATATCAAATAAATATTTATTTTTACCAAGTTTCACCTAAATGTAATTTTTTCCTCTTGTTTAATACCGAAATCCCACTTTTATCAAAATCTGATGCACATAAAAACTTTTAAACTGGAGGAAATATTTTATTTAATATCAGACGTTGAACAGTCGACCCATTTTTGGGCTTACAACTATCAGTGCACAATTCTATATCCATGTAAATTTGAACCCAACGCAGAAGACGAAGAAACTTGAGGATCAAGCTTTGGGACAAAATAGCATTCAAAGAGAATTTTTAGATAGAATTAACCCACAATTGCATTGCATGGAGAGAAAAACCACGAATAGCCCGGTGGCAAAAAGACTCTAACCCATGATCCATCTACCACTGAGGATTTTTTATTTCGAAACTGTATTTGCTGTTTGCCGGGAGCAGAATTCATCTCAACCAGCTATACTTAGATTCGAACCGGGGTCGCATCATAGGAAAGCGAGCTCTCTATTCCTTGATTCACCGTGGCTTTGGGAAAATATTAATAATTTCCAGCTAGCTTTTTTTATGTCCTGGTAGAACATGTTGAGGTTACCTCGGATTTACTTTGGTCTTTCAGAGAAAAATAAACCAAACATTAAACATGATACAAAATTGGGTTGAGACACACTAAAAATGTAATAAAATTATTGCAGACAAAATTTTTTTTTACCCTTGTTTAAAAGAGATAACGTTTTTAAAACTTAAGAACCTACCAAATGCAGCATTTTAATGCAAATATAAGTTAATGCACAAATACTTCTATGATCTTGCAGATGGATACAGAGGTTCTGGTACTGAGTAAGGCAAAATAACTAATAAAGTGCATACGCATATTTCAGGAAATAATTTTACATTATGCGATTTTTGTTCTTGTGATATCATATTATCACATCAAATGATATTAAATAGAGGTAAAAATTCATAAAAGAGTAATTTAACTCTTTACTACTATGGGCACATGTTATCACAAAAGTGGTTTGAGAGATTTATGTGAACTAATGGTTAACAACTACATAAAACTTATTCCATCTTTTAACAAGCTTTACTTGGTAAAAGATGGAATAAGTATAATTAAGTACTTTTTTTGAATTATAAATACATCTGCGTCGATTCCTTACAAATTACACTGTAAAGAGTTTCGGATTAAATTACTGTAAAAAAAAAAAAAAAAAATACTGGCACTGAGTGTATCATGCATGCAGTCCATTTAAGCAGGAAATCCATTGTAAATTACGGTATTTCAAATTTTTTGCTCCGTAAAATGTTAGGATAAAAATGGATTTGATGGTAAAAGGTGCTGACGCCCTGAGTACCTTCTTAAAATATTTGTATGAATGAAACTAATGATATCCCATGATCATGATCTAATGATATCCTATGACGTATCATACAAACTTGAAATGAGGATATTATGTTGAAATGAGAAATTGAACTCTTAATTATTGTTGACTCGTGTTCTCACAAAAATGCTATAGAGGAGCTAAAGGAACTAATGTGTTAAAAACTATTTAAAACTAATTCCATTTGTTAATTGTCAAATTTTTAAAGAGCATTCTTTTCTTCTGTCTTATAAACACAACTATGAATAATTAAATGATTGTCTACATTAGATTGTCTTTCAAGGATTTAAATAAGTGTTGAGCAATTTTGCTCTTCAAGAAACGAAACACTTATGGTTGAAAGAAAATGTTAATTTTATTTGCACCTACATCAACCCTCCAGTATAGACGTTCTGTGGAGAGAGTACATGTCAACCTTCATCTATGAAAAGGTACCAAAGATCAAATCTAGTTAACATGCCTTATATACTAGTGATTTGGAATTTAATAATTGTGGTAGTTACGCTACAATACTCCTCCACCAGAATTTTATTTGTGACAGAATTCGATGAACGGATGTCACTAGTTGATTCATTGCCGGTTGTGCGAGAGGTCAGGAGTGCTGTATTAAAATTACCAGACTTTGCATGCTGGTTGTGAGAGTTGTATTAATATCACAGTTGAGTGCGTGGTCACTCCTGTGTTGCTATTAGCAGTCGAGCGTGTATTGTCTCCTATTGTGTGTGATCGAGAGTGAGTAACAACAGAACGAGGAGGATAATGTCGCAATAATCAATTGTTTATTGTAGAATATCCATCAAACTAGGTGTGTTCAAACCGAAGTGAACGTTTCATTAGAGGTAGGTGCAGTCAGATCACGTCCAAGTCACCAATGTGGGGAGAGTATTATTGACCATGTCACTCTTACGAAAAGGTACTCCAAGATAGTATCGAGTTTACATGCCTCATATACTAGTGATTTTGAATTTAATAATTGTAGTTGCAGATACGCTACAATTATAATCATCTGTTTATTCTGTTCTAGGGCTACATTATTTTTTTTAATATCATTTAATATCATTTATATCATTATATCGATAATATCATTTGCCACAATCATAATGGATAATTAAATGATTATACATCTTAGTTTTGACTTTCAAAGATTTAAGATAATAAGGTAGGAGCATTTTGCTCTTAAAAAACGACACATTCTTGGTAAGAATAATTTCTTCTTTTCATTTGCGCTCACTCTAGAATAGATGTTCTACTCTAGGGTTACATTATATTTTTTATTCCGTCCTGAGGATAATTTCATTCGCCAATCAACTACGAATTTTAGTAAAATATGGTATTCATTACAAACTTCTTTTGTTAAAACAATTCAAAAATAATTTGTTTTTTTAAATATTTATTGTGAAAGAGAAAGGCAGGAACAATTATTGTAATTTGGTCCTTATCAATTTATAGAATGATTAAAAATATGCTGCGATATTCCAAGTAAAAAAAGATTTTAAAATTATAATTTTACATAAGTGTTTTTAATTATTCAACTGTTTTTATGCATTCACATTTGATACTAAAACATTTCAGTTATAGACATACATTTACAGGTTATTGCTTTACAGACATATTTAATACGTTTCAATTTCATTCGCGATATTTAATTACAATTCCTTTGGTAATCCTTATGCGATAATCTTTAATTCTTATCCCATATTTCTATATAATATAAAAATATAATGGACTAACACGATTTTTCATTGCTGTCGGTGCATTTTTACTGGCCGGAAAGTTACATCCAGTTTTTGCACATTGATTTCCATATTGTTTTGATTGTCATCAGCACAAAATTAACAAAAGACATAAAGGTATTGTTTTTCTATAAATATTTTTGTATCCCTAATGTAAAGGCATTTACCTGTAATGCTATTATTACTTTTTCATTATAACGTAATTCTACGATACATTAAAGTTATTTAAATCGAGTGTTTAATCTTATAAACTTTTTTACAATTATAATTTTTTGTGTGAACTACATTAATATACTATTATAAATTACAATCAAAGACATTCATTAAATTATGTAGAACTTAACGATCAGCTTCATGCACAATTTTGGTGCATGCAAAAAGTGTATTTAATTTATCATCCGTTTGGTCAGCGAAAATACTAAATTACGGTTGTAAGCTCACCAAATTTATTATAACAATTTACTTTCAATTTTAAATATTATTATAAAAAATAACTTCTTAGAAAAATTTCTTATGTTCACCAATAGATCTTAATAGAGCCATAAGAGTAATATCTGGAAGTGGAATGTGTGGGCATAAGCATAAACAGAATAGAAATAGAATTTTTTTAGTACATGTATTTTAAGTTAATAATTTCAACTTTATTGAAATCAAAATATAATTTCTTTTTGAAAAAAATGAAGAAATACAGTTAAAAAAAATATTTTCTCAGTTTTTTCTTTTCTTTTTCCTTTTTTAGAAATGATTTTAAACAATTTCCTGGACATTATCGTTTGTCGAGCTTTAAATATTTTAAACTATTCAGATTGCATTACTTTTATAATCTATTCATACAAACAATTAAATTATGCATGTGAAAATAAAAATATAAAAGCTATAATATTTATTTCACTCACTCAAAATATTTACTCTTTTGCACTATTTCGAATACAACATATTCGTGATTTTTTCCATTCATCATCTTAAAGAGACGACTTATTAGCAAAAAACACTATACTTACTTTGTAGATACAATTTAAATATCACCCTTTTGCCATGTATCGTAGTTCTAAGTATCAAATCTACTAATGATACCGCTGTCATTAAAAACTTAACTTCCATTTGCTCTTTCTTTTTATTTTCATGTCAGCAATCATTAAATTGTACTTAATCTTTTGTTAAATGGATGAAAAATGACAAATGATGGAAGTTATGGAGAAAATTGCTTCAATTTTGGGAAATGCTGTGACTCCGAAAAAATTAGAAGTATATTGTAATTTTATAAAAAAATATTTTCGAAGTCTATTTTTAATAAATAATTTATATATTATTTTTAAAAAAAGAAAAATTGAAAAAGAGGTGATATCTTGTAAGGGTTCAATTTCAAAAATTGACAAACACGAGTTAAAAAACCTTATTTATTTGAAAACGTTCCCTCTCTAATGGAGTAATAAGCTTCAGTTTGCTTTGATAAAAAATAGGTTGATACATGTGGGAATACATGATACATTGTATGTCTCTGAATAGGTTAGGTAATCTGCTGAAAAAATATGAATAAAGAACAAAACACCGGGGAAAAGATTTTTTCTTTTTTGTTTTCTGTTGCATGGAATTTTTTTATAGATCTTAGATACTTTCGTATTGCTGATTTGAAATCTGCCCTCCAAACTACAGTTTTTCTTTTAAATTTCATTTTCCCCCATTTTTGTCGAAATGAACAGTTTAAAACTTCATATATAGCAGAAAGATCGCATAAATGTTACGAAAAACTTCTAAGGAAGTTAGGGTACATCATTTGAATTACAATTGCATCTGAACTCATGCCCTCAAATGTAGTAATACGCCGCTAGGTGCTCTTTCACATGAACCGTTTCTTCATGCACTCCTGAACATATCATAATATTAAAGTGACCCTAGTCCCATGAAAAGACATTTTCGAGCATTGAATTCTATGCACTTTTAACCCTGATGATGTACCCAAACTCCCCTTGAAGTTTGTAATAACATTTACACAGTCCCCCGTAATATGTAGCGTTTTTAAACTTGAACGTTTCGACAAAAAATAGACTGAATATGTCATTTAAAAGATCTGTAGCTTTAGGAGTAAAATTAATTTTGGATTTGAAATGCTTAAATCCAAGTTTGGAAAGATGAAGTATTTTTATAAATGTTACAAAACATTGTGTTCCCCAATGTAATCTACAAGAAAAAGAGGGTTGTGTATTACAGAGAAACTAAAAATTGCTGTTAAATGTAGGACATAAGAAACAAAGAAACAAATAAATTGACATAAGAAGTGCTTTATATTGGATTGATGAATCATTACAAAACGGAATGTAATGAAATGAAGGACGAAAAACTACAATGCGAAAAAGAAAAAAGGATATGATGAAATAAAGTTTGAAATTTAAAGTGGACCCTAATAAAATGATAAATTAAAAATTAGGGTAGGAAATGAAACATAATCAAATGAAGAACTAATAACTAAAGTGGAACTTAATCGCAATTATCTGCAAAGGAAAGTCGAGCAAAATATTATTCAAAATTGTTGTAAGGAAAAGTTGACATCAGCATGAAACTGCAATATTTTTCTAATAAATTATGTCATTAAGGCATTACATATTCCCAAGATTTTAAAAATTTCTTTAATTTCATAAATTTAATTTTTTTAATCATTCTTAATCCAGTTTCAATTAAATTAAACCAATTATTTAATTTTCATTACAGTTTATAAAAGGAAAACATAAATATTTTATTAACAAACAATGTAATAGTTAACTCTTAATTATATACAAATGTATAATTGATGTATATATGATATATATGACTCATAAATTCAATGTCGCGACTAAATCAAACATCAAAATTAATTTTCAACTGTTTATTCCTTAGGTTATTTTATTTTTTCAAACACAAAAATGTTTCAGTTACAGGGTCATTTTAATTTCTCATGGTCAGTTTGGTTATTAAGCTGGAGCCAAATTATTTAAAATTAAATATTAATAATGCAGGGTTGGCTTTGTTTTTGGCTATTTTATCTCTCGATAAAATGCCAACTATGGTTCTCTTCCCGTCCATCTAATAGTCCCTTAGGAACAATTCAGTCACTGCTTATTGAAAGCTCTTGGCGTTACTACCGGCAGTTTCAACTCTCAGTCTGACCGTTATTAATCGATAAAAATGTCATAATTTTTGATTTTCTTTAAAATGTAACTCATTATCTATATTATAGGAGATGTTACTTACAATTTCATTTGTAAGTAAATCACCATTTTTGTTTAACTTTTTAATAATACTCGAAAATAAATCAAGTTTTTGTTTAAAATAATGTATGCATTAATAATTCTTTCATCATTAAGAAGCAAATATATCAGAAATTTCCACTATACCACTATTTGTTGTTTAAATTATACAGTTTGTATATTTAACATATATTATAAAAAACAAGTTTTAATTTACTAAGTCAAGTGCTTTTAGGAATACTTTATTTGCTTTAAATTTTTTTCTCTATGCATAGAAGTCATTAAATCAGCAATTATTATTAAACTTACAAACGTTTTTCAGCAAATGTGAAAAACATATTACATTTCAATTACATATCTAATTAAACTATAATGTAAATTTCATTCTTGTTAGAATTTGTAAAAGAAATAAACCCATAACCTAAGACATACAATGATTTCACCTTAAAAAAACACTACTACATACCTGTGAAAAAGAATACAAACAAAAGCGTGAAGTATGATGTTGGCAAGGTGATAACCAAAAGCCTGTAAACCGTGGACGGCGTAGTTCAGTCGAAAAGTAAGAACTGTTAGTGGACGGTAGGATTTATGACTGTATTCCTGCGGAAAGAGAACAATTTAGCCAACAAAAACCATTTATTCGTAGTCTCATACTTTTAGTACATCAATATAATCTCATCTCATCATAACGTGTATTGAGATGGAGAGTTGAGCATAATGCCACTCTTGTGATTTAAGTTGAATTTTATACTGACAGTCTTAAAAATGGTAGATAGTTTGTAAAATCAATAAAAGATAGCGATGCACAATTTGCTGTGTTTTGTTTAAGAAATCAGATTTTATTATTACCGAATTTTAAAAGTAAGTTTGAAAATTTTATTAAATCAAATTTCAAAAGTAGTTAAATAGTAAGCCAAACAATGGCACTGCATACTGAAAAAACTATAAAAACTGCTTTTTTTTTCCTGCAATTTAGAATACACCAAATAAAACATATTTCCGTGAGTACCGGCTAGTTTTATTCTCAGTCTGTTTACAGCTGCAAGAAGCTATATACAATTTTAGAGATTTTCGCCAACAGTTCGCAGATCTGCTGACAAAAACTATCTGAGATCTAACAGATCTAACAGATTATCTGAGCAGAGAGCAATAAACCATACAATTCTATTTCTTGTTCATCTTTTTTTAATTTATTTTTCAAACAGTCAGTATTTTTAGAACAAAAGATCTTCCGGCCATGAGGAGTTTTTTGAAGTGCTGAAAGTTTAAGCTTTACTTTTATGAAAGAGTATAAAAACTAGCGGTAGCTGTTGGCTAATAAGCACCTTAAATATATTTCACATATGTTTTACCAGAAGAATAGGTTTTACCTGAAATTTGAAACATATAATATAGATTTACTTCTATTTTTCTTAAGTATTAAAAGATTTCTTATTTCTCTTATTTAAGTTAAAATCAAAAGCAAAGCAACTGTATATTAATCTATCACAAAGCACCCTAACAGCCTCATTTGTCTGTCTACTCAACAAGTCCGCCTCAGTGCTCTAATAATATATCCTTCTGTTATGTTAAATGTCACGTGCAAATGCAGTGCAGGCGGTACCTCTTTAACATAGTCTACATAAAGTCATAAGCAGTTATGAATATTGCTTTGTTCCGAAGGTGTATTCATGGCTTGATATAAATGCAAATCCGGGTACTGACATCATTATCCTATCTGCACATTAGGATTTATATATAAAGTGAAATGGGTTTTACTGGGAATATTTAGAAAATCTTACAAAAGAGCCGTATGGTACTGACAATTAGATGATTTACATGAAAGTCATTATGTTATTAGAAACAAAATAAAAGCAATAAGCAAGCATTATTGCAAGTTATTATGATTAAAGCTTATTTAGACGATGATTAAAAGATAATTAGGTTCAATTATTGTTAAATATTTTTATTATTATTGATAACAATGCGTTAAATGGGTAAAATATCTGACATTAAGGAATTCAAATGTTGTAATATATATTTTTTATTTTAACTTTTATATTGTTCTGCATGCTTTTATGATCAATTTAAGACCAAGTTTATATTTGGAAATTAATGTATTCCTGAGATTTGTAAAATTGTTATTATTATAAAATACGCAGTTTTTTTCCAAAGTAAATATATTTTAATAATTTCAACCTTATACACGGGAAAAAGAATTCGGGAAAATTACCGTATTGTATGGTGATGGCATTTGTGATAAAAAAACAACAACATAGTTCTAGTTAAATGAAACCAAACCATTATCTCAGTAATTTTTCGTTCTTATGGTTCCGGTTTACCGATATTCTTGGTTTTCGAAATTATAGTTCTTATTACCACACACTTTGTAAAAAACGCAAAACTGAAATTATATTTTTGCCAAATTAATAGTTTTTATACCATGCTATGAGGTATCATGTAAAAATTGCCCAATTTTATCACATGTTATAAAACCATGTATCATAGCTGTCAAGTGTACAGACTTTATCGGAACGGTTCTGATTTTTATGCCTTGTTCCGATAATACGATTTTGGGTCAAAATGTTCCGATTTTTCATCATAGCTTAATTTTTTCTTTTACTCTTTAAAGCGATCCATGTCCGATTGGCGAAATCCAATCAAGTCGCGTTATCACTTAGCTCCGCCTCTAGCTCCATTCATATATTTGATGACGTATGTACGGGTCGCTTCACAGACACCAAGAGGAAATTTTAGCTTCCTGACTCCTTGTCTTTTACTTGCAACCGTACCGGTGTTGAATGTTTACTCGGAACGCATCTCTTCGATTTGAGTTTAGCTTTGAATGTTTTTCCACGTGGTAATCTGAGAAAATTCGGCGAAGTCAGTGTTTTCGCGACAATTATAGTGAAGAATTTGATTTTATCAAAAAATCAAGAAAGGGGACATCGTACGCGTTATGTATTGCTTGCAATACAGACATTAGTATAGCACATGGCGGAAAGTGTGATATCATTTCACACAAGAAAACAGCCAAGCATGCTACCGCGTATGCAAATATGAAAAAGTCGGCAATAATGATCGTATCGTATTTTGAAGCAGTTGATACTCTCGAGTCAGAGTTTTTGTGTCCTATCAGCTTGAAAAATGTCCTGAATCTACTATAAGTAATGAAAGAGCTGATAAGCAGTGGGGAGAACTCTCTAAAGAGAAAGGTCCTCTAGGAAAACCAAAATATGCGAGATTATCACGGGTGATGTTAGGAATTTTAATATTTCCTCACAGTAATGTAGCCTGTGAAAGACTTTTTAGTCTAGTGCGAAAAAATAAGACTGAGTTTAGGGGTAGCATGAATGCGTCTACTTTGCAGGCAATTTTGATTGCCAAGTCCCAAATGATTCAGCCTTGTTATAGACAAGTGCTTGAAAAAAAAATTTTAAAATCAGCCAAATCTGCTACAACTGTCTTCAACTATTCTTGTCTTAACAAGAATAATTGGTTATTTTTTTATATGTGTTTATTGTCACATATGTTTGAGTAATAATAAAATATTTTTTTTTTTTAAATATGTTTTAAATTACTAAAATCAGCTATCATTTCTGTTTAATTAGTTTGTTGAATAAGAATAATAATCAGAAATCTTGTCAGTTGATATGTATTATAATCAATAATAATTGTTACATTAAATCTTATACAGTTACAGTTATACAAACATTTAGTGTAAAGAAGTAAACTTTAATGTCGCGACCGCGTGACGTGTTCCTATTTTTTTCCCTGGCAGGTATGATGTTTTATCGCTTCTTTCACCAAACTGCTACGGAAAAAATTACAGAGTTTTTTTGATCTTTCCTTTGAGCCAAAAGCATGATAAATTTTACTATATTCTGGTAGTTTTGATCGTACTTTTTTCTGAGTGTATTAATAAAATTGCATCAAAATATTATTCAAAAAGTCCAATTTTATTTCAAATGCCTTGGCATTTATTTGATATGAATGTTTTAAAATGTATATATATTTTAAAGCATTTTGTTTCATAGTAATGCGTGTTTTGGTACGCTTAAGGAAATTTAAAAAAAAAAAAAACCCAGAAAAATAGCAAAAACTTACGTGATTTATGTTCCAAAAACAAAGAGAATTAATTTGTTTTATGATAGGCGAGCATTATATAAGATGAAGGTAAAATGAGTGAAATATTTCTGAAAACTTTAAAAAAAAACTCTTTCATGAATATTTTTTTTAAATAAATTTTGAAAGAAAGTATAAATCGTAAATGCATAAAAGGTAGATGTACCAGCGTGCAAAATTAACAAATTTGTGAATAAGAATTTTGCATGAGTTTATCAAAGTATTAAAAGCAATCCTATATACATTACATTTAAATGTTCTTAAAAATTGAATGGTTAAGCATTTGAAATTAATTTTACTTTTATTGAAGAGCAATAATTTCTTCCTTTTTAAATTTATAATGTAGAAAATATTTTTACCGCCAAATTTTTAAAATTAAAACTAAACATTTAAATAAAACCTAACCTTAACCTTCTGAAGTTAGTGCTTCGTTTTTTTTTCTGTATCCATTTTGTTTTTTTTCTTGCTATACCTTTCTAAATCTGGACTAAAAAATATATGACCCTATAGTATGTTTTGGATTTAATTTTCTGCCAAATATTTCCCTGTGAAGAACGTTAAGTTTGGTGTTTAACTGTTAAATAGCTGTTATAATCTAGAAAAATAGATTTCACCAAAGGTTTATATGCATATCACTAGAGCATACTCTACACTGTAAAAATATTTCGGATCAAATTAAGGTAAAAAATACCGGCACTCAGGGAATCGGTATTTTTTCCTGGGAAATGTAAAATCCATTTTTTTCGGAATGGCTGAGCAAAAAAGTGGTAATAATTACAGTAAAATCATTGGATCACTCTAACTAAATAAATATTACTAAAAAAATTACGGTATATTTTGCTAAAAATTTTTTTTCCAGTAATATTCATTTAATGGATCACTCTAATCAAATAAATATTACTGAAAAAGTTACTGCATGTTATTTTATGGAAAATATGGTTTTTCAATAATATTTATTTAATGGATCACAGTGATTAAATAAGTAACGATGAAACAATTACGGTATAACATTTTACGGTAAATAAGGGATGATTCACTCAAAGTTCCGGTGTTTTATACCGTAATTTGATCTGGAATTTTTTTTACAGTATACTGGCTTAGAAAAACATCATTGCATACACGTTACATTGGCTAAAATAGCATTGCAGATTAAGTAACACTCAAACTATAAAACTGAAGATTAAACTTTGAAAAACAGCTAAACGACTGTAACAAAAAATGTATTAACTAGTTTTGAAAAATTACGGTACACTGAAATATTTTGGAATTTTATTTCAAAGAGAAAGTTTTACACACAATGAGAAAACAAAAGAATGATCAAAACTACCTACAAGATATGGTAAAATTCACTTTTTTTTTGTCTCCCTTTCTATTGGAACAAAAATCACGATTTATTTTACGGAAGCTCTTTTATTATGATTTGTAATAAAACTAACAATAAAACGTGGTTTTATTAACAAGCTGGTGGTAAATGTGGTGACGTTTTGTCATCGTTTCATGACACCTTATAAAGAGAGGCAAAACATTCATTCTTAAATTTACTTTTCAGTTATTATTTTTTACTAAATATGTGGAAATAAGAACCATAATTTTGAAAAACAAAATTTCCGGTAAATCATTACCATATAATTGAAGAAATTATAAAATGAATATATGCCTTATATATTTTGGTTTTATTAGCCAGAATTATAGTTTTTATTTAACAAGTATCATATTTTCTGTCAAGTAAAGTAATGTTTCAGAATTGTTTTCCTCCATGTAGATAATATGTAAAGTATTGGTTAAATATAAATTAAACCAAGACCTAAGATAATTTTAAAATCTAAAACTCTTCTAAGCATAATAATACCTCGTTTTTTTTTTATCTTTTATTTATTTGAATTGTTTAGGAAATGAGCACAATTCTTCTTTTACTCTTTTTACTCGTTTTAAAAATAATCAGCTCATACCAAAATATACATTCAAAATGAATGCTGCTAATTTCTGTTTCTAAGTTTCAGAATTGTTCGGGAGAATCACTTCAATTAAGAATTTTTTTTTTTTGTATTTTCATAATTTATTTAAATTTAACGCTTTTATATTTGACGCTTCCTAAATTTTCTAATTATCTTTTTTAAAAAAAACTCAAAATAGCGATTTTATTTCAGTTCTTAAAATTCATTTTAATTTACTAATTTTATTTAAAGTATCTCAGTATTTGCTCGTTAATTATTTATTAAGCACTACATTTGTTTTTAAAGATATATTAAGACTAATCTAATTATGTTGTAAAATAGTATTATTTTTATAAAATATTTCCGAATAAATTAAAACAGATTTTAGGAACATTTATTAGTAAGTTTTATTTTAATTATTATATATGGTTTTATCTATCTTTTATTACTTAGTAATGTGTTTTATATTTTAAATTTATTACAATTTTCTCAAGGTTAGATCCAACTTTGCTTTCATTTCTTTATAAAACGATGGGAGGTGAGTATCAAACTTAATAATAAAAGTATTAGACATTAGAAACAAATAAGACTTAGTGAAAATGCAATGAGACCTTATGAATTTAATTCGATAGATTAAAGAATGTTCTTTTTTCAATATTGTTTTTCAGATTTTATAGCTTATTATTTTTAAAAAAAAGTGGTTAGCTCTTTGGCGTAAAAATTACCTTTTGAAGCTCGAAACTTTTTTGACATAAGAGTTTTAAAAATATTCTGAAGCCTTAATTTGGATAAATTAATAATTTTTTTTTTAAAGAAATCGGGAGTTGGATAATTATTTTCTGAGTTATCAATGAACAAAGGTGAAATTCTTTTTTGAAAACACGATTCACATACCCAACTATGCATAGGATATATTCCAATGTATAATTATAAACAAGGCATAATAAAATAAAACACTTAATGAAGCATAATAAATGAGTCACTATATGAATAAGGCGAGTATACAAAATGTTAAAACTTGTTAATTAGCCGATTAAAATTTGAAGATGATTTAAGTAATGATCTTTCTTTTTCTTAATATTTAGGCAATCAAACAAGTTTTGATGTAATGTACAGTGTGCAAAATAAAATATTAAAAACCCGACTACTCTTATTAATTTTTGTTCTAATGATCGGATATTCATGTTCTGGGACTCATTCTTCATCTGTTTCATCTGTTCATTCTTCATCTGTTTACTAAATATTCGTTATTTTTGATTATTTTATTAAATAATAGTTGAAAAATTTTGAATTGTAAAGCATAAAATTTATACATCATTTTCAAGTATGTAATTTTACATGCAAAATATAAACTTTTAGTGAAATCGGTTGAATAATTCCTGAGAAATCGAATTTTGAAAAAGTCGTATATTTAAAATTCGATTTCTCAGAAAATATACTACCGATTTCTGCTGAAATTTTGTATTTCGCCATGTAAAATTACATGCTTTAAAATGATGCAAAAAATATACCTTACATTTCAAAATTTTTTTGACCAATATTTAATAAAATATTAAAAAATAATGAATATTTATTAACATTTATTTTTTGCATGGAATCATCTTTGGATAGACAAACTTTATAATTGTAAGCAAAATTTTCCGATTCTCTTAAAATTTTTTCGAGATATGGCGGAATACGTACAGAATAATATTAAGAGGTCCAAACTTAGGATTGTTTTCCTGACCAAATTACGGGGACCATGTTTCTCAGATTGCCGCTATCTCCTGTATTTAGGGGGTCAGAAATCCAAATCCATTGAGAAAAAGGTATGTTGATTCAAATAAAGTACGTTTTTGTGCCCAATTTCGTAACTTAAAATATCGCCTGCATTAAATATATAGCATATTTGAAGTCACTCTCTCAAATCAGTATTAATGAGTCCTATAACGTGATGATCCAATCATTAGATTAAAAGTCAATCAGAGTGGTCAGTTTTTTTTCTCATTTGGCTTACTGTTCACCCACAATCATCGAGAGCATTTTTGTTTTTTCTTGACTTAACTAATTATTTTCACGTTCTGATAAAAAAAATTTGACTTTATTTTTGAAAAGGGTTGTAAATTGTATAAACGGGCACTATATATAAGAACACTCTACACGTTTTAAATGGAGTAAATCAATTACTTACTTTCTTTATTGGTGTTCCCCAAAAATCATTCTTAAAAATATTGACGAGAGGGGTGTGTGTTCTAATATCTCTATTGTCTCGAATTGCTGCTAGGTCATCAAATACAAGACCGCACAGTAACGAATTACTGTAACAAGCTGCTACAACTACCATTAGCAGAAACGGGAAAACTTTTTCTCTCTCCATATCTGAAAGAGAAAAAAAAAGTTATGAGAATACATTCTATTTTTTGCTGTGTGCAAATAACTGACCTTATTTAATGAAAATTTAGAGAAACGTTATTTTATGAAAAATGGCAAAAAATTTATATTTAAATTAAATAAAAAAAAATCGCAATTACACGACTTTAGATAAAAAAAAACAAACAACTTTTTCACAAAAATATACATTTTGATTCATTTATTTATAATCACAAGATTCTATTGAATTGAATAGAAAGTCTGTACGTAAAATTATATGCGTGTATATGAACTCTTAAATTTTAAGAGGGGGGAAGAACAAGGGTTTGCATTTTTCAACATTTTACAAAAATTCACTTTATGGTGGTTCTTGAGCGAACGCTACATTGCTGAGAGGCATAGTTTGCACTAAATGTTCCCCCAGGAAAAAAAAAATATTGATGAAATGAAACACACGATTACAGATAGAATTTTGCAAGCATCTTTTAAATAGTGAGTCACCCTTCTGTCTTTATTGGTATACAGCAATGTTCAAATGATAAAATACAGAATTTGTTACCAAGTTACCAGGCCACTAAAAATAATCGTTTTGTGAGTGAAACATAAGTTTTAGTAATTATATTAATGAAAACTTATAGGTAATTGATATATACTCTATGGATTTCTTTAGTTCACTCAATAGATTTTAAGCTTTCAAACTATTCTAAATCTTTTAGATTTTAAACAAACTTTATGAATTTTATTTTTACTACATCATTTATATTTAATATCATCCGGATTGTATGTATGTAAATAAAAACATAATGGAAATGATTTCAATGCAAAATTTAAATCCATTACCATTTTGTTTGTTCTTAATCGGATAAATATTTTGCCTGCTTATAAAAGTGGGTGAAAAAGTGAATAAAAGATTTTGAACTAGCTTTTTATAATCCTTTTTTTTTGCCTTTTGAAACAGCTTTAATGCCTCCTAATGCGCTCCATCATTAAAGAAAGAATGAAAAAATATTTAAATGTTTTTTAGAGAGAATAAATAATACTTTTTTTTATCTTTTAGTTGCTCTTTTTACCTCTGAGAATTTCCATTTTAATAAGATTTAAGGATTTAAAATATTGTCGTTAAGCTCCAGAGAATATTTTTCTGATAAGTATATAAGTTTTTCTTATTTTTTATTTTGATTATTTTTTAATTATCGAAGCTGTATGTAATTTGATTCGAAATATTTTGATTTAAAAATTGTTGAAAAATAAATGCATATTTAATAAAAATTTTTTAAAGTAACTACATTTTTCTGTTAAATTTGCAAGAACAATTTTTGATTAAAATTTATAAAATTGAAAGTAATTCTTTGGTTGCTTAATGATTAGATTTAAATTGTTTGCATTAAACCACAAAATATTTAAATGAGCTTTCGCTACTTTGTTCACATTATGTGAAAGTTTCCTTATATACACCTTATTCTTTTAGAAAAACATACATGGAAACTGTTTCGTTATGCAAGAAAGCAACCAGGGGATTGAAATCTAGAAGATAGTTTTCGATTAATTTTTTGACTAATTATCAATATAGAAATGAAGAAAAAATTCGAACATCAACTGCGGTCAATACATGCTGGCTGAAAAAAACAAAAAATAAAATCGGAGTCTAACTGAAAAATTCTTTAGAATATTATTTAGATTCTTTAGAAGAAGATAATAGAAAAATTCTTTAGAATACTAAAGAATATTTAACAAGATTTCTCTGATTCAGTATATTAATAATGTGCTTTAAACTTGCGGATTTAAAATTTCGAAATAACTCAATGAAAGAATATTTTTATTATATAGACAAGCAGTTGCTTTGGTACCGTTAAAACATTCTAAATCGTTTGCGTTCTTCAAATATTGCCATGATTTTGTCAACCGTACTTTTTGCTGTTCTCTGGAGATGGAATTATCTATAACAACGAACAATCAATTTTGGTTCATAATCTGTGTTGCTTAATAATCTTAACCAATATGGACTTTTTCAAAACTTCTGTAAAGGAAAATGGTTTATTATTTCTGAAGAATAAATTAAAATTTTAAACCAATGCCTATTGATCTTAAATCGTATTTTTTTAGACGAGTGAATGCTATTGCTCACATATTTTCAAATCGTTTGCGTTTTTTAAAGCATTGTCATTTTTTTCTCATCTATGAATTTGGTTGTACTACAACCATTGACAATTATTTTAAGTTACTTATAAATATTGATTAATTAATGTTGATTTTCTTCAATACCTTTTTAAAGGAAAATAATTCATTGTTAATGATTAACATTAAAATTTTTAAATAATTGCTTTTTAATATTGGCTATAAGCCTTCATAGGTAGCAAGGGCAACACATATAGTATTTTTTTTATCTGTTTTGTCATCTGAAAAACACATGTTTTACTACTTTAAGGAAATTTTAAACTTAAAGTCAACTTTGTTAATCTCTTTTATAAATTTCAATATTACATGAATTAAATGGAAGCACACATGGTGTATCTCTTAAAAACGAATCTCAATAGTTTTTTTTTTATAAAATCGTAAATAAATTTTAAATTAAAGAATTTTTTTTTCACCAAAAGACTACTTTTTTACCACGTTTATATCAACTTGCCTTCGTGTACGTCTGTCCGAGTAGAATTTTGCAATCGATTTTAAACTAACTTCCCGACTAGCTACAGACTTCAAATTTGGCACATAGTTTAGAATTGGATGATAATGCATGAAAATGAAGAGAAAAAAGACATACAAAGTAAAGTAAAATTAAAATAAAAAAAAATTAATTAAAATAAAAAAAAATTAAAATAAAGAAAAATTAATATTTTCGCTATTGTCTTTTGTTGTCGATTCGAGATTCGATTATTTCAAATTAGTGTCACATGTCAGTTAAAAAGTTTTGCGTACAGTGAGTGAAAAATGAGATTTTGAAAGTGAGTAAAAAAAAAAAAAATAATATTGTTAAAAACCACGTTTTTGTAGTGGAGAATTAAAATTAAAAAACATAAATTTGAAAAACGAAAAACGTGGGGCGCATGAAATACATAAGAGTACATATAGACATTTTCTTACTCATACATATGCACAACCACATACACATCCACATATACATCCACATACACATGCATATGCACAAACATATTCCACATACACATCCACATTTAGATACAATTGCAGATCTACATACACATATTCTCATGAGCACACATACTGTTACTGTTATGTATTTCATGCGCCCCACGTTTTTCGTTTTTCAAATTTTTGTTTTTTAATTATTATTTTCCACTACAAAAACGCGGTATTTAACAATATTATTTTTATTTGGATTTTTTTTAATATTTTTTTTTATTCTGTCAAATGACTCTGCAAATTCTGGTAAATAATTGCAATTGGGTACTTGCACTTCAAGAAGAAGAGATCACAAATACCCACACATGGTATCAAGACGTCAGTGCCTATTGATAGTTTATTATCAAAATGGCGTATTAAAGTTGATCTAAGTCTCCTTACATATATTAACAACGCGAAGTTAATTAAAAACAGCGCCTTAACACATATCAAATTTCTTGAAATATAATTATTTCTCGTTTTCATCTCTTACATAATTTAGATTTATTATTTGTGTATGTATTTTGTTGTAACCGTGATATATTTTTGTTTTGTGTAACTGGCAACTACGATGCATAATTAAATTGTTTATGTTCGACATGGCTTCGTCTCTGTCTTTTTGGTAATTAACAATATATTGTAAAAGAATTGAAATCCATTTGGAAGAATGTAAAATGTGTCGCTTGCGAGAATTGATACTTGATGGGCTTGGCATCCTCGAAATAGAACTGAAAGAATATTTGCTAACATAAACATATACCACATTTCAACAATCAGGATTGAGACATCTATACACGGCACTTGCAGGTTTGTTATCAAGTTCTTTATGTATGTACTGTTTTCAAGTTTTTTTATTATTATTATTATTTTAAATTAATAAAATAAGGCATGAAAATATATAAAAAAGATCGCTCTATTGCAATATTTTTAAAAATGTGAAAATTAAATAAAAAATATTTTTCGTTAAACCAGGAGCGCAGAATCCATTAGAGTAAAAATGGCTTTAGATTATTTCACTGCAGATTAAATGCCGTTTAGGATTAGGCACTTCATTTCATGTTTTATTTTATAATTTAATTATAATTGTTTAGATAATGCAAGAGTAGTAAATTGTTTCTTTCAAGTATAAAAAAAAAAATGCTGGATGAAACTTCTGTTCGAAGACATTCCTTTTTTTCATTTTTGTTAAAAATAGCCTACTTAGAAGCATGAAATATAACGAGGCTTTTCTTCTTATCAATTCCAACAATATCGTCTGCTCGTTCGTTTCTTATAGTCCTTCATTTCTGACAGACGATTGTTTTGTCTTTCGCTTCGATTGCCAACAAATAAACGGAAAATATTTCAGAAAAAAGAACAGAAGATAATAATACTCGAAGATAAAGATACCGCCTCAGTCTAAATTTTCTTGATGCTCTTTCATATATTACATTTATTTACTTTTTTATTTTTTTCTCTTTTTTTAAAAAAAATAAAAAAAGTGGAAAATCGATTTCTTAAGAATGTTGTGTTAACAGACGGCACAAATTTGTTTCTTTTTTTCTTGGATGATAGCCTTCAGTTTTGTTCACTTAAATGTCTTATCGTTTTGGCACACATGACAGATCGCTCTGTTCTTATTGATTGAATACAGCTCGGTATCCATTTCTTAGTTGTTGGAGAAGTATTAGTATTGCCAGATCGTTTCTTATAGTTTGCTTTCGTAAAAGGTCTTCATTTTTTCATAAGTATAGACAACGTTTGCTAAAACAAAAAGCTGTTACATGAAAAAAATTTATGAGTAATAACTAAGAAAACTAAATATATTACTTTTTAAATCAATTGTCCTTTAATGTTAAAATATAAAGAAAATTTCATTCAAAATTTAAAATTTTACATATTAAAAAAAATGGCATAATATTCTTATAAAAGGATACATAGAAAAGATTTTATTTTCAAAATTTCTTATTTTTCTTTTAAATTTTAGAGCAATTTAACCATTTTCAAATTTTTTATTAGCAGGCTTTAAAAATAACACAGTTGAAGCAATTTTATCAGTTCTAATATTTTTTGTGAAAATAAGCCTTGATGATATTTATACTTAATCCAATTTATAGAAACTTCTCAAAATTTGAGTTTTTTTTCACGAATTTGAGAACTAATGGAGACAGCTGTGAGAATTTGATGCATCCATAACATACAGCTTGTAATTTTTTTTAAAAAAAGTATTAAACTGGTGAAAGTTATTAAAAATTTGGGTAAGTATAAATTTACAAAATTTATCTATTTTAACAAGGGATGTGCTAAACAAAAGATCAGCAGGATATGCTGATGCATTTCTTAAAGGGTGAAGTTGTCCTCTACTAATTTAATACACAACAACATCTACCTATTTACTTTTAGACTTTTTTTTTGCTTTGTAGTTTTCTATAATATTCGTCAGTTATGAAGTAAAAAATATAAACTGAAAAAATTGCGTTAATGCCACGAAATGAAATTTTTTGATATTAAGAGTATCAAAGATACGATTTTGCTTCATAAAAAAAAATTATCTAAATTTTTTTTAAAATAAATACAATGTAATTAAAATGCATTAGTTAAAGCAAAATCAACAACAATTTAAGTTATTTTAAAATTAAATTTTATAATGAATTTAATCAACTCAAAATTATAAAATAACTTGCTCTTGAAATCTATTAAACCTGCAGCATATTCAAAATAAAAAAAAATTCTCATCCCTCTTACAAAATTCTCTATAATTAAGAAATTAATTAAATATCCAGTTAGAAGATCTGTCCAGCTCTTCCGTGAAATAATTTACTGAAAAGTTGTAACTAAAAAGTACACGTCAGCAAAAATAAAAGAAAAAAGGATATTTTCGTTACACTAAATGGGTGTTTTTTTCTTCCTTGCGGTTAAAAACTGATAAATATAGTTTATGAACTTGTTGATTAGATGAAAAGTTCAGCTTCAAGATTTAATTAATTAATTTTATTTTGGAAGAATCCAGACAAGTCATCATGGGCAGATTAAAAGAAAACTCTTTATATTGATAATAATTAAAATGACCAAGGATGTAAACTTAAATTTTTTTGTATTTTAATTTTTCAAACAAAAATGAGTGATTTTTGAATAATGATTAAAAATATGTGAATTTTTCTGACATTAATAATTTGTAGCTTTTTAAATATCTTTTTTAGGGAAGAATTAAGCTAATTGCGAACATATTGTAAAGGGAATTATTGTTACTTGGAAACGAAATTAATGTAAACTGCACATGGAATAATAATAAAAATAGTATAAACAACAAATGAACATGGTATTGTAATGTAGGCAAAAGTTATGAGTGTAATATTGTAAATGGATACGAATGTAATGTTGTAAAGAAATAAATGCAATATTGTAAAATAAGTAAATATTTTATTTGAAAAAAAAAGATATTGTAAATAAAGATAATACAATTTTATAAATGAGATAGTATTTAACTAATATGAACTAATTAATATTTCTTGCCCTTTTTAGTGACTTCACATTATTTGAAAATTTGACTTCTTGAAAGTGTTTTTGAGGTAACTAGTCCTCATTTAAGTTACATGGCGAAGAAAATCACGAAAACCTCCCACGGTTGGCCTGACGGTAAGGACACTCTAACCCATGATCCATCTCCCACTAAGGATATTTTATATCAGCACTGTGGTTGGTGCAAACTGTGTGGGGGATTCGTATCGACCAGCGATCGCTTGGGTTCGAACCTGGGTTACCTCACTGCTAGGAGAGCGCTTTATTCACTGAGAAACCACGGCTCTTGTGTCATAAATTTATTTCATTTTATGATTGTAGTTGAATAGTCTACCAAATTTTGAGTTTACGACTACTAATGTTCAACTCCGTGGCCTTGTAATTTTAAACTCAATCCAAAAGACAAAGAACTCTTGGATCAAGTATTTTATTTTATTTTATAACCGTCGTTGAACAGCCGACCCAATTTCATGGATTTACGACTACTAATGTTCAACTCCGTAGCCTTGTAATTTTGAACCAATCCAGAAGACAAGGAAACTCCTGGATCAGTACCCCCAGAGGTATTGATTTGTTATGGGAACATGGAGGACTTTGAGACTCGACAGATTTAACGTGCATCAGTCACCATTTACTACACGGGGAGTCTTCGACCGGCGAGGATCGAACCCACGACCTCTTGGATATGGGCCCAGCGCCCTACCGACCAGGCTATCCCGGCCTTCTGGATCAAGTATTGGTCGAAATTAGCCTTCGTGGAAGACTTTTTAATGGAATCTCACCCACATTTTCGTTACATTGAGAGGAGAACGTCTCACGGTTTGCCTAACGGCGAGAGGACTCTAAACCATAATCCGTCTAACACTGAGGACATTTTACGTCAGCACTGTGGTAGGTTCGAACCGGGAGCAGAATTCAAATCAACCAGTCTTCCCCGGGATTCGTACTCGGTTCACCTCATAGGGAGGCGAGTGCTCTATGCCCTGAGCCACCACGGGTTCTTATATCATAATAGAAAAAAGAGTGCTTGCAAGATGATAAATTCGAACCTCCTTAGGGGCAGGAGTGCTAGTCTCCCAATAAGGTGATCCGAATCCTAAAGATGGCTGATTGCTACAAATTCCATAACCTGTCCGCAGCGACTGCTGCATCAGCGTCAAATATCCTCAGTCGTAGATGGATCATAATCTAGAGTTCCTTTGCCATCAGGCTAACCGTGAGATGTTTCGTTGTTTTCCTCTCTATGTAACACAAAGCTCCATCAAAAAGTCCTTCACGTAGGTAATTTCCCCCCACACACTTGGACTAGGACTTCTCTTGTCTTCTGGATTGGGTTTAAAATTACAAGGCCACAGAATTGAACATTAGTAGTCGTAAACCCAAAAATTGGGTCAGCTGTTCATTGACAGTTATAAAATAAAAACCACCTGCTAATATCATTTTGAGTTTTTTTTTAAGCATTAAATAACGGTTTTTTACAGGTCTCTACAAACTATACAAAAGATTTTTAGAGAATATGAAATTTAGATTGATAGAATTCAAAAATTTCTAAAATTAAACAGTGGGGGTGGGTATAATTTTTCATTATTTTTTCTAAAAATTCCTTCATTTATTAATTTTTTAACTTCCAAGTAAATAAACTTTATAAAGCCTTGTTGAATAAAATTTCGTAAAATGAGAAATCCAAGGAGTAGACAAATTTAGAAATAACGTTTAGAAGAATAAATTTGGATATAATTTAAATGTCTGCAATTAAGAAGCAGTATATAATGCAAAATATACAACTTGTTTAGCAAATAAACTGATTGTTCGTGCCATTATTTAACGGTAATCGAAATAGTTGGTTTTAATTTACATTTCTACGGAAACAAGATTTTTGTTTCAAAGATTTAATAATAAAATACATGCAGAAGAAATTACTCTAATTTTTAATAAATTATTGCCCTTAAAAAATAATCATTTTTTTTTGTAACAATTTCATACAAATCCTTAGAAATTACATCGTATTTTCAGCAGGAGAAAAATTGTATGATAAAGCAAAAGTGCATTAAGAAAAATGATAAGTTATTAGCGAAATATAAAAGCATAATAAAAAAAAAAGATTTTTTTTTTTCAACGCGAACATGATTTTCCGAAGCATAAAGGAACTAATCCGATTACTAAAAAGTTTTTACGCTTTTCTTATTTTTCATTTTAATAATAAAACGAAGATACTGCTCAGGGAAAAAACACATTATCACAACCTTTTAAAATGGATTTATAAAGAAAATCTCTTATCTGAACATTAAACAATGTAATCTACTGGAACACTTTAGTTAAGTCCATTATTGGTGCATTATTATATTTATTATTATAATCTATTACGTATAACAAGATTCAAGTTATTACGCTTATGTTATTTTCAGTATAAATCATGGGAGATAAGTTTATTAAATGTGTTTGTTCAATTTTTCATTTCATATTTTTTTATTTTTCCATAATTAGTGTCAATTTGTGACCAAAAAAATTTTCAAGAAACAATAAAATACCGTATATATGAAGTTTTTATGTTATCTTTTCTTTTCTTTCTTCTAAATTTGAATGTCTTCGTTTTCATCTGTTTTTACATGACTCAAAAAATGCCTAATGCAACCTTGATTACCTTAACACGTTGAATGCCACGCTTATTTTACATGGCTTGCCCGTCTGGCTAAATGGTAAATAACAACAGACTAAATTTGCAAATATTCGACAAATTTTGCTAGTTTTTGAAATGGTTTAGCATGACCTATCTGAATATCTGAAAAAAACTGATGAATTATATAAGCAATTGTTATAAATAGTTGTGAATAAAAATCTACAAAATTTATTAAACCAAGAATCACAATTAATAAACTGGGTACCCCTTGAAAATATTTATTCGCTGTCTGGAGCTAGTTAGCATATAAAACTACTTTTGTGTGTCCTATATTGCTTTTATTTCTTTAAACCATTTTAGTAACGATAATAGTATAAAAAAATTTAAAAAATTTACTCGAATTATGTGTTTCAAATAATCTTAGCATCGGTCACCGGTAACCCCGGTGGCGCTACGAACAAACTCAGTGCTGGTCACCGGTGACCCCCATGATATTCATCGTGTTAAAAATATTTATACCGATTGTGATGCGAGTTTGAAATTATTTTTGCCTGAGACTAAATTAGTTTTTTAAATCGAAATTATCTCTTTCGCAGAATTATTTTACTTCTACTTCTTAAAAGTAATCCATAACTCAGTTTTTGTTGTGTTAGGTGCTTAATTCATCAAGACAAACCATTGCAAAAATGTCAAGTCTGAAAGTTTTCGTTTATTTATATTTTTACTCGGAAAAGTTTACCAATTTTTTTAAAATTGAAAGAAGTAAGGGAAAACAAATATATTGGAGGTCAAAATAATCTGTTGTTTTATATAAAAAAGAGAAGAAAAAAAAGTATTTATCAATCGATATATTTCGCTTATGAGACACCATAAATTCGGATATTCCTCAATTTATTGGCAAAACTTTAGTTATTGTTTCTTTTGTAAACTTGTCTTAAGTAATAATTTAAGTAGTGTTGAATATGTTACGTATTTATTTAGAATAATTTTGTATTTCTATACAAATAAAAACTTAGTTAAGATTTACTCTTTATTCTTGCTAAAATGGCTGTAGAAATTTTAAACATAAACGGTGCTATAGTGTCACATACCGTCGTATTAATTATTGGTGAATGAGCTATTACCTTGAGCAACATATATATATATATATATATATATATATATATATATATATATATATATATATATATATATATATATATATATATATATATATATATATATATATATATATATATATAATATAAGATACTCAAGTTATGGCTCCAAATGTGCATGAGGAAGTATTACAGCACGTAATGATGATGGGATAAATTTTTCTGTCTTATCACAGGATATAGATGAAAATAATTTTAATACTACTGTTGGCCACTATGCTGAAATGTCCCGAACTTACGGTGATTTGTGTGGTTTAATGACTGACGGACAGATTTTAAAAGTATAATAATTTCAATGTATAAAGAACTTAGTCAATATCATGGACATCTCTTGAAAATAATTAAAATTGAAATCGAAGTAACACAAAATCCAATCCGCGCTAGCAATACCACGGGCAGCAGCTAGACGATGAAAAAAATTGGTTAATTTATTGTTTACAACTAATTAATATGTTAGGATTGGAGGAGGGTTGAAGAATTAAGTACAGTTGCGCTATGTATTCGGCTTGTTTATGATTATAGTTGATTATATATTTTAAAAAATTATCAAGCTGGTCCCCAAATGTGGCTAGTACCATTTGATACTATAAAACATTAAATACAACTAAATTAATAAACTTGTTTACTTTTGTCTATGTGAAAAAAAAATTAGATTCTATCACAACATTAAAATTCTCTATATTATTCATTCTTATTTTCGAAAATAAATGAATAAAAGAAAATTATATCCTTATTATGACGAAAAAAATTTCTGAGCTTCTGGGACATTTTTAGAAACGACATTTTAAAAAGTACTTACAATCTTTTTGCAATTCATCACTAGAGAAGCTTTGTTTTACCTTTCACCTGACTTAAGAAGTTAAAATAGAATGAGAAAATCTGTGCAATGGTAAACCATATTATCAGTATCATAAACCATACTCTGATTCAAATTTTCTGTAACATTAATTGATGGATACAGCGTTACGAACGTTTCAGACTTGATCAAAGCAATTGTTAGGAATAGGGAATACTTATAGTTCATTTTTAAAGAAGGGACAGCACTCAATCGGTTAAGCTGTCAAATTTAACCAGATTTCCGTTCAAGTTGAACCACACTATCATACTATTCATTTTCAAATGTACAATATAATGTAATTCATCATCACCATATTAAAAGATTTCAACAAATTTGTACCACTTTACCGTTCAACACGCTCTAAGTTGATTATTTTAATACATAATAATTGCTAAACAATTCAAAAATGAAAAAAAATCCCTCAATATACGAATCCAATAACAATAAAATACATCTTACAATATTTATAAAGCAATATTATCATTTTTCCAAATCAAATCGAACGATGGACAAAGGTGCTGGACATCATCCAAATACCTGAAAGGTAACCGATGTCGGATGTAAATCAACCATATCATTGTTTCCCATCTGTAAATGCAAAAGCTCCATAGAAATCAATTTCTCACCGAAGCCGATCTTTCCCACTTCTCATGGGAGATAATTAAGATTATTTCGATGCCTATGCAAGGGTGGGTCTCAAGTTTTATGATACCCTGCCCCCCTCCCGATATTCGGAGCACGCCTCTGGTCAAGCCAAAAAGGGTGGGACATTAGATCCAGATCTGTCGTTTATCACTATGGAGAGTAATACTATCATCACCAGGCAATGATTCCATATTCGTTATCACCACCCCTTCCATTTTATCGTTTGGCAGAGATCTATCTCGAAAGATTTTTTTTTTTTTTTTTCTGGATAAAGAAAAAACGATAGATTAGCTTTTGTTTACCAACCATTTACGTTCAAAAAATGTCGATGGGTCAACCTATTACAAAAGTGCTTTTTGAATTTTTATTTTTGAAATGAGCTATATTTATATTAGTTTGTTATAAAATTATAACAAACTAACCGAATTTTTAAAGTATTGAAACTTAGACTATTTTCCGATTCTAAGAATCTGTTAATCAAAGTTAGTAATTTAAAACATTTTATTTAGTGTTGAAGTTTGTATCACAAATTTTGTTTGAACCTTGAAAAATATCAACCTGGTTTCTTAACCCTACTAATTTTTCCCTAGAGGTAAAAAAAAGTTCAAACTCATTATTTAAATAATTTTATCCCTTTCAAAATTCAGGCAAAAATGTCTATATTTTCTACTTGTTTCCATATTATACGTAAGATTTTAAACCAATGTATTATTCATGTATTTTTTTTTCTTTTCCAACTAACAGGATAGATCTAATGGAATTTTACAAACATGCAAATGCCATGGTATAACTAATTTATTTTTCTTATGGATATTTTTTCGTATAGTTCCATAATAAATACAGAACATGAATTTTAATTATGTAACATTAGCCGAGAAAATAAGTAAAAATACATATTTTTTAATATCAAGTTTAAGAAACTAAGTACATTAAGATTATTTTAACTTTTTCATAAATTTAAACATCATTGGCTTTCGGAGAACAACTTTTTTCCATTATCAAAAACGAAAACTATTTCTTTTTTCTCCACTGTAACAAATTAAAATCAATATTTTGAATATGACTATCCTCTTTTTCATTATCGACAAATTTTCTTAATTTTATTTTCTTTTGTCTCTAAGGACTACATTAATGTTAATTTAATGGCATTACACTTCCTCGTGAGGAAATTTTTTATGGTAATTTCAGTTATGACAGGATAGAAATTATAAGAAGGTAAAATTTCTTTCCTTTTAAATTTCAGAATTAGAGTTTTTCTGGTTGTAATGGGAGAAGTAATTCAATTCCCCTAGATGTATTAAATTGTCACGAATATTTGAAGAAATGTTAATATAGTTACACTTTTTGCCAAAAAAATACCTCTCTTTAAGTTTAACAAATTATTAGTTTTTTTCGCTTTAGCATTAGCTCACATTGGTTTATAAAAAAATTACCTTCAAAAATTTTTACGTTAGTTTAGATTAATCAGAAAAGTACTAAGTGTGATAATAATTAAAGAGATAATTGAATAAAGAAGGTACGTTAAAGAAAATTCTGCTATGATTCACTTAAAAGTTATATCTACATTCTTATGCTTATTTAAAGCGACACTATAGTGGAATAGTCATACGTAATATCATTATATTTTGGGTCATTTTAGATCCTTCTTCTTCCATTTGATGCTAACAATGAAGAACAACTACAAAACCAATTAGCAACCCAAATTCGCTTGCATTAATTAGTTTCGTATTTTAATTTTATTCAGCATGAAAATAAATTTTAAAAAAATATACATTTCAAAAAGTTGAAAAAAAATTAAATCAGACAGTAAGAATGAAATTTAACTTGGCTTCTTTAACACTCGCAATTTTTAAAAACGGCATCCAGAAATTTAAATAAGACAAACAACAAAACGATTACTACGAATTTCATAAATTAAATAAAAAATAATTACAAAAAACGGTAGAATCATTTTATAACGAGTAGTTACGCTTATTAGCGCAGAGGGGCGCTGGATACGCTAAGGCAAGAGGCGTTGCCTTTTCCTCGTGCTTTAAAAAGCGAGAGAAGGAAAAAATAAAAAAAATGCTTCGTATTTTTGCATGATGTCATGCATGATAGATACATTTTATAATTGTATCTATTTTCACAGAAAATTATTAAGAACATTCTTTTTAACCCATTTCGACCAAGCGTGAGATACATGTTGTATCCGCCCGGTTTTGGAGCACCATCTAGGAAAACATGTAACATAGAGCGAGAGTGTGTGTGTGTGTGTGGAAAGAGAGCCGTAAAGAGCTACAAAAAAGATCTCTTCCAAATATTAATAAATAAATATTGTGCAAATTTACAGTCCACTTCTTTCTACTTATTGAGCGTGTACATATTTACCTGAGCGTCTACACATGTTGCGCTAATTATGTGATTTTTAAGAGAATTTCTTCTTATCTGAAACAGGACTGTTATCACAGCAAGCAAATGTTTTTTATTCTTCTCAAAATTCAAGTGATAGCTAACAGAAGAAAATAAACCACTTTTTTAATAGTAGCCTTTTCGTATGACGACTTATTAAAAATTTAGGTTTTAATGGGATAATACTAGAGCATATTAAAAAGACGTCCCATGCTTGCGTGACTCAGAGACGTCTCGAAAATGGAAAAGTTTTTTGTCCTTACAGATACAGGGCCCCACTGCGTTAGTAGGTTCAATTATGAATTCATTTATTATTGTTTTCTGTTATTATTTAACTGAATTTATGAAACGCTATTAAATTGTTTCGTTATTTGCTTTATTTTAATTCGATAAAATGCTTATGTGGTCTCTTGTGTGCGCAAATTACGAACGAACTAAAATGAACCTACTAATGTAAATTACGATTTGAATTTAATACTTTAAGTTCACTGTTATTCTTGTTCTTAATTTTTTATGTTGAATATTATACAAATTTATATGTTATACTTGCGTCATTTTTGATAAGATAGTTACATATGTATGGCAAATAATTTTTTATAGTTATAAGAAGGCTTTATAACAAATTTTATTTATAGATTTTTCTGTTATCTACTTAGAGTAAGAAATAAAGTACATAATTGAATATAACTAAAAAGGAAATTTATAGGATTATTTGAAAAAACTACAGAAACACTTAAATATTTAACTTTACAGCATAGCTTTAACTAAACAGCTTTTTAAAGTTTATAACAAAACTAGAGCAAAAATCATTTTTGGAAAAAAGATTCGAGCGCTAAAATTTTAAGTTAGTAATATTGAAAAGTGCTTTTTTTTTAAAAAAAAAAAAAAACACATGTAGTTTCTTATGATAATAATATTTTAGGTATTTTAATAAGTTGCAAGAAAAATAACAAAAAGCTGCTTATTAGTATCTTCAAAAATCTGAAATGTTAATTATTTATGTTCCATAAAGAATTGCACTAATCTGCTTATAGCTCTGTTAAAAGAAATAAATAAATAAACCATAATAGCATTTTAAAGCAAATAAAAAAAATTTTTTTGAAACATTATTGTCAAATGTTATAACTGAGAAAATGTTCTTTTTAATTATTTAAGATTAGAAGAAAATCTTATTATCTCAAGGGATGTAGTTATTGTGTGCTTAAATTTTAGTTTACAACTATTTTGTCTAGAAACAAGATAATTATCTGTTTTGTCGTTTTAAAATTTAAAAAAAAATATTAAAATAATGAATATGATGTTAATTTAAAATATGTGATTATAGAATTTTGTAATGAAGAATGACGCAGTGAAGTTGATAATTTACAGATACGTAATTATCCTTTCTTTTTCTTTCAAGAAATATAAACTTGCATAAAAGATCCATCGTACATTTAAAAACTAGGAATAAAAAATTTCTGATTTTAATAATGCATGATTTATATTACAAATTCGACAACTATAAATTTATACTACAAATCCGACAACTACAACTACAAATCAGACAAAAAAACTACAAATTCGAATCTGTGCAAGAAATTATTAATAATTGATTTCTTTTTACAACTATAATTAATTCTGAAAAATTGAAATTTTTAGAGAAAAAAAAATTTATTATGGATAATAGAAACCAGTTAACTGTGTGAGATGTAATGGAAACCAGCTTATTCTAAGATATGAAGTGAGTATGATAGAAGATTAAAACGTTGATAGACAAGGATTCGATCCCCATCACGCACAAAAATAGAACCATTATCATTTATAGTGTGATTTACATAAACAGTGTATCAAACTATATCAAAGGATATGTTAACTTCTATATACACCGAAGAGCCATTACATTATGACCACCCTCCATCTATAACGCCAGATGGGCCAAGAAACATCGGAATTGGACACCAAAGGAATGGAAGAAGGTTGCATGGTCCGACGAATTACGTTTTCTGGTCCATCACATCGACGAGCGTGTGAGAATACGCCGATTTCCAAAGGAATCCCTGGCTCCTGGCTGCACAGTTGGACGGAGACAAGCCGGTGTCGGGGAAAGTGTGGTGTGGGCAATGTTTTCATGGGGCACATTAGGATCAATAATCCTCATAGAACAGTCCCTGACGTCTGTAAGCTACTTGAACATAGTTGCAGACCAGGTTCACCCATTCATGGCAACAGTTTTTCCTGCGGGGGATGGTGTTTACCAACAGGATCGTGCACCATGTCATAAGGGTCGAATCGTCATGGATTGGTTCGAGGAACATTCCAGTGACTTTCAAGTCATTTCTTGGTCCCCCAAATTCACCTGACCTTAATCCAATAGAGCATTTGTGGTCCTACTTGCTCGTGCTGCCACGCTACCTTCTCGCAATGTGAGGGAATTGCTGGACAAGTTGGTGACCGCTTGGTACCAGATACCTCAGACTACCTATCAGTTCCTTGTGGAATCAATGCCACGGCGGGTGCTAGCAGTTCTGAGGGCTAAAGGTGGTCCTACATGCTATTAGCAGGGTGGTCATAATGTAATGGCTCTTCGGTGTATTTTAAGCATTTTATTTAATTTACTTTGTTCTCTATTTTATGCTTTTGCAGTCACATGGTAGGTTGGTACTTTATTTTACGAGTACGTCGCAGAAGAGCTGCACGATGGGGTATTGGCGACGGTCTGGGAAACATCCCTAAGGATGATCCAAAGACACGCCATCGCAATTTTGATTCTCTGCAGAGGGGATGGCTCCCCTCCTTTGGTAGCCCGATGACCTGCGCGTAAAGTCGAGCGCTTTACAGTAGAATAGTTTAACGAGGACCAATACCGCGCACTCTCGTTCCCTACGCAAGCTAATTAAAGTGGTCACTCACCCGCTTACTGACTGCCACCAGTGATGCTTGAATTCGGAGTTCTACTCTGAACCGCGTCCTTACGATCTGTCCACTGCGGGACTTGCTGTCACATGAATTACGTGTTTGAGTCTTAAACGTTTGGAGCTTTACATGGATTTTTCCAGAATGTTCTATATATTTTTTAAAGTTATATTGTTTCGATCGTTTCCAAATAATGTTAGTTTATGGAAATCTATTGTGATATAAAATGTGAAGTATGGTAGGAGTATGGTGAATATGGATCATGGTTCGAATCTCGTAGTTAAAAAAAAAAAAAAAAAAAAGAAGAAATATTAATAGTTTACACTGTGAATTGCAAAAACTACATAAAAGAGATTATGAGTGAATTATCAAAGAAGAATATCGTTAATTTCTATGCTAAAATTTTTTCCAATCTTCTTGCTTTTTTTCTCAAAATTTTTTTGTTGTCGGAAGAATTACACGTTTGAGTTATAGACGTTTGAAGCTTTTTTGGGATTTTTGCAGATGTTCTAAGATATATTTTGTGTAATTATGCTGTTTCTATCGTTGTAAAATAATGTTTATTGATATAAGCTAATTTACTGTGATACAAAAAGTAAAGCGAGTATAATATCATACTGTTGATGGACCGTGATTCGATTATCTTCACTAAAAAGAAAGAAAGAAACATTAGCCGACCGGCCTCTGTAGGGGGCAGGGAACTGTCCTTGCATCAGAAAGGTCCTGGGTTCGAATCCCGGGCAAGGCATGGATGTTTCCCTCTCCTCTGTGTTCTATGTCCTTGCTCCTTTGTGTGATTGCGTGAATGTGTGTGAATGTGGCCCACCCTATGAACAGGTTAGTGGCAGTGTGGTGTGGTAGAAGTCGAATTCTTGGTCATAGATGGCGCCACTGAAAAACAAGAACAATCGCACCCCCTCTGCCTAAAACAGGCATACGATAAAAAAAAAAAGAAACAATACTCATTAACAGTTGGATTTACAAAAATCATGAGATTACAAAAGTGAGTCTACGAGCTAATAATCAACGAAGGATAGAATTAATTTTTAAATTAACAATTTTGCTTCAATCTCTTTGCTTTTGCTCGCTAGGTAAGTACATCATCGCACTAGAGCTCTACAATGGGTTATTAGCGACGGTTTCGGAAACATCCCTGAGGATGATCCGAAGACATGCCTTCACAATATTGATCCTCAGCCGAGGGGATGGCTCCCTCGCTTTGGTAGCCCGACAATCTGCACGCGAAGTCGAGCACTTTATGGTAGAACAGTTTAACTAGGATCAATACCACATACCCTCTGTCCCAACGCAGATTGATCAAAGTGGTCAGTGTGGGAACCGTGTCTTTACTATCAAACCACTGTGGGATCTTTTGCTCGCTAATAGATACGTTAGTTGCCAGATGAATTACATGTTTGAGTCATTTGCGTCGGAAATGTTTCTGGGATTTTTATAGAATGTTATAGATATTTCTTATAGTAATACAGTTTCATCGTAGGAAAGAAACGTTTCAGAAACGCTAAATAAAGGTTTGAGACATAGATGCACCATTCATTTGATTTTTTAAAAATTATTTGTTATTCCGCAAATACATCTATTAAATATTACTGAAAAGTATATGTAATTTCGTCAAATAAGTGTACTGCTTTAGGTCTGTTGCACCGTGTCAAATAATGAAATTAATTAAGGACCCAAAATGGTAACTAACATTTTGTGAGATAATCAGCATGTATTCGTTACGAATATATTCAGTTTCTCAAAACTACTTTTAATTTATTTAAACTTCGAGTAAAAAATCAATGTCCATTTGCGGTAATGACGTCAGAAAAGTTGAAATCGAAACAACCTCACTATTTCATTCGAAATCACTAAATTCTAAATTAACAAGAATTCCAAAATGTGCCATTCATCAAAAATTCAATAAATCGATGAGTCATAAACAAATTCCATTAGGCAAATCTTTGGCGCCAATTTTTTCGCCAAGCCCAATAAATTTTTTCTTCCTCAAAATAAAATCTTTATCTCGTTACCATTTCCCCGATGTCAGTTCATTCGGCATTTTTAGGGTCATTAAATCATTTTTAAAAGCCAAAATCTCAAAATGAGTGTTCCAAAAAGACCTACATATGCTTTTGCGAGTAAGCCATTAAAACGACCTATTCGATACTTGTCGGCATTTGCGTGAGGCAGATTTAGATTTATGGTGCAAGAGTACTCTTCGCGTTCATAAATTTACTTTAAAGTTCATAAATTATAATCAAAGTGCGAAAAGCGTGAGTGAACTTGTTTTTGATTTATAAGTGCATGTCACTTACAGCGGTAATTCGATGCTTCGATGGAAATTGGAATAAAAGAGGCTCTGTATTGATTTGCATCTGCGTCGTAAAATTATGCATAATACGATAAAGGAGTTTCGTTCTTTTACCTGCATTATTATTAAGAATTGATTTTAAACAAAAGTGAATAAGATAAGTCGATTTTGGGAAAATGATACTGCTTATATTAGTAATTGATTGTAACTTAGCTGAATGATTATTAATTTATCTGAGAATTATGCCAAATGTCTCACTTAGAAAGTTCTTTACTGATTTTTCCTTTTCAGAATGTCTTTTTCGCAATTTATTTACTGATTTTTTTTTAATTTCTTAACATTTTTAATTTCTTAACTGGCTTTTTCTTTGCAGAATATATCTTTTTGAAATTTATTTACTAGTTTTTCTTTACTGATTTTTTTTTTGTTAAAATTTTCTAATTTTTATTGTATGCATTCTTTAAAAAAAAATTTGAAATTTTTTACGATTATTTTCTATGATTGCATTTATTGAAATTATTTCCATTTTTTTAACTATGTTAAAATTATGTATTTTATGTATAAATTATATATCATGCAATAAAAGTTTATTCTTTCCCACAGTATTTCCAAGTATTGTTTTAAAGAAACATAATTTGGTTCGATTATACAAGTCAGAGAAGTGATTTTTTCAACGATTTGATACAATATAAATCAATGTTTTGATATAATTATTCAAATGGGTCATTCAAATTGATTATAGGATGATCATTTTAATCGTATAGCGAAATTGAATTGCATTGTTAATTAAAATCAAAAATATCAGCAAAATATCAGCAAAAGTTTTACTTAAGCATTGTTTCAAGGTTTCAATAATTATTGTCACTTACTGCAATATAAACTTAATGAAAGCGATTGAGGATCTATATGTGTGTCTAATCAATTATTATCCAATTATTATTAAATAAGTATTATTATAAAGTAATATTTGATAATATATTAAAATGAAAAAAAAAATTTAAATTCTTCTGAATTATTAAACATTCTAAATAAAACTATTAACGGTTTTCAACTTTAATAGAAATGCAACAGATTTAAGAAAAACAGATACAAATGTTACAATATAAAGAAAAGTATTAAGACAAAATAACAATTTTATCAATAATCCAAATTATTTGAAAAAATAAGCTAAAAATGCTTTAAAAAAAAAAAAAAAAACAGATTCGAATATAAAGTTTTCTTACTAAAACTAAATAATATTTCCCTTTTAAAGCATTTTTATAACTTGTCACAGTAATTAGATTTTCAAGTTTAATGTTTTGCAGAAACAGAACTTGTCGATATTTGTTTAAGCATGTTAAGTAATGTCTACATGTTACAAATGTTCATTAACTGGAGAAAAACGTGTCGACTGAATTCCAAAGCTTTTTTATTCTCTTAGAAAATCGACTAACAATGCATCTGCTTCGACTGATCACAAGGACAAGGTCATTTTATCTAAAAGCCACTGTTTTCCAATTTATTCAAAAGAGAATATATACTTTTAACATCTCTTTATCAAACTTAAAGATTAATTTCGATTATTACTGTTATCGTAGTGTTGTCAAAATGACGTAACAGTTACTCATAAGAGTTGGCATGAATATAACAAATGATTTAAAAATAAATTAAAACTAAATGTACTTAAATAAAAGTTTCTTCCCGTATAAGGTTTCTGGTTAACTTATAATTTATATTTCCTTTCTTAATAAAGTAATTTCAAAACTCATCACAGTCTTTAGATCGCAATGTTTTGCTGGAACAGAATTGAAGGGCATTTAGTTAAATACTTTAAATAATGACTAACTATTACAAATGTTCATTAGCTGCAGAAATGAGACTGAATTTAATTCGCTTAGAAAACAGGCGAACATCACTACCTCTTCCACTGACCAATAGGCATTATACCTGAAATCTATTGTATTCTCTTTTCCCCGATAGAGAACGCGATGTCGCAAACTGTTCTTTATTATGGTACTATAGGACTAATTTCGATTCTTAGTTAGAGTTATTGTACCAAAGTGTAGTGTCTGTCATAATGGCATAACGGTTTTTTTTTTTTTTTTTTTTTTTTTTTTTTTGTAAAATTTCGCCATAAATATAACAAATGATTAACTTACAGTTCTAATAAACTTTTAATGGATACTTCCTTTCTCAAAAAAGTATTTTAAAAACTCAATACTATCTTTGGATTTTCAATTTTATTGTTTTGCACCGTTTTTTTATTGTTTAATGAACAGATATTTACTTTAAATAATGACTAACTATTACAACTGCTCATTAGCTGTTGTTGACTGAGTTCAAAAGAGTTAGTATTCTCTCAGAAAACAGACGAACAACGCTCTGCTGCTTTGACTGGTCAAAAGGCCATTTTACCTGAAAGCTACTGTTTTCTCATTTGCTCGAAAAAGAATGTAATGGCGCAAACATCTCTTTATTATCAAACTATAGGACTAATTTCGATTCTAAATGGGCGTCATTACTGTATCGGAGTGTCGTCATAATGACGTAACGGTCGTTCGTGTCTAAATGGCATTATTGACAGGATTCGGAGTACTGCCTTCCACGAACGTTATAACAACCAATAAGAGAAATTCGTGGCGGATTCCTTCCATTTGATGATTCTCTAAGGCAGCGAGGAATAAATAGCTGATATCAGCGATTATTTTCTGCGTGTCCTAGAGAATTGTTATCTAATCTTTTCATAGATAGGTTCTGGAAAAAGATTTTTTTTCTCTGTTAGAAGTCTTTTGCTCGATATTGTTTGAAAAAGATTTTATTTTTTTTTAATTATAAAATTTTCATTGACAAATATGCTGAATCAATATTATAATGAATTGAATTTCGTGTAAAATAGTAGTTATTGTAATGTAATTCATTATTTTTTTTAAAAACAAAATGTCTTATTTTTACTACATTTAATATCTAAATAACTCTTTTAAATATCAATATTTATTTAATCTTATGAAATCTTAATTAATCTCTTTCTTTATAACGTAGCACACGAACCGGTAGTAGGTGGGAATTATAAAGTATATATTTACGAAGTTTTGAATTTATTAGGAATTGCGGATTTGTTTAAGCAACATAAAAACATAAATAGTCTGTTTTATTTATGTAAACTAATGAAATTTATGGTATTATAATCGGTGAAATTTCAAAAAATTGCTGCAAATTATGATTTTGAAATTATGTTTATTACTTATTACAATCTTAATTTTTTTGCTTTTAATTCCTTAAAAAAGTATACAATAGAATTCATAAATGGCTAGTTTGGTACATATTAGTAAAAAAATAATATCGAGTAATAATTTAAAAGATAAGTTAATATTTTTAATACTCGTTACATTTTTTATTATAGTTAACAATTATTTTTTATAAACTTTTAAAATTTTTAAATGCATAAAAATTTATACGAAACTATATTTTGGCTTTAAAAGTTCAGATCTGAATAAATATTCACTTCCTATATCAATTGAAGTAATGAGACCTACTGAAACTAACTAAGCCATTGGAAAAAATTTATTTTATGCTAATTGAGGTAATTTAGGGATTTCTAGCACATGGTTGTGAACTATGGAATTAATAAATATAAAGTAATGCAAATGATTTATTTATTTTATATATAATTGCGCATATTGCAATTGCAAATAAATCTTTTAAAAACATGGGGTACTTTAAAAGTGATAGCACAAATCAGTTAACTTCATAAGAAAGACTGAACAGAAACCACATCACAGCTTTGGACGGGACTTGTTAGTAACGTACTCATAAAATTTTTTCGGATGATTTATATTTTTTACGGTGTTGCTACGTTTCAAGTATGGTGCTTTTTTCTTAATTCATTACATACTGAAGTTTATTTATTTCAACGATATGAACTCTGGTTTAATATCTTAACGAAATTTTCCGAGGCATAAGCACCGCTCTTAAACATTGAGGTAGCTGGTTTGATTCCCGATACAACCTGCATGTATTTTTCACTATATTTTGTGATGCCTTTTCGTAATAAGGATATCTGCTCTTCAATTAGCCGAGCGAATTAGCCATCCAAGCACAAAAGGCAGCTTACTTTATTAATTCCATACAAGAGCTTTCATCAACTGTCTGGATTTATACTTAATGATGATCCGCGGGTAATACTGACGCACGTGCACACTGGACTATAGAGGAAAATGTTGGTAATCACCTGGTCTCTGCACCACACTTTCCAACCTTTTAACCGTGCGTGTGAATTTTTCGGATCGAAAACCAGTGACTCCAGGGGTACATTGGAGTAGATTCTGAACTATTAAGGCATGAATGGAGAAAGTGCAGTTCGATCAGATACTTTGTCTTTAAAACGGAACAATCGAACCTTGTTCCAAGCCATCATAACTGAAGACTAATACCGTTACACAGACTAGGTGGTGAATAAAAGTCAGATAAACTCATCACACACAAGTATGAAATAAAAAATGTTGTTGATCATTCTTTATTAATCAATATTAATCTATATTAATCAATAAAAGACATTCTCAATAAAAGAAAAAGAAGCACATAATAATTAAATATGAAATATAACTGTAAAATTAAACTATTCTATCGTAAAGTGTTGGACATCTCATCGGTATAGGATCAAGTTTGTGATCACGTGTCTTCGGATTATTCTCATGGATGTTTCTCAGATCGTTGCCAATAGCCTATTGTGATATCCGCGGTAACTCAGGCGATAAAGCGTTCAATTCCCAATGTGGTGACCCTGGTTGATACGAATTTTGTTATCTGCTCGACAGTGCTAACGTAAAATATTCCAGAATGATGGACGGGTTATGGTGTGGAATCCCCTTACCATCCGGCTAATCGTGAGAAGTTTTAGTAGTTTTCTGATCCATGTAACTCAAATGCGGATTAATTCCAGCAAAATGTCTTTCACAAAGTCTTAATTTTTTCAATGTTTGATTCATGATCTTTTTTGTCTTCTGGGCTGGGCTCAAAATTAGAATGCTATGGAGTTGATAATCATAAATTTAAAATTAGGTCAGCTGTTTAACGTTGGAACTGAATAAAACATTGTCCATTGTGCAGCTTTAGTGCCCTGTGAATATTTTTTTTAATGGTGGGCACTTGGAATTATTGTCCATTGACCACAGAAAGTGCATGAACTGCTAACTCTCTTTTCGTTACCCAGTGGGCACCTGTGGCGAAGCAACGGCGGTGGATCAGTGTCGCCCACGTCACACTACCACAACCCGTTTATAGGGCGGGTCACATTCACACACAAAGGAGAAAGGACATAGAACACAGATAGAGAGAAAGAAACATCCATGCCTTGCCCGGGATTCGAACCCAGAACCTTTCTGATGCAGAGACAGTTCCCTGCCCTCTACAAAGGCCGGTCGGCGCCCTGTAAATATAGTACTAGTATTTATGATTGTTCTTTATTAATTCTTATAACTGTTTCTTAGTTACACTTATTTGTGTATGAATGATAAAAGAATAATAAATCTCGTCACTTACACGTTACAAGCCTTTTATTGCTCTGTATCCAATATTTATTCCCTTATAAATTAGTTAAGTTGTGTGCACAAGCTTCTTATATGCCTTTGCCAATTCATGGGCAGATAGTGCACACCATGTGGGGTTCTTAAGCAACAAACAACTAATCATTTTCTTACAGTGTTATTTCAGTTTTCATTTTGACGTTACACTCAGGTGTTCCAGAGGCTTAACCAAATTGTTACATAAAAGATAGTAGGTTCGTTCTCCCACGAACTGAAGAATTGAAGTGTAAAATAGATTCATTTTTTAACTTTAAAAGGGAATAGAAGCCACTGTCTGATGTTTTATCAAATTTGTTTTACTTTAGTTAGGTTCCCTCTTGTAAATGCTGAGGTTCTTTATAGACTTCGAGACACGAACCTGCTATCAGTTTTAACACTTGCATTTAGTGCCTTGGCCACTCCGGCCATTTATTGCACTGAAGACATAAGACTACAATATATGAAGTCATTTTCGTCAAGAAAGTAAGAACACGTGCGAGTTGTGAAAATGTCGACTCGAAATGTAGATTCTTTTTGCGGTAATTCAAGTGATTTTGGACTTTCTTGTTATCTAACTACTTTATTATGAACTTGACTGCGTGATTACTAACTTGACTGTTTTATAATGAACTTTAGTCGTTAAGAGAGGGTTCTCAGTAGATCGCAAATGTCGAACATCACAAGCAGCGGTCAGTGAGCGGGTGTGTGATCACTTTGATCAGCTCGCGAAGGGATCAAGGATGTGCGGTATCGTAAAAGTGTTCTACCATAAATGCTCCATTTCACTAGCAGGTCGTCGAGCAACCAAAGCGAGGAATACATCACCTCTGCAGAGTATTAAAATTGTGATTGCATGTCTTAGATGAATTTTTTATGAACGAATTATTTCCACATTTCTAATTTTATTTAAATGTGTTGATAACGAATTAAAATGTTTTTTATTTCATTGTATCCTCAGTGGATAATACGAAATGCTAAAAATTTTTTTGCTCATCTCATCTCTCAGGGATATATCGCCAATAGTGCAGCTCTAGTGCGACGTAAATTAACTACTACTACTATCCACCCTTCAATCCATTCTAAAGTATTCGACCTGAAAACAAGTGAGCATTGCAGCGAAGAGCTCCAAAAATGCTCACCACTCATCATCATCACCAATAAAGAGACTTTCCTAGCCGAATGGTATCATCCGCTATACCCTTCTGCCGGGTGGAGGTAGCGAGTTCGAATGCCTAAGTAACCCTGGTTGTATTTCCGTACTGTCCTTCTCTCAATTTTTTAATCTGTTTTTCGACTTCACAAAGGCTTAGAAGCCGTACTTGGGGAATTGAAAACACAAGCTAGCGTGTGTGTGTACCAAAAGATAAATAAATATATCAGCAACAAAGGAAGGTCACTATTTATAGTAGAAATTTAAAATTCTATATTTGGCTCATTCCCTGGAATAACGTTTTGTACTAATAAGTAAGTTTAGTCTTTTAAATTTTTTAAAATTAGTTAGCAAATGCATACTCCGTCTGTGTTCAAAAAGTGTAATTTTTAAATGACAACTTATCTGCCCTGCACATTATGTAACAACCTAAAAACTGTATGTAAAAATCTAAGAAGTTTTCAATCTATAAGAATTGAAAATATGGTTATATTTTATTCATTGTTTTAAATATCAGGCCATTATAGGAATATCTTATTTTGTTAAGTTGCTGATTATAACATAGGCTTAAATATCACATCAACTGTTTGTGTGTAAACAAGAATATTTTACCCTATATTAAGATGCGGGTCGATATTATGTTTGCATATTTTCATCGATGCGCAATTTTTATAGATTGTAATGCTAAGTGATTTAAAAGAGTGCATTTTAGTTTCAATTGTAGAATTGTATCAATAGGAAGTATCGGTAGCTAATGTAGAACACTGCTAAATATGATTATCTTCTTTTATAAAAATTACTAAACTGAATTATCGGTTTTAGTTTAAAATTTTATAATTGTAATTATCTTTACCGGTTTTGGTGGATTAAAAGAAATTTTTCAGAAAATATAAGTTAAATTCATTTCAAAACCTAATTTATTGTTATTTTGTTTTTGATCTGAAAGACTTGTGTTATTATTGGCATTTTTAGAGTTAGCATTAATAAAACATATCTTCTCTACAATATTAGAAATATTAGATCAATTTGTTTCATCATATCGTTAAATTATTCTGCAACCTTAATATGGTGTAAATTTAAATCCTGATATTATACTTCGTAAACTTGGTTAGACAGTATAATGGTTCCACCTAAGCGGAAACATGGTTCAATTGAACACCATATTAGGACTCAAATTACCGTTATTATGTTTAATTGCTGCATTGATTGTAGAAGATTGATTTTCTTTTAAATGTTGTATGGATGTTTTTTTTATTTTTAATTTCTATTTAATGAAATGCTTTTGAATTAAATTCATTTTTAGAATTACAACAATTTAAAACAAATGTTTGTTAAAAAATTTAGAATTCAATGGACAAAATATAATCTTACTACTAAAGTAATAAAATTTATAATTTAAACGTTTAAATATTTTACGAGTTACAGAAAGCTCATAAAGTTATTCCAATTTTTTTCAACGGTTTTTTATTTTAATTTTTTGCATTACGCGTTAAAGCTCTGGGAAGAAAAACAAATTTATGCCTCTCGCTGTTTTTTTAATGACTTCAGCTTTAATCGTCATAAAAACTTCGAAAGCTTTATCACTAAAAAGATCTTTCTGAAAGAGTAATTTTTTATTATTTTCCATCTTTTAATAGGTTTTAAAGAGCTTTTAATACTTTATCATTAAAGTCACAATAAGCGTCGGATTTGTGAAACAAAAATTTTGAAACAAAAACACTAAGAAAAATTAAAAAAAAAAAGACATTTAAACTTTGTGTGTTCAGAAAAGCTGAATAAAGCATAGGATTTTATTGACTTTGCTTTTAGAAGTACAGGTCGTAAAAATTTTTTAAGCCTCAGGCTTAGATACATGTATTTTTATTTTTTAATGTGCTAAATGTAAAAACATTAAATAAATCTTTTATTTCGTGTTTTTACACTTTCTCGTATGTAGATATAGCGAATCATTTTTATCAGATTCGAAAAAGGGCATTTCATTATGTTTCCCTTAAAAAAAAATTAATTATATATTTTTCAAAGATAATTTAAGTTGTAAAACTCCAAATTCTTAATTTTGAAAAGAGCCTGATTTAGTTCTTTTGAAAACGTACACCTTTCACTCACATACAGCAATTCTTCGCCAAACTGCTTGTTTCTTATTGTTGCGATTTGTTTCTTATAGTTAAAATATAATATTCTTGAAAACTGAGTCCCGCTGTGGATAAATGATCGCAAGACTTAATTAATTATTCAGGTTAATTATTAGATTAACTAATTTATTCAGACTACAAAGGGACAGAGGGTGTGTGGTATTGGTCCTTGTTAAACTGTTCTGCAGAAAAGTGCTAGTCTTAGTGCTCAGGTTATTGTGTATGACGTAAACGTCATTATAACTATAATTCTTGAAAACTGGAATATTTAATACAATACACTTTCTAGTTATTGACTTGATCATATGAAATTCAAATTTGTTTAAATATTTAAAAAGCTTTAAAAAAATAGGGGGAATGTGAATCTAAAGAATAAAACTGTGTTGTTACTTATTCTATTATAAACTTCTATTTGATCTATACCTTTCAAATTTTCAACAATAATGATACAGTCCGAAGTAATACCATATCGTACTAGCTAAATGGTCTTAAACTTGATTACACAATACAATGGCTCAACTAGAAGTTCAGTGAAGAACTAGAACTTAAGTGAACTATAATTCAATTTCTCTTTGAGCAATTTTTCTTAGATTATAATAAAGTTATCACAGAAATTTAATCGACTGTAAAATGATTCTCATGTTTTTTAATCACGTTATAGAAAATATCCATTTTTTGACACATTTTAAAAGAAATGAATGAAATTGTTTTTAGCAAACAAATAGTTTCGTTTTTTTTTATTTATATAATTTATATTAATCTCACATGGAGAGACAAATTTTGTCAAAATTAATATACTTGTATGGTAAACACATTTCTGGCAAAAGAAATCATAACTCTGGTAATTAATTAACTATTAACTTGGTAGTTTTACTGTTCGCTATGGTAACGGTTTACCGTAAATGTACTGGTTTTTAAAATTATAGTTCTTGTTTGATTTAACAACAAATACAAAACTGAGAAATAAATTTAACCAAATAAATGACTTTTATGCCATTTCTTAAGTATCACCAAACATTAAAGTTTCAAGAGTTTACTAAAAACAGAATTATTTATTATTTTGCATCATCTCAAACGATACTGTACTGTTAAAATTTTCGTTTTTTTGTTAAAATTATCAAATTTTACATTCGATTAAGATTGCCGAATTTTACATTTGCACCAAATACCATGGTTATAAAAAATAAGTTTCATTGTTAATTTTACCAACATTCTTTACCAAAGTGAATTAACATCACCAAAAAGCAAAAACTACTATGCTTTTTGGTGTTTCCATAGATCTAGAAACACTTATTTTAAATAAACCATTAAATTTCATTCAATTCTTGTAGTTTTAACCCGAATTTTTTTTTTTCTCAGTGCAATATTGTTAAAGTATACAGGGAATTCCATTAAAATATACGTTATTGTGTTTTTTTAGATTTCGAACCAAAATTTAAAACAAAACACATTGGGGTGCCTCAAATTAATATTTAAGCGAATATGGAAAGTTCCAATCAAGGAAAGTGGGTGTAATAAGCATCAAAATATTTTTAATTTAATTTTATTTTATAAACGTCATTGAACAGCCGACCCAATTTTGAGTTATCGACTAGTAACGTTCAACTCCGAATTCCGCACCCGGCTCGCACAGGCCACAATGTTGACCTAAATATCCTTGGTGGTTGACGGATCATGGGGTAGCCTCCTTGCCGTTAGTCTAACCATGGGAGGTTTTCCTCACAATGTAACTGGTTAGTTCCATTAAAAGTCCTCCTCGAAGGCAAATTTCTCCCAATACTTGATCCAGGAGCTCCCTTGTCTTCTGGATTGGGTTCAAAATTATAAGGCTACGGAGTTGAACTTGTTTAATTGGAAGATATTTCTAATAATTGTCTTTAAACTCTGTTCGAAACCTGTCTTTTTTTTTTTTTTTTTTTTTTTTTTTTTGAACCTGCCTTGTTGTTCATTCGTCCCTGTACTTTGATTTTAATGTCATTTTAGTTTTTTCTTTGCGTAAATATAAATTTACGACTTCTAATGTGTAAATCTTTTTTCTAATTTTTTAATAAGGATTCTAAATAAGGCACATTTTTAATAAGGATTCTAAAAATTACACATTAACGATATGCATATTACTGCTTAAGAAATTGTGTATCCTTATAACATTTAACTGAAGAAGATACGTAAATAATTTTTTTTCCATTCTGTCAACCTGAAACAGAACTTTTAGTTTGGATTTTTGCTTGAACTTTTGTTTCTCTGCATTAGATTTTTCATTTATATGCACAACAGAATTTTCTAGTTTCAATTAGTTGTAATATCATGTGCCTGTTAAGAATACCGAGAACATTTTCTTTGTATTAACTATTTAGTTTAGCAACAAAAAAAACAGCGAATAAAAATGAATTTTATTCCGTTAACTATTCAGTCTTGAGCAAATGCTTTCAAATGAGAAATACAGAAGCAAAATTACCCCTCCACTTGATCTTATTAACTTTCAAGAGTTGTAGTTAACTAAATTTAAATAGTTCAGAACCAGTTTTTGTTATTTTAGCAACTGATGTTATTAACTTATTATTAGCTTTAATATATAATTGTTGTATTAATTTAAATTACATAGAATCAGTTTCTATAAGTTTAGCATGGTTTTTATTATATTATAGCTAATAAAATTATAGTAACATTGAAATTTCAGGAATCGAAACGCACTTTAAACGAACTTTCATAACACAATTAAATAAATAACTTAAATGACCAATATTTTTTTTATATACTGAAATATGAATTACGAACTTTTACGAGGAACGTGTTATAGTAATGTTGTTTAAAAATAACGAAAATTAAATAATAATTTATTATTAGTTTATCGTTATTTTAGGCTCTGTATTACAGTGCAAGATAATAGTTTTTAAAGTTAGATTGTTTTTGTGAAATTAAAATTTACAAACGTTTATAACAATTTGTTCAAATAATTGTTTTTTAATATTATATTCCCAGATTGTTTATTCTACTACTAAATATATTTACGCAAATTTAACCCACTGACGGTTCTTCACGTAAAAAGTAGTATTTTAACCTGCAGTCTTCACTGCATAGCAAAACCGGTTTTCCCATGTTAATGGATAGGGGAACTGTGTGTAGGGGAGTTAATATTGCTTTACGGACAATATTTGTTAGAAATATTTGGTAAAAAATAGCTTAATTATATAAACTTAAGTTCTCGTCCCTATAGCTAAGTATCGTTGACATTTCTAAAATGTATAACATAGATATAAAACATTTTATAAGCTGTTATGTGATCAAAGCTGTGATATTGAGATTAAATTTAAGTGAGCAATAATTTTAAATTTACAGAAAAAAAAAGTTAAAAATTCTATTAATTTTTATGTTTTTAGAATTTTTTGTTGCTAGTTCGTAATTTTATTATTTGGTATCTATGAATATTGTTTTTATTTTCGAGGATAATACATGCTCTGAAAATATTTTTAAAACAATTATGTGTGACTAAATAGTGGTACGCGTTTGAAATTTTAACTTCAAAAAATCAATTAAAATTTTTCAAAATTTAAAAAAAAAAATTGGAAAGATAATTTTTAGAGAAAAATTGGAAGAAAAATAGAAAAACTTTTAATACTTTTTTTAAAAATACTTATACGCTATTGATTTTCAAAATATTTTCAATGTGACTGTCAGATGGAGTTTTAGATTTGAATCAATAAACGTTTGTGGACAAGTTTTTTAAAATTGCCAACACAATAAAAGCAAAATATCGTTAAAAATGAACTGATATACATCTAAAATACCTAAGTTCAAAGCATCTCCATTAATCCCAACATTGTTGACTTCGAAAATAAATAGCCATCATAATTACGAATTGTCTGCTTAATAATTATTTCGAATTAAATCTTTCAAGTTATTCCTTTTATCCCTAATCTAACTGACTGAAACTTTAAAAATGTGTTTTATCAATCGAACCTAAGGTTTCTCTTCTGTTTTATTTATTATATTATATTATAATTGCTCTATTTTTTGTATTAATATATATATTGTTTTATTCGCTATATACGTGGCATATATTTTTTTATTTGTTGTGTAAATATTACAAACAGTCATCACGAAGTTTTCTTTTTTTTATTTTATTTAATATGCTGTTAAAACGTATTAAAGAGGCATGTAAACACTTTTTTTTTTTTTGACATAGTGAAACTCTGCTCGAAATAGTTCAACTTTGGATCAAAACAATATAAAACCCAAATTTAAATGCATTGCCAGTTACCAAATAATTGCAGAAAAAACAATTTGAAATTTGTTCTTCAACATTCAAGTTAATTGTGAGCACGTGGGAAATTGAACGTCATATCTACAAGGTATAAAAAGTTTAAAATTAGTATGATTAATAATTAGTTAAAATTAGACTGATACTTTTATGCTGAGAAGTTAAGTATGATACCGTATCTTTTCAACAATATGTTAAAATCTTTAAGTATAGTGGTTTTTTGATTAAAAATAAAACCTCCGATGTTTCAATTTTTCTAAAGATACACTTAACACATTTAATTGATTATACAGAATTTATTTCATTTTTAAATATTTGATTTATAAAAGGAAAATAAGTATTTTAGAAAATAGATTACTTCAAGGATTGCGTCCATTCTGAATATATTTCTACAATATTGAATTATAAATCATTTATGTAATGATAATTTTAAAACAGTTTTTTTTTGCAAAAGAAAATATTTAAATTACTGGCAAAACCTAAAACATTTACCAAACTAAAAGACTGCATCGTTACTACAGTTCAAAAAACTTATTATGCTTTTAAACGAAATGTTAAACACTTAACTATTTGATAATAAACTCGTAGCGCAAAAAATATATGATTGTGAGTCATTAGTTTTTTGAATCCTGAATACAAATCATTAGAGTTAATGGTTTTTAGTCAGTTTTGTTTTTTAGAAAAATAGAAAAAAACTTATGTTTGAGTTACGCTTGAAAGCAATTTATTTTTTAGCTAAATCGAAACATTTTGTAAAACTAAATTATTTTCCGAATTCATTACTTTACTTCAAAGTATCTAAATTCCTATTATTTTTGAATGTAAATGTATATATTTTATGTTTTTAAGTCTACGTCTTTTTAATTTAGTAAATAATGGATAACATATGTTATTATTTGATTCAAAAAATAAAATACTTGATTGAAGCAGTTTAATTTATCTATTTGATATATTTTTTCTTTCATTCTTTTTCCTCGAAACTTTCATTTTTCAAAAATAAAAAAAGTTTGAAGATTTTACAAATGATTTGTAATTTCTTTTAAAAGCTTTCTGGTGGATACAAAATTTTCCCTATGATTTGAGAATTCGAAATGTATAAAATTGAGCCTAGTTACTGAATATACATTTTTAATATATTCGCAGGGAGGCCAACTGCTTCACTTTCTGCAAAATTATTAATAAATTGGTAGCGAATTAAATAGTATAATACTTGTAGAATAAGGATAATCACGTTTACTCTTTTAAAAGTGTCACTGCGAGATAACTACAATAAAGTTGCATTCTATATGAAACTTACTGGAGTTAAGATTTGATGAAATGAAACAAAAATACCCCAAAATATTAATTAGTTATTTAATAACTATGGAAATATAGTTTTCATATTATTTTTCATCGGTTAACACGGTGTTGTTAGAACTAATTTTAATCCGAAGTGGAACCTAAGATTTTATAATTGATTCTTTTAAATAATATCTTTTTACTAGTATTTTATACACCATAAAACAGAGAAAACATATCATATTGTCTAATATTATTAATTCTGTGATAATTTAACTGAAGGCATTGGTTATTTGTTTTTATTAAAAGTTTTCGATACTAGCTTTTTGTAAATAAAATATTTTATTTTAAGTTTTATCAGTTTTGAAATTATTCCTATCGTTTTTTTTTCGGATTCTTTTTACTCTAATGACTTTACATTTCATTTGTTTCTTTTTCTTATTATTTCAGATTTTAATTCTGATCATGTTTTCTCTCTATATATTAAAATTTTTCTAATATGTAGAGAATTTAGTTTTCCAAAATGCATTCCAAATCAAATAATTGCTAAAAGAGGAACTATCTATCCGAAGCGGAATCTTAAGAATTTATGAGAAATGCTCTTATAAACATCTACTTGTATAATGTATACATTTAAATTGCAGAAAGAAGTCTAATATCATTAATTCAGGGATATTTTTAAATGAAGCTGTTGGTAACTTTTTTAGTTAAAATTTTGCGACACAGCATTAAATATTTGTATCTAAAATATTTTATTTCCTGTTCTAACAGCTTTGAGTTTCTTTGAGCGCATTTCTTGATTTATTTTTACTTTAATGACTTTTTTTTTTCATTTGGCTTTTTTTAGTGCTTCAAATTTTTTATTCTGATTATGTTTCTATGGCTTTTTAAGTTGAAATTTCTTCTAATATGAAGAGAATTCAGTTTCTCAAAATGCAATTCATAAAAAAAAAATTATAAACGGGGGAAAAAGAAATAAAAAAAGATTCTAAATAAAAATTTTATATAAAAAACACCCTGCATATTTCATATTATTCAACACTGGTAATAAAATCAAATAAAAACTTACATCTGACTATTCGCATTTTTTTTTATGTTTCTGTAGTATTTATTTTAAAGATATCAAAAAAAAAAAATCTTACAAATTTCTTATAAAAAGCATAAAAAATAAACTTGATAGTAATCAGTTTTTCATATCTCTTAAAGTACTTTTTTGCTTCGAAATGATGGCAGCATACGCCATTCTCTCTCGGATTAGAGAACTGCTCATTGCACTAAGTGGATCGCAATTAAAGGAAGAGTGCCCTAAAAAATAGCCGCTGAATGGAATACTTCGTGAGGGTCCCCGCAGATTAAAGTTAATTGGCTATGAGGGAACATTAATCAGTTAATGCAAGGTTATCGTCACTCTTGAGATTTCTAAGGTTAAATAAAAGATAAGGCTCAGGAACAATAACCTTTTTTTTTCCGGCCCTCCGCTAAAAACCTTTAAATAATTACAAAATCAATAGATGAGGAATTGAGGTTTTAATGCACTTTTTCATATTATGAATGACTCTATAGCTTATTGTTTTCGTCTTTTATTGAAATGGAGGTTTTTTTGTGTGTGTGGTTATTTGGTTTTGGAAGAAAATTAAAAATGAATGATAATGGGTTTTAGATTCTTGTTATTTATATCCTAAAGAAATATTATTTTGACAAATTTTATTTGAAATAAGTTTTAAGTTCATAAATAATCTGATGTCATTTAAACTGATCATTAAATTAAAATAGGCATTTTAATTTATAGTGACTGAGATACTTAAATAAATATCTCCCTTTTTGCTTTAATTTATAACCATTTTCTCTTCAGTTTTAGGTCATATATAGTTTATAGCACTATATTTGACGTAACATTGTTTTTGTTAACTTGAGTTGAGATTAAAGTTAATTGGCTATGATGGAACATTAATAAGTTAATGCAAGGTAATCTTCACTCTTGAGATTTATAAGGTTGAAGTAAAGATAAGGGTCATGAACAATAACCTTTTATTTGCCTTTCTTTAAACACCTTTAAATAATAACAAAATCAATAAATGAGGAGTTGCACTTTTTGATATTAAAAATGACTTCGTAGCTTATTGTTTTCGTCTTTAATTGAAATGGAGTTTTTTTCTTTTGGTGTAGTTATTTGATTTCGAAAGAAAATTAAAAATGAATGATAATGGGTTTTAAATGCATGTTATATAAATTCTAAAGAAAAATTATTTTAACAAATTTTATTTTAAATAAATTTAAAGTTCATAAATAATTTGATGCCATTAAAACTGGTTTTTATCTTAAAAGAGGTATTTTCATTTATTATGTCTATCAAATGAATTTTAAGTTCTCGAATAAATTGAGGACTTGAATAAATTGAGGAAAACTGAGTTGATTAACTGAGGCTAACTTAAAATTGAGCATATGAGGAATTTTGGGCTTTAATGCACTTTTTCATATTATTCTCCATACTTATTGTTTACTCCATAGCTTATTGTTTTCATCTTTTGATGAAATTTAGTTATTTTTTGTGGTTTGGGAAGAAAATTAAAAATCAATGGTAATGGATTTTAGATAATGGTTGCTTGTTATTTCAATTTTGAAGAAAAGTAATTTTTACAAATTTTATTTAAAAGAAATTTTACGTTAATAAATTATTTGATGTTATTAAAACTGATCTGAAGAGGTATTTTAATTCTTTATTTGTTTATTAAAACCGAAGAATGAATTAAAGTAGATTTTAAAAATTATTTTATGAAGGATGAAGCTTTAAGTTGTCTTCAGCGAAAGGCGATTGCATTTCGGTGCCACAAGCCACATTAACTGTCCTTTACTGGTTTTAATCCCTGCTTTGCTCTTCCCTTTTTTGGAAATTTTTTCTCATTTTGTTCATACACATATTTTTTTGTTCACACAAATATCTTTCAATTTCCAGTAATTTGTATAAATAAAACATTAAACAAAAACTGAAGAATACCTTAAATCTCCTTATTCTTGAATCAAAGAAGTTAAAATGTAAAGTAAATTCTTTTAGAACCAATTAGAAAATTCTTAAGTAAACAATTTTTTTAAAAAAATGGTGGAGCGATTATTGTTTAGTTTTGATAGAAAGAGTCATACAAGTCATACATTATTGTTAAAAAATACTTTGTTAAAAATGTATGTTTACTACTTCCATTAAAAGAAACGGAGAGTCAGTCTTATTTGCTAGAAAAAACGAAAAAAAGGGCATAATTGATCATATGTTTTAAGTAGTTTTACAATTTAAACAATAATAGCCATCGTTATTAAATAAGAATTATAATGAATAATATATGTCATTTATTCTAAGCTAATGGATTGCCGAAATGATAAATGTCCTGAGGTAGTTTTGAAATTTGACGAATTATTATATAATTCGATCATTATTAAGTCCTGATTAAAATAATTTAGACATTTATTTGTTCTGAAAATTAAAAGTCAGATTTAAGAACTGATTTAATATATTGTTCCAAATTTCTGCAATCATATTATGGAAGTAATTTTAGGAGTAATTTTCGAGCCAAACATTACATTAAAGTAAACACCATTAACGAGGCAATACGTTCTTACTCAAATCATTCGAAATCACGTTTTAGCCTTCACAAAAGTTCTTTACTGTTCTATTTTGCAGAGAAAACACTCAGTAATTGCTGGAAAGTCTCATTTTCTAAGGCATGTTTTCTTGTAAATCTTCTTCTCCGGGCCTATCTTTTCTTTGGTCCCCAGAGATACGAGGTAACTTTGACCGTGCTCGCTTATTCCAAGGCGATGGAATCTCGGGGTCCTTTTTGGGAAAGAATTAGATTTTCTGGGAGGGATTCCTCTCGGGAAGAAGAGTTGAAATTTTTGGAGAAGATCGAACAAATTTCCTGAATATCCTTGCCGAGAGAAAGAACGGTTTTACTTCCGCTTCTGTACCATTGGGACTTCTAGTTAATCTCAGTTCTCGCTTCGAGAATGTTCGGTTTTAAACTTTAATCAGCTTCGGAAAAGTTCGGGATTTCCAAAAATAATGGGTTTCGGTGTTCCGCAGATGCATTGTTTGAAAAGGAGTAATTTTGAATGAGTGTGTGTGTGTCTCGGACAAGCTTAAGTTTGTCAAAATAAATAATAGACTAATTTTATATGAGTACTGTAAGATTTAGTACTAAAATATTTCTTATATTGTTCATTTTTAATGAAACTTCACCCAAAAGTAAGTTTTCTTTCCTCGTAACTAGAACTTTTAGAAAAATTCTCAGATTTCTTATAATGAAACTAATGTTTGAATTTGAGGTGTTTCCTTTTTAAACAAGCTCGAGCTACTTTATTTTTGAAATAACTTCTTGAAATGTTTTTCAAATCCTAAGTTTCTTTCTTTAACCTAATTAAAGAATTCTAATGAATAACAGATACTAAGCATCAGTGGCGACAAAAATAAAATGGCGTTTTTTTTTTTTTTACTAATCCTCTAAGCAAGCGAATCAGTATCTTTTCTCCATTAATTTTGCTTTTTATTTAATAATTTTTTCTTTATTTTAATTACCGTTTATTTAAAAAATTTTATATATTAAAAAATCGTAAGAGCCTCCGTCGCTGCTTTGGTTGTGACATTTTACTTTGCTGCGTTAAGACTTAGGAACTTGAAATTACAGTATTGAAAAATTTACAGGGAGTACAATGGAATAAAATAATTTAACTTTCGATAATTATTCGAAATTTATTTACTGCTGAACTTCAAGTAAAAAATACCTTGCGGGTCTCTCTGAAGACCAAAGGAATGCAACCACAGAATTTAAATTTGGCCTGCAGAAAGGGCTACATTTGGTTATGAACTTAAGAGTTGTTTTTTCGAAATTGCAGTTTTAATTGCTTTTTAGAAAATGTTTCCGCACTTTTTTCGCTTTGCATTAAATTTTGGTTTCAAAAATTTGAAATTACAATATTAAATAAAAAAAAAAGGTAAAGGAAGTACAACGGAATAAAAATTTAACACTAGATAATTAGTTCAAGAATAATTAACTGCTCAATTCGAAGGAAAAAAGACCATGCTTGGGCAGTTTGTAACCTTCTGAAATGCAACAACGGAATTAAAATTTAATGCGTTGAAAGAGCCATTTTTTATTTATGAACTTAATGCGGAAATTCCAATTTGTTCGAAAGTTATAGCAAATTTAAATACATTTTTGTGATTTTTTTTCTACTTTTTTACTTTTTACAGGGTGGTTAAAAATATGTGTCGAAAATATAAAGGCATATAAAGGGGATGTAAATAAGCATATTTTAAACTGGAATGTGTGAGTTGAAATACTGCTTAAGTCTATAGAGAGCGCTGTTTCTAACTAATTTGCAGCACGGCAGCGCATTGGTAGTTTCTAACTACCAATGCGCTGCCGTGTAATCTTGTATCCCTGCTCGTCATAACTCTTTTGAACAGTTGTTGTCAACTGTAATTTTATTTTTACTGTAAACTGTTTGATTTTGTATAAGAATGCTGATGCGAAAATGCAATGCTACCACGTAAAGCAGCATTAAGCATAAGTAAATAAAAATTAAAGTTAGGCAAAAGAAAACAACGATTTATGAACAGTTTAGAATAGCAAACAATCGGTTTACAATTAAATTACAATTAATTAAGTTTACAATAGCTGTTTTAGAGTAATCAATATCAACATAGTCAGCAAGTAACGTTAGTAAGAAACATCCCTCTCTATCAACTTAACGCGGCATTTCCTTACACACATTGCTTTTTGAAATATGCTTATTTCTATCCTCTCTACTTGCCTTTACATTTTCGACACGTATTTTAGAACCACCCTGCATATTGATTATATTTATCTATTGTTGTAGTAAATTTATATTTCCCTTGCGAGTTCTTTAGTTTATAAGCTCGTGCTCGACTAGATTTTAATCAAGAATTCTAAAAAAAAAAAAAAATTGAAAATGAGAATAGATGTTGACAGCCATAAATCTTAGCATATTTATATTGAAATTTATGAAATAAAAAAATAATAAAGGGCCATAACATCCGTTCTTGGAAAACGCCATTAAACGACTTTAACCTCAAATTTATTCCATTAATTTGGTGGATAATAAAGTTATAATATGCGCCAAACACTTTAAATCGAGCTTTAACAGTTTGATTATTTTACTTTATTACCCGACAATTCCCAAATTGCTAAGATTTTGAATAAATTTAAGTTTTGAGTCGCTTTTTTTCCTTGTAAGTAAACTAAATTTCACCAATCTTAAATACCCTATTGCTTATATTAATAGTTGCAGTATTTATCAAATTTCATGTCAATGCGGTCTTACGTATATTGGACAAACTAAACATACTCTGAAACTTGAACTGGAAGAACACGAAAGATGTCTCCAAAATCAGGACATTAACCAACATTCTTTCGCTCTACACAGTTGGAATTGAAATCACACGTTTGAGTTTGCTTCCACTAAAATCATTCGACACTGCTCTTCACCTTTCCGAAATTGAGTTTTGAGAGTTATTATACATTTTAAAAAATGCAAATAATTTATTTAATGTTCTTTCAAATATCCCCCCGTTTCCCAATATTTTGAAGTCGATTTTAATTCAATCTGTTGCACACTGGTGTTTCCTCCCACCTGTTTCGTATCTTCCCCTTTTTATTTCCTTGTTCAAACTTGTTTCGCTGCTTCTATTGATTAAACAACTTTACACGTGTCTGTCTCTTTACTTCTCTCCTTTTATTTGACGTTTAGACACGGAAGAAGATTCTTGTTTATAGAGTTGAAACTATAGTATATAAATTTATTAATTTTAATTTTTCTATGTATTTAAATTTATTTTTATTTGTGCTTTGTTCACATTGTTTTTTTGATTTAGAGTGAATTAGAAACTATTGTTTATTCAGATAAAAAGAGTGATAAATTATTTTATTTTATCAAAAAATATACAAATTTCATTTTCAAATAAAAGGAAAAAGAAATTTGGTTTTAGCATCTTCATTCAAGTTAAAACACACATTTAAAATATGTCCACTTTTTACACTGATGACTATCATCAAATTGATGGCTCTTTTCTTGTATTTATTCTTAGCAAATTGTAATGCATTTTATTTAAGAAACAGCTCAGTACATTACTTAAGCGTTTTTAGTTTTTAAATTATTTCATTTTCTAAATTTCATTATTTAATTTTTTTTTAATTTCTTATAGCAAAAGGTTGTTTATTTTGTTAAACATTTATCACACAGCTCTTTTAAGAAATGTTCCGTTTAACTTCTAGAAGAACAACCATTTTAACTTAAACCAAAATTAACAAAGGCATTAAAAAATGTAATCTTTTTTTTATTTTTAAAATTACGTGATAATTCAAAACCCTTTCGACTGCAAAAACTAGCTTTAAAAAATCGTATGTTATAAATAATGATTTATAAAGAACCAAGATTTATGAAAAATTCAAAAACTTGGATTTAACTGGATATACAGACATTCGAAAGATTTTGAATCTCCTGTAAATGTTTTGTGAGATAACGAGTCATTTTAAAACTATATTGATTACTAATATTCCATTCATAAACCTAATTTGATTACTAATATTTCATTCATAAACCTAATTTGATTACTAATATTTTATTCATAAACCTAATTTGATTACTAACATTCCATTCATAAACTTATGTATTTTAAGAAATAATTTTTGAGAGCCAATACCTCTAAAATTCCGTTTTTAATCACGTCTTTAAATTTAGTTACATAATAATTCAAATTCTTGTACCACAAAACTTGTACCACATTCTTTTATTCTAAAAATAACATATTAGCCAAAACTATGCCTGTTTCATAACGAAACGTTCCCAGCAAACGATTTTGTACATCGCAAGTAGAACCGTATTCTTAAATTTTTATTCCACATTATTCCAACATTCTTGTCCCACAGTGGACTGATCGTTAAGACACGGTTCCCAGCAGATCACCGAAGTCAAGCATCACGGGCTGCGGTCAGTTGCGGGTGGGTGTTCACTTGGATCAGTCTGCGTAGGGACCGAGGGTTTGCTGTATTGGTCCTCGTTGAACTGTTCTACCGTAAAGTGCTGACTTCGCGTGTAGGTTGTTGGGCTACCGAAGCGGGGGTGCCATCACCTCTGCAGAGGACCAAAATTGTGATGGCATGTCTTCGGATCATCCTCAGGGATGCTTCCCAGACCGTCGCCAATAGCCCATTGTGCAGCTCTAGTTGCGACGTAAATGAACTACAACAACACCTCCAACATTCTTATTCCATATTTGGCTATTAATATTCCATTTATAAACTTATGTATTGTAAGAAATCATTTTTCGAATGACAATATCTCTGAAATTCCATTTTCAGTTACGCGTTAAAATTTAGCTACATAACAATTCAATTTCGATAATCAAATACTCGTGCTATTATCAAGTACTCATAAGAAACTGAAAAAAAAACATGTTAGCCAAAATAATGTCTGTTTCAGAACGAAACTTCCCCAACATACTATTTTGGTCATTCCAAGTAGAATCATATGATTTCATTTTTATTCCTCATTATTTCAATATTCTTATTCCATATGTGATTATTAATATTCCATTTATAAACCTATGTATTGTAAGAAATCATTTTTCGAATGACAATACCTCAAAAATTGCATTTTTAGTTACGTGTTAAAATTTAGCTACATAACAATTCAATTTCAATAATCGAATATTCGTACTCTCATAAAAAAAAAAAAAAAAAAAAAAAACATATTAGCCAAAATCATGTCTGTTTCAGAACGAAACGTTCCCAACATACTATTTTGTTCATTCCAAGCAGAAATATTCACTAGCTTGTTGCCATTCTGCCATAACAGCGGAAGCAAAAATGAAAGAGGCAAGAAAAATTTCATCTTTCCGGAGCTCGTTTCAAAAGCTTTTCCGTGTTTCCGCAACCATGGTTGAGGGAGCAGCCATTTTTTTCCAGCTTTCATAAATTATCAATGGTAGACATTGATATCACTTATCACTTATCCAGATTTTGATCGAACAGAATATGCTTTATGGGCTCTTCCGGTTTAGGAAGTGAATGAGAAAAAATGGGATATTTTGGGGGAAATATAGTAGGGCATTTCTAGAGCTAATGCTTAATCTGTTTTTGTGGGACTGTGTACTGTAAGGAAATTTATGACGTGTTTTAGAAAATGATACGAAAAGTGAAATATTTTATGGCATTTTACGTAAGTTGCTCAAAGTGCTGGTACGGGTTATTTTGTGATAAAAATATTTTACTATTATTCAGATGATTTAAATAAATTTCATGACTTGCATTTAAGTGTAAACATAAGTTAATTAAAATTTCAATTTTGTAGTTTATAGTTAACAATAGTATAAGCTTTTCAAGATATTTCATATAAACTGCTTTAAAAATGCTTTATTGTCTAAATAGTATACAGAAAAATCAACATCTGTCTACATTAGTGAGTGTTTTAAAAATAACACAATTAATTAAACCACGCGCCTATGGTAAGTATAATCATAAACAATGTTTGTTAGAAACTACAAAGCTAAAACTATTTAACTTCACACAATTATTCTCAATAGAATTAGTCAAGACAAAATTTTATATTGTAAAGAGATGCTTAATTGCCTGTTTTAAATTTTTTTTATTAATACCCGTTTAGTTAAATACCCGTTCATCACACGAGATGAAAAAAAAGTAAATAATTAATAAATCAGTGTCAATCATCACTACGGAATCATGTATAAAACCGAAAAACATATGCCAACCCAATTAATCTAAGCCCACCCTACAAAAAATGATCAATAGAAATCAATAGAAACATTTATTAATATCAATCGAATTCTATTGTTCTGTACTTGTTTCTATTGACATTTCAACTGATGTCAACCGATATCAGTAGTGTATTGGTATCAATAGATGTTAAACAATAGGGTATTCTACTGGTCTGTACTTGCTCCTATTGACATTTCAACTGATATCAGTAGTGTACTCTGGTAGCAATAGATATAGATCAATAGAATTTTATTGGTCTGTACTAGTTTCCATTGATATTTCAACAGATATCAGCAGTGTATTAGTATCAATAAATAATGATCAGTAGGTACTCTATTGGTACATACTTGTCTGTATTTCACACTTCAACTGATGTCTACTGACATCAGTAAGGTACTTGTATCAATGGATGTTGATCAGTTAGGTATTCTACTTGTATCAATATATGAACTGATATCAACAAATTTTTATTGATACGGGCAAAACTTAGCAATAAATAAAAAAATTATATTAGTTCCCCTTTTTGATGATTTTGGTGTTGGTATATGGTTCTTACCGATAGTACTCATAGTATTACCTGTTTTAACTGGTAATATTCGTTTCCTGGTAATACTCATGGTGGTATTACCAGATTAAGCAAAACATATTCATCCCGTAAAATGAAGATTTGTTATATTTAGTATCATCTATATATACATAAATTTCTCCTACACGGTTACATAGAACGTTTTCATTTCTTTTTCACGTTGGCAACGAAGAATTGAACTATCAAGCGTCTCAGCTGTCGTACGCATGCAAGCGTAAACGTTTATGTTGATAAATTTCTGGATGCAAATTTTTTTCTTGCCCTGACAATGAAATACTGAAACAAACTGAGTTAAAACTTGGAAAGAATTGAAAGGTTAAAAGCGTATAGTTCATGTAAAAAAAAAAGTATTCCATAATATGTTTTAAGTATACTTATGCCGGATCAATAATAATTTTATGCATTTTTATTGGTATTTATTGAAAAATGAATCGCAGTTGAGCTTTTTAAAAATAATGAAAAAAAAGCGTGCTCGAAAAGCAGAAGAAAGCGTTGATGACTGTTATGAAAGAAGTAGTATTGAAATATTGCAGAGGAGACTTTTCGTCATACATGTTTGTTTTTTAAAAACCATAATTATTAATCTGCAAGTTCCTATATTGCATATCATTTAATTTTATATAATTTTTTTAATTAAACTTCTTATTATTGGCTACAAATTCTAACTTTTTAAGGCGGAGTTTGTTTTAATGATTTTGATAATTGATTTAAATTCTTAAGACTATATATTCTTAACACTAGTTTGCCTAAAGTAAGTCATTTTGACTGCTTTTTAACTTTTTTTTTTCATTTGCAAAAAAACGTACAAATAATAGTGCATAAATTAATTCCAAGTGAAGTAAATTTTTTTATTGTTAATATTTACTAATAACTTGTTATGTAACTGTAAATAATATAAAAAAATATTAAAAATTAATTAAAACAAATTTCTTTAGATATTAGTTGTTCTTTCACTATGCAGTCATTTTGACTGCTTTTGGGCAATATAGGTATACTAGGAGGCTTCGCCCCTGCTCGCTGGCGCTCACCAACCCCCGGAAATGCTTTCGCAGTTCATTTCGGATTGCTTCGCAATCCAATGCTCGCTTTGCTCGCTCATTGGATACGTTCTTAACATCTAGCTTTTGTATACTTTTTTGAATACTGAAGTTCCGAAAACTTTTCACTGTAGAAAATTGTAAACCTGTACATTTCAATATTGATTTGAAATTGCTATTGTTAATTTGGGCATTTGGCGATACAACACTTATAGAATTGAAGAATTTGTTATGTCAAGCACTCAGGTATAATAATTTTGATTTATGTTGCTAAGTTAACTTTCAAAAAATTCTATGGCTGGCAGCAGCATTTTTATTTTTTAAGTTGTTTATTTTTATTTTTGCCGCAGCTGAATTGAACAAACTGATAATGTTCACTCTGGTTATTGTTTCCGTTTTTAAAAGCGCTATATGTTGAGCCTCCTCAGCTAGATTTGGCATGTGACATTTTTAGATGCAATCATTGGTTGATTTTCTAACGTTGCCATTCGGGAAGTTGTAATGAGGCTTTTTTTTGGTGCCGTGTAAGAGAAATATATATATAGATACTAAATTTCAGTCTTTCTAATGTTAAGACAGTTTAAATGGGTTTAACTTAGTAACGAGCAAAGCGAGCATACTTTGCAAAGGAAACCGTATAAGAGAGTAAATCGCAATCTTCGATGGTTAGGAAGCGTCAGCGAATAGAAAGGATGGAGGGCATTAATTTGGCCTAATGCTATTTCTAGAGGTCAACTGATAGTAAAAAATTACCATATTTTACAAATTTCTCCGGTACTTATCCCTTTAGCTTGGTTGATAAAATCTCATTTCCTCATCACTTATAGTTGCTACCAATACTAGCAAATTTAGTACCTATTAAAGACAGCTAACTAATTAAATAACGTAAAAGTTTACAATCGAGTGAAAATCTTATGTTTGAGATTTTTTAATGTTCTTACAAAAAGCAGGTAAATGACTTAAAAGGTAGATTTTTTTAAATAATAAGTAATCGAGATAGAAATAATAAAAAAAATGAAAGAATTTTAAAACAGTAAAAGCTCTAAGGTACAGTTGGTAATATAAGGGACACCCTATTCTATATTCTCACCCATAATAACCATAGTACCGTTTACTAAAATTAAGGATCACTGGTGTCAAAAATAAACAGGCAATTTCTTATGGTTTTCTTAAATCAGTACATTTTCTACACTTTTTAGTACAAAACTTTCTTTCTCATTTCAATATTTACCTATTACCAAAATTTTCTTATAAAAATGGAAATTTTTTACGGATGGATAACCTTTTCTCCATTAATTTAACTTCTCAATACAAAGTTTTTTATTTCAATCTATACCTATTACCAAAACTAATGAATAATGATTTAATTTATTGGTAATGCCACTGATATTTTAAAAATTTTTTGAGAAAGAATTAATATTGGTTCTTGTTTCAAAGGTCGTAAAAAATCGTCAAATAATTATAGACAACAATGGTGTTTAGATGTGGTTTAAAATTTGAACTTTTAAAGCCTCTAAACTCTGAAAAAGGTTTAAAATTACTTACAAACTTAAAATTTGGTAGCTAAGTTCAGTAAAATGCATTTAAATGAATAAAATGAAACAAAAATTATTCAAAATATTTATTAGTTACTTAATAAATAAGGAAATTCCGGTCATAAAATTCTCCGTAGGCTAACATGGGGGAAGTAAGTCTCTCTTCTGTCTGAAGGGTCTTAAACACATCTGGTATTGCAGCAATATGTACTGTGATAATCAGAATCTATTATACCAATATAGGTGCCTATATAGATACTGTAGTAAAAGATGTTTTACTGCCCTCCAAAACGGATAAGTACCCTTATATAACCATGCTACACATTTATGGCATCTAATACATTGCAAACTTTATTTGTTATTCCGTATATTCGGTATTTTTTCTTCTATCTTATATATTCCGTTGCGGCTTCATTTCATTTACTATAGTATAATTTATAAATTCTACACACACCAGAAAAAAATATTAACCATACACAGATTCATTTAACTTATGAAAATCAGAATTTATCACTATTTTCCCATCGCTTATTAGCTAATTTCAATTTTATTTCATTAGTTCTTGTTGAGTTTCCATTTTTTAAGTTTATGGAGTTTTACATGTTTTAAAATCGCAAGCTATAACATAAGAAACACGTGGTTTTACGAACGTCCTAAAATATGAATGCGGTGACGTCATCGGCATACATCGCGAAATTATTAACGTGAATTTTACTTGTGATAACCTAACATAAGAAACAAAATATGCAGTGTTCATAAAAACATTCGATGAAACTAAAATTAAGTGAAAAGAAAATTGAGGAGGAAATTTTCTTGACTATGGAGATTTCTTCCTTAATTTTCTTTTCAAACAACTTAAAATTTTAATTTACATGACTTTCCAATACTTGACCAAACAGATTTAATGGATCGGCCACTGGCACAACAATTTCCAGCGTTCCAGCAATGAAACTAATTTTTTATTTTTATTGAGCGACAAGCTAACAATTCGCTCGTGTTAAATCCTATGGAAAACTCTTTCTTTGGGATGTAACGCGTGTTGTCGGAAAGAGTTAAAGTCGACAGTTACGTCCGCAATGTTTTCGATTGTGTATACCAATTTCAGTATTGATCGGTAAAGAATTGTTGATTTCTATACGATACACACACACACACATACATATAAATATTCTAATTTATTTATATAGATTACTTCAATCATTTTGGAAAAAAACAAGAAGAGAAACTCGTTTTTTCCATTAACGCGCCTTAAACTAAATGATACTTTATTTTGGATTTGTGCTGTTTCATGATACAATTTTATTAATATTTGTGTATCGTTTGGCTATTTTTGTGTTTGCCAAGACTGCAACATACCAGACGAGCAATGCCTCAAAACACGTAAAATCGCAGCACAATTTTGTAACACCAGAGAATGAGTTGAAGATATTATCCAGAGCATTTGCACGGCATATTTTTCCGGTTCTTTGGTTCATAAATTTTATCATTTCAAAACCATTCGAATGATCAAGAACTAATTAGTAGGGGATCGTACCCAAATTAAATTTTCTTTAAGAACTATGTCGAATTTACCGAAATTATACTGGTATGCAAGAACTTTCAAACAAAATTGTGTTGTATGAATTTTTTCAGCTGAAAAAAATGAAAAAAAAAAAAAGAACAAAAAACAACTGAGTTTTAGAAAATAATTCCTAGCATGTGCCGTTTTTAGTTATTTAAGGAGTGATGAACACCTTCATAAATTTAAAATGTTAGTTTGAAAATATTATGGCATGAGGGCACAACGTAATGGGGAAGTTGTTTGGAAGTTGGTTATGAAAAACATGAAAATTATTCTCAACAAGTAACGTAAAACAAAGACATAAAATATCTTTACATAATACAAAGCTAATGTTTGTCTCTACTTTAATGGCGAATATTAATATTGGTTTCTGGGAAATTTTTATATTAATATAATTTTTTTCTATTGAAGTTGGACAAATGTTTTTTTTTATTTTTACGACTGTTAGAAAATAAAATAACGTAATTTGATGGGCAGTGGTTTAGTAGGTAGAACACTCGCCTCTTAATGAGGTTACCCAGGTTCAAATCCGAACGATGGCTGGTTAATATTCTGCACCCAGCTCACCCCGACCGTTGTGCTGACATAAAATGGCAGACGAATCAAGGAGCTTCAGTCGCCTTGCTGTCAAGCTAACCGAAGGAGGTTTTCGTGACTTTCCTTTACTTGTTACGCAAATGTGAGTTAATTCCATAAGAACGTCCTCCGCGAAGACTAGTTTGTCCAGGAATTCTATTCTCTTCTGGGGGAGGGTTCAAAATTAAAAGGCTACGGGAGTTAAATATTGGTGCATAAACTCAGACTGTTCAACGTCGTACGTAAAACATAATGGCTATAGTGTAATATTTAGCGATTGTTCAATTCAAAAAGTGATAAATATCGGAAAATTTTTAAATTATTCAAAAGTAATGTATGAATTTGAATTGTGATTTCCAGATCGCATATACTATTTTCTTTAAATACATTTTAAATTTAAAACACTATGTATAATCGTTTTAATAGTTTGAATTATTTATGAATGAAGTTATTTATTTATTCTTTCAATGGCCTTGACCTTTCAGCCCCAGCGGTTGAAACACATGTTTCGCTTTTCTGAAATCGATTTATTATCTGAGATACCGAGAGGAAAAAGAGACAAAAATGTTTTCTGGCTTTTTAAGCGTTTTCAGGCTATGTGCTATCTTTCTTTTTCTTTCTTATATATTTTTATTTCTTATTTTAAATCGCAAAGAGAAAACATGTTATTTACCTAAATTATTATTATGATAATGAATAAAGCATAAAAGAAACAAGCTGATGTGACAATCCATTTATTTAATATTTTTTTAAATATTAAGTTTTAGAGTTTTCTAAGAATAGCGTGTAATTTTCATTAACTGACAGGTAATTTAAAGAGTTGATAATAATTTTTTTCGATAATTGTTAACTGAGTATGAAATTAAAAATCTGTCTTATTGTTTTTTTTTTCTCTTGGCTAAACTCTTTAACGATTTTAAAAATGAGATATAAAATATATAACGCTTTCATCTCCATATAATATTTTATATTGCATTGTTGAAATTATGTGTATAAGTTACGTGATAGCATTTTTAATTAAGTTGCCAGAACTTTATGATATTTAATAATTTATCTCAAAATATTAAAAGATAAATGAACAGACATGTTAACTTTAGATAAAATGTTCACTGACATTTGAGTAAAAGGTAAATAGACACTAGTAAATTTCATGGTACTTGATTCATTTGCAAATGAATTCTTTTTATCTTATTTTTTATTTTCCAACAAGAACTGTTTTAAAAAAAATCTGTATAGACTAGGTGTTAGCTATATGCTATTCTTGTGCATTATATGGAATTTTTACTTAATAATTTAAATGCATATATCTGATTTTAAATTCACAAAATAAAATATATCTTCATTTATTAGAAATAAAAATTATAATTTTTTAGTTACTGTTAATTCATTGTACTATTATCTACTTACAATTTTTTAAAATTACATTTATAATAAAGCTATTATTTATAATTTAAAAATATCGGAAAATATTTTTGTCAGGTTTAAAGTATTTCATTTTCAGATAGAACTGCGTCCCATTTCTATTGAACACGTTATTGGAATTTTCGTGGTTTTCTCTCCCTGCAGCGCAATTTTTTGTTAGTTTCCTTATTCCAAAGTCACAACTTAACTCAAACGCATATTGGTTTTCTTTGTTTGGTTTAACATAACAAGGTTAAGCATTGCATAAGCAACCTTTACTAGGCGGTGGGAAATATGCTCCCCATTAACTTCATCTATGTTTAAATATCGATAGCAAGTTATTTTCCTACCTACGATTTGTGCTGCCATCTGTTGATAACTGGAGAAAAAAACGATTGACTTTGTTAACATAAATGTGGGCAACTTACACTTTCGCGTTGGATCAAGAAAAAAAATGCCAACACATTATTCTCTTGTGTGTGTTTACGCATTCATTCATTTTATAATTTTTCATAGAGTTTATTTGTTGGTTTAAAAACAGAATATATAATTTTCGTTTTTTATAAGCAAATTTTCAAGTTGATAACCGATACTTTACAGTTAGGAAAATTTTGAAAATCACATTCACACCTTCCAAAAAATTGTCTTAATCAATTAAATTTTAGGTAATAAGCTAAATAAATTTATTTTCTTGAATTAATCTCAATCCCAAAAACTATTTTAACATAATATTACTCGTAAAAAATGGCGCTATAAAGGGTTAAAACGTTGTTTCCTGCCATCCATTGTCGATATAAATAAATCACAAAATGACGAAAAATATTTCGGAATTTTTTTTTTTTTTTTTTTTTTTTTCCCCATGCCAACTTTATAGAATGACCCACCTGGGCATCATACGGGCATCTGATGGGCAGATTTGTTGGCCACTCTTTCAGGTGCGCCATATTAGGTGGTCCAACGTTGCTCCCACAATAAGAACAGAGAAGGAAAGAACATCCATGCCCTGTCCGGGATTTGAACTCGGAACCTTCTGACGCAAGGACAGTTCCCTAACCTCTACACAGGCCGGTCGGCATATATTGGAACTTGAAATTAAAGTATTAAACTTTTTCGGTAACAAATGGTTCATTTCATTGCTTCATGATTAAAATTATAAATTTGGTTTATATTATATGATTTGATCTTTTAATAAATTTCTTAAAAGTAGGTTTTTTTTTTAAATACCAGAAACATATCCCTACATCATAGTTTTCAAATATACATTATGCACTAGATCCTTCTAGTTCATAGCTTATTTATAATTCCCCTTTAAAGATTCTGGCAATATGTTTTAAATTTATTCTTCTACTACAACTATAATTAGGAAAACGATCGTAGAGTGGAAACTGATAATTTTCAAATAATGATTAAAGTTACTTGGTGGAATTGAGCTGTCTTCGCATTCTCATGCTCGGTGAAAGCTAACTTGATAAATTACCGCCACAGTAATCTAGAGAAGGGATAGCGATAGGGTGTGGTCGGATTTATCTACAGCAATTTAAAGAGAAAAAGATAGAAACTGAACTTAAACTTTGACAGGTATAGCTGTAAAAGTTCTCTTGATTAAATCAATACGATATTCGAGAGTGGATGGCGGTAGATACGTTCATACGGAGTTAAACTACATAATAAAGAGTTTATTTAAAATGTAATGCAATAAATAATTTTTTTTTTAAATTTTATAATTCAAAATTTATTTTCATTGCTGGCGCTACTTGAAGAGAAAAAGTCATCGTAATAATTATGATTCAGAGCTAATTTATTTTTTACACTAGGTTGCCTAAAGGAAGTCATTTTGACTGATTTTAACTGCTTTTTCAATTGCAAAAAACATAAAAATAATAAATCATAAATTAATATTTTCTTTCAAAGTGAAGTAAATTTTTTATTGTTAATATTTACTAATAACTTGTTGTATAACTGTAAATAATATAAAAATATTAAAAATTAATTAAACAAATTTCTTTACACATTAGTTATTCTTTAACAATGCAGTTATTTTGATTGCTCTTGGGCAATATAGGTATATACTAAGTTTCAGTCTTTCTAGTGTTAAATGAGTTTTATATAAATATATTTAGAGGGGTATGTAGGGATGTAGTAATATATAAAATTATAGTAATGACATTAAGACTTTTTATTTGAAGTCTTTGTTTTTTTCACCCTACCACTAAAATCGTATTGACTCGGAGTTGTAAACTTTTAAAATTTAAAAAAAAAAGTTCATTAAAAAGCATTATACATATGTCCCTTGTAGTTTCACCAGTGCTTTTGAGTTATTATCTATTTTCATAATTATCTCTCTCTCTCCATGTCCCAAATGACAAATAAACCTTCTATTTATATACAAATCCAAAAAGAAAATGCTCGAAAATTTTTTTAACGGACATTTCCATTTGTTGACATTTTGAAAATTCTGCAAGCGTTTGTGACGTAACTACCACTACAATTGTTAAATATCAATTCACTAGTATATAGAACTTGCTAACTCGATTCTATCTTGAGGTACCTTTTGATAGATGAAAATTTGTAGAGTAGATAATTCCTCTCTCCACGATAGCGTCCTGCGGACGTGTTCTGAACACGTCTACCTCGACAGACACGCCAATTTCGATTTTAACACGCCTACTACGATAGATGGTCCACATTGAACAGTTGATTTGCTATTTGATGCGTCATCAGCCTCCTCACGCTGTTGCTTCTCAGTCTCATTTACCTGAACACACTCGACGGGATCCTGCACACACTCGACTGCTTATAGCAACGCAGGCGAGACTACGTACACAATCGTCAACTTAATACAGCTTTCACGTCAAACGCTTAAAGACTCAGTGAACATTATACAGCTCTCCCCACAATTGTTCGAAATCCGGTGAACTTAATACAGCTTTCCCGGCCTTTCACATATACTAGTGATATCTGTTCATCGAATTCTATCCCTGATGAAATTCTGATGGGGTGTATTGTGGCGAAACTACCACTACAATTATTAAATATCAATTCATTAGTATATAAGATTTGCTAACTCAATTCAATTTTGAGGTACCTTTTGATACATGAGGTCTAGTCGAAAACTCCTTTCCCTACACATTGAAAGAGTGAAACCGGAAGATGTCAAGATGAAAGAATCAGCATATAGCTTACATAGAGAGATAAACTTAAGAGATTAAAATGGAAGTTAACAAAGTAAAAGTGTTTAATTGAGTAATTGGTAAAATAAAAGAGGTAGATGTTGTAGTTCATTTACGTCGCACTAGAGCTGCACAATGGGCTATTGGCGACGGTCTGGGAAACATCCCTGAGGATGATCCGAAGACATGCCATCACAATTTTGATCCTCTGCAGAGGGGGTAGAAGGAGAGAGAATGTGAGAAAGAACAACTTCGGAGAATATAACCCTTAAATGTAAATAATTTGCTTACTGTGATCTATCGTCTATAAAAAAAATGGTTTATTGTTTCGATCTGATGCAATGATACAATGAAATTTTGGAGTGAATTGGAACAAAAGATCGCTCAACTTTTTTGCACTCATAATTTGGTGCTGAGATGAAACATATTATTTAGTTAAACTATCTAAAAGTTTGTTCCCAATACTAGGTTTGGACGGAAAACAATGAAACATCTTATTATTGCTGCTGCAATTTCGCATGATATTATGGTACAAGGTACTGACATTATAGTTTAACTTTAGCTGAATTTTATGATAGTCTCGAAATTCTTCTAAAAGTAAGAAAGGGCAAATTTTTCGAACAATTAAAGCATCTTCGAGATATAATTCCTAACCTTCTAAATCTGATGTTTTCAAATATCATATACGTTAAATGTATACCTACAGCGCATTTTAAACAACGGCGCATTACTGTATTTTTTACATATCAAGCGTGTTACTGAGCTTTTTAAAAAACTACCGCGTTAAATCTCTTAAACAACAAGTGCAGTATTTTGATTTTAAATTAAAAACGTACAAGCATGTTAGAGCTAAAAATTACATTATTTTTTAGAAGTCTTTTAAAAAAATATTTGATTTTTATTTTGATTTCGAATAGAAAGAAATAACTGCAAAGGTAAAAAAAAAATTATCTGTCTAAGTTATGTTAGAACTAGAGAAACATGGGTTTATCTAATTTCAGTTTGCTTCAAAAGTTGCCTAATTCAATTATTTTCTGTCTTTAGAGTTGATTTCCTCGAAAATAGGTCCAGTTTTTTAAATTTTTATTTACAGCCTTTTTTTATTCAAATTTTTTATATTTACACAAACCATCTAGTTTTATTTGAAAAATAAAATGAATACTGAGTTTAATTTTTAAAGGTATTTGTTATTGCTTATCTTCTATTCGAAATCGGAATTATAATTTTTTTCAATTACAATTAATGAAAATGATAAGATTTACACTAAAACTACGTTCGAAAATTTGAATAATTTAATAAGTGTTTTTAATGATGGATATATCTAAAAATGCAAATTATTTTCGTGAAAGATAAAAACATTTACTCTTTATTAAAGGCCTTGGTTAGACGTTATTAAATTCCACGAAATGTAAATAAAACGAGTAACTTAAAATTTTCCAAAAATGTGGCGAGCTCAATTTAATTTTAAAGTGCTCAATTACTAGTTTATAAATTCTAACTTATTACCTATTTTTTTTAATTAATATTTTACACTAACATAATCATTTTGACCATTTCAATTTTTTTAATTAAAAAAAGGCAAGCAGAAGCACAAGAATAGATATGAATACTACTGTTTTAGCACATTTTGAACAATAAATTACAAAAACTATTTTGTTCTTGTCAAAACTTGTAGGTTGTTTTTAGCAGCACTAGCTTAAATAAAAGTAATTCTAAAGTTTGTGCAGTAATTCAAATATTTCATGCGACGAAAATCACATTAAAAGGATTATAAATCTAGATTATTACGAAAAATATCAAATCATTTACAAAAAATCAAATGCTTGAAGGAGCTATAATTGAATTGCCAGCAAATATGAATAAAATGCTCAATAAAATATTTCCACAATTAGACGAAATGAATTTTAAAACAAGCATTCAATAACTGATTTATTAAAAAAAACTGAATCTCTTTGACGAATAAGTAGAATTCTTAAGATTAAAACATCAATAAACGTAACAAAATATTTTGAGACTTTGAAAACATAACTAATTCTATCCTAAAATAAGAAACATTTATAAACTTAGTTACATTTATTATCTATTTTAGTTCCTCGGGGATCAAAACCGATGATAGCGAACCAGTTTTTTGTGATTGTCAAATGCAAAAATAAATACGAAGATTCCATCTAATTACTTTCCGTACTGGTAGCTTTCTGTAAAAAAAAATTACAAGATTTTATCTTTCCGGAAATAAAAATATTGGACCACCCCAAGTGACGCGGTTGATCTTTATCGTGTTGTCATATTCATATAATATTTAAACGATGTTGTTTTTCTATAACAGATAAACGGTAAAGAAATTAAACGTATTTGTAAATAACGCAAGGGAGCAAATTTGTTATAACTAAGACACGGATTTTGATGATATTTGTGATTTTTGCCTTTTTTGTGGCTTGTTTTTAAACTGAAAGCATGATTTGAAACTTTTAATTTCGACATTTTTCAGGGAATGTTGTGAGATTACTGTCCTTTTTTATTGTTATAATAAAGGATTCCTTCAAATAATAAGCTAATCTTTTTTTATACATTTGAATTTTTTTTCTCTTCAGTTTTTTTTCATATTGGGTTAATTCTCGTATGAATTATTTTTAAGCTTTTTGTATTTTATACTTTAATTCTTAATTCTCTCAAATTCTTGCATATTCTCCCCTTGCTTAGTGCTTTATAATTTAATTTTTTTGCTTTTACAAGTTAATATTTCTAATAAACTTTTAATGAAAACTGTATTTATATTTCATTTTTCGCACGCATTATAATACAATTATACGTTTTCTATTTAATAAAAGACATGAAAGACCAGTCAGTTAAGATTAAAATTCTTGTAATTACACTAGGATATTTTTATAGCTTTTTTTTCTTTATTTTTAAAGGCATTTTCAATAATTTTTTAAAACTATGATTTTTTTTAAATGCACAAAACCGAAAAACTGAAAAGGATAAAGTTAAAAATGTGTGAGTTTAATTCTGTTGGTTGTGTATTTAAAAATAATTTTTTCTAATGATAATCATAAAATGTATGCTGTTTTAATAAATTATATTTTTAAAAAGTGAAAACATAAACATATTTTTTAAACAATGCTTAATTTTACTCTCAAAGCAATAGAAAAACATTATTTTGATACAACATATATTTTTTTTTTTTAAAGTACGTTTCATTTTACTCTCAAAACAATGAGAAAGGTTTATTTTAATTTCTCTTGAAATCAAAACACATTGTTGTATTAAAGTTGTAAAATGCAAATTTCATATGGTAATTAATAAAAAACCAAGTTTTGTACAGTGCATATTCTTAAAATAAATATTTTACAAAAAATCAGTAGTTCATTTGAATTAATTAAAAATTACATTTAGCATGCATTTTAGACTAAAAAACTTTCAAAATATAATTTTTTTTTAATTTTAACTATTCATTTTTAAATAGTAAAAAATATTAATTATTTTCATAGGCAGGATGGGTCCAAAAAGTGCGTAAAATACAAAAAATATAAGGTGCAATTTTTTGAGGGAAGAAAAACATTTTTTGCCAGTTTGCTTGCCTGCAAAACTTCGTATTCGAGTAAACATTAATAGTCACGGAATATTGTAGATATGCAAAGTAAAATAATAATAACTGTATTACTAACGTTTTGTATCTAATTACTATTGCCAGAAATATATAGTTACAGTGAAGATCCACTCTCTAAAGGTTCTATTACAGTAACGTAATATACAATTTTGATATTTGCGTTCAAAACAGCAATTATCCTTTTTACCGAAAAAGCAGTAGGTGCCAAACTAAAGAAGCAACACGCGAGTGAAGAGCATGCCTTGCTACATTGAAACTATTGATGGTTAATTTTTTTTCTTTTACTTCTATGCAAATGTGCAAAGCAGTTTTCAATGCTTAATTATAGAGGGCAGAAGTGAAAATCCAATTAAAACTTGGCTTTGCAGATATGCCAAGTGTCTCAGTGAAGGGTAAAATGTTAATTTTTACATTTTTTTAAAATTTTCATTTATTATTATTTATTTAGCGAAATTAAATTTAATTCTATACATTTTTATTTTTTTTTAAGTAATATGTTTTTACTTTTGATAAAAACTGCTTGTATAGCGTGCACATAACTCTAGATACTTAGAACGTCAAAATACGTTTTGTACCTGGGTAAATGTAATAAAAAATGGAGTACAAGCTCATCAAAGTATGAGGTTTTAATTTCTAAATAAATAAATAAAAATAATTTTTTTCCTAAAAGTCGCTGAAAGGGCAAATTTTGCAATTCGAGCATAATATAGGCTTCAAACTGGCAAACATATTCAGACACTTTTTTTAGTTAGCAAATATATATTGATTTATTACACATTATTCTTAAAATACCAATTGTTTTTCTATCATTATTGTGTACTAAATAAATTTTTTTTGAAATATAAAACTGTGTCACGATGCTTTGCATGCACGCTAACTAAATCGAGAATGGCAATTATATTGAGCTACACTGTTTCAGTATAATAAAATATGTTAATTAATTACTTAGCAACTCTACAGATTAACTGAGGTAATCCGTTAAAGTGCGGAATCAAAAATTTTCCACCTTTTACGTGGATAACATGCACAATAACAGCAACCATATCGTTAAAGTTCGAAATTTTTTTTTCTAGCCTTCAACTATTTTTAGTTAGATTTCTTTAGCGTCTTGGTGTCACTGGCTGATTTTTATTTTGCTTCATTAGTTCCAGAAAAGAACTAATTTTTTTTATCTATTTCCTATGTTTGGATTACATTGATAATTTCAGAACTGAAACATCTTTTGGTCCTTTAACGTATTACCCAAGTTAATATGCACATAACCTGATAATTCTACGCCTTAGCGTTATCACATATTACGCTAAAAAAGAAAAAAAAATTACATAGCTCCTGATGTGAGGTGTTTGGTGTCAACTTGATATTTGGCAATATTGTTTAGCGCCAAGCACCATTTCATGTAATTCTTTTTAACATAATTGTTGGAAACTCTTTCGCAAAGGAAAATATAAAAAATAAAAAAAAACACAATTTAAGTGCCTTACACTCAAATCAAAGGTATAATTTCAAACTATGAATGCCATCTTGCTGTAATGAATCGTCTGGACTTTAGATTAGATAAATAACTAAAATATTTTAAAAGATATAAGTTTTTTTTTATAAAAAAAACACCAATTGGGTGACATTTTCCTACCTAGATTAAAATTAATAAAACCAATGCTTCATTCTCCTTTTTTGCGAATTTTTACGAGTCTAGATAATGCAGCATTGGAGTAAGTTTTTAAACATTAAAAGATCAAACCACGAACGCTTCTCATTTTCTCTAAACTGTGACTTTTCTCCGTATTGTGGTTTTGTGCCATTTTCAGAATAAACACAGAGATCGTGGCTAAAGATAGTCCTTCTAATTCTAATTTTTCTGACAGAACCATCACAGGCGTGTGGTCGCCTTCATTTATCTGAGCATGAGTGTAATAATTCTCAATAATTATATTTGTTAAATGACTAAATATTTGTTATAAATTGTTTTACAGTGCATAATGTTTTAACTAAAACTTACTGAGATTATAAGGATCAAACATGAGGTGTAAAATATTCATTTTAAAGTTAAAATAGTTTCATACTTCTATGTTTATTTCAAGATATTTTTTGCATGAAAAATATAATAACACGAAATTTAAAGCCATTATTTTTTAATTCAGATTAATATTATTTTGAAAAAATATTTACTGATAAGGATTTGAGTTTTATATAAATATGTAAATGAGTTCTTATTAAAGAATTATTAGATTGTGACAAAGAAAAGAAACAAGGTTTATTTTGTACGTAGATGAAAGTATTTTTATTACTTGAAAGTCCCGATAAAAAATAAAACCAATATATACAGAAACGCAATTGCGAAATATTTGTTTTCTTCATTGAGGAAAAAAAACTGGAGTGCTGTTAGAAGTGTGAATATATGCCCATAAGATGCACGACTATTTAAGGAGATGTTTACTTTTTACAGCACGATTTGTTGACATGTACTTTAAATCGATAATATCGCTTACTAAAATATTTGCAATATTTATATTATTCCATGAAAATATTTATTCACGACATAAAATTACTCAGATTAATTTATGTTTATTAATTTATTTTTAAATATCTTTTCAAAGTTTTTATTGCATTTGCAATGAAATAGCTACCTTCGTGTGACAGAATCATTATTGAAAACTACTTAAAAGCGCGTTACCAGCGTTCTGATTATTATTATTTTTTTTTTTTAGTGAAAAATTCATTTTTCTAAACACGATACTCTTTTATTTACTTTTCTTTTTCTGTTTAACACAAAAGAACATTAAATAAAAGAATTCTCATTGAATATTGAGATTTATTAATTCCTTTCATTGATACTATTTTATTGAAAAAGGTTTTTGTTTCACGAAAAGAGATTTTGTTTAATGCAACACTTTCTTTTAATATTCTGCTTGCTATGTTGCTTTATGCTAATGTTAATAAACTTAAGTACTTTCAAACATTAAAAGTAATGAAAATATTTATTAAACAGATATAAGTAAGTTTAACAGTTCGATTTTACGTAGCATAACAATATAAATACATTATTTTTTCATCTTTATTATTAAACAATATGGATTTGGTTTTATTTTAGCTTTATCTGTCTATTGTTTTGTATTATTGTCTTACGTTATTTCAAAAACAAATCATTTTAACCAATATTGTTTTAAGGATAAGCAATATTTTATTAGATCGACCTATTGTTCAAGTTAATATTTTGTATTGAGTTAATGGGTGTTTCATTAATAGATAAATTTAATAAACTTTTACACTACTTCAGAAAGGTTTACTAACGTTTGATTTTAAAATAATATATGACTGTAATGCAGATCAAATGTTAATGAACTTGTTAGTTTTGTAATATTTTCTAATAATTATTAAGCTATCAAAATCTTTCAGCAGATTTAAGTAGTTTTAAATGTTGAACTCAATGTAACATAAAAATATGCGTAGATTATTTTTCAACCGTAATTTTCCTTAGCCGTACAATTTAAAAACCCGAGATAAATGTTAAGGGGTTAACCAATTAAAATAAACATTTGGAATAACTTCAATGCGTGCAAAACATCTCGATATGTGTAATAAACTTCATCTGCTATTCTTTCTAGAACAGTGCTAAGATCAATGTGTTGCGTTAATTACTGACATGACGAATAAAAAATAGTTTAATGTTAGAGAACTTGTAATATTTTTTTTAAAATAAGAGCTATAAGATATAAAACAAAACTGATGTTATCTTTAAAATAAAATAAACTTAATTGTCTTACATTAAATTTTTCTCAATGGCGAGTTCTAAACAAATCAGTAAATTTCGTTTCGTTTTCCACTCATTTCGCTCGAACCGTTCGTTCTTAGTAGAATGTTCTAATGCGGATAGTGACCTTCCCCGTGCTTCGAACTATTAGTATGCCAAATTTCGTCACTCTCGGTCAGATGGTCTTTAAAGGTCGCGCAGAAAAATAGATTTTCATTTTTATTTCTATGATATAGATTATAGGCATTTATGCAACATTATGTTTCAATAAATATACTGATTATTTTAGAAAAAAAAAATGGTTCAAGTATTTCTTGATATTCCGAAAAAATTACGACTCAGCTAAATGATTATTCCTTTTTACTATCTAAAAAAATATAAGTTTCCGGTAGTGGTACGACTTCTTAATGATAAAGGATTTTAAGAACACAAAAATCAATTCCGGAAAGTTCCCTCGAAAATCCCTTATTCTTGCTAAGATCCTGAATGGGAGGGATTTCCTTCCATGCCTTTTCCTACTGAAGTTAGCTTTAATCTCGAAAGGGTAAAAAAAGAAAAATTCCCGAAGCTTATGAAGTGTTGTTGAAGTTGCGTTGAGTGGAACGAGTTAGTCTTAAGATTGAGCAAAAAAGAGAAGAAGGGAGGGAGAAGACTAAAAAAATCTGCTGAGCATTATATGAGATCTTCTCAACAAATGCGTTCTAAAATTCTTCAGCTGAGCAGCAGCTTAAAAAAAATCTGAGATCGGCATTTGTGAAGTTTTGCAATGCATGCTTTTTTTATAGATAGACAGATTTATCTAAGACCAAAAGTTTGTGAGCGGCTGATAAATATTGGTATTTTTTTCCGATAAGTTCTTAGAAAAAGTCTTGAAAAACAAAAATGTATTGGAGGATTGAAGTTTGTTTTTCTCTGTGAAATTCGATTTTTGGTGTATTTTATTACTTTGTAAAATATTCTATCTTTTTAAAATCTTTGATCTCAATAGTAAAGATAAGCTTGATAGGAGCATATAGATTTGGTGTCTTTCTTCTTTCATGTTAAATCCAATGGCTTTCAAAAGCAAATTGATTCGGTTAAAAGTTTTGTTATAATTGTAGTTGTGGCAATAAAAAATGTTCTTAGAAGATTTTGAAAATACATAAAAAGCACTTCCGGGAAAAAAGATTAAAAAAGAAATAAGAAGATATAAATAAGATAAAAAGTTACAAAAAACAGTTATTAAAATACATTATAAAATTTTAAAATCATTTCAAGTTTATTAACCAGAGTATTTCGTAAGTTAGCCACATCAGTTATATAGAATTAGGATATTTAGAAAAATCAGAATAGTTGTTAATAATTTAATAAAAAATCATCGTATTTTTTACAATAATTTATAAGTAATAAATAAAATTTAATTTATAGCCGGGGCGCATTTAAAATTTTTTTTAAGAGTTTGATAAATGTTCTTTTAGATTATTTCTGTTCTCTAACTTTCGTGCTTTCTACTTAAAATGTATGAAAATTTTGTTCACTAACTTAATTAAAATCAATTAAAAAACTTTTAATGATTCAAACAGTATTTAGCTTTAGTATTTGGGTAAATTTTAATAATTTTGATTCAATTTGTGTAATAGCAATTATAAAAATAAAAAAATTAAATTAAAATGTAACATTTTTTTCAGTTATTTTTTTTTAATTCTTCATTTTTTAATCTTCATGCATCAAAACCAAAAAAAAAAAGTAGCTTCAATTACCTTGAGGTAAATTAACATGTCTGAAATATTTATACATTCCAAAGTGTATACAATTACCTCTCCTTTCAAAATTTAAGGTCTATTTTCTTTAACCTATTAAAAGCTTAAAAATATAAAATTTTAGTAAAAAAAGTATAAAATTCAGTGTCATTTAAAGATGAATAAAAGAAAAAGTGGCACTAATTATCCTTCGTTTTAAATAAAATAAAAGTAAAATTTTCACATTTTAAAGAGATTTAATTGCTAATTTTTAAATGAATAAATAAATCTCAATAAATTTGTATCTCGTACCCTCATCATATGAGTCTTCGATAAAAGTTATCATTTTTACCGGTTTAGCACTTATAATACTTAAGCACTTTTCATTGCATTACAGTTACCGCACACAAGGGGTGAACAAAATAATAGAAACATTTCCATGCTAACACATTTTTTGAGATTTCTCAAAAAATATTAAGAGAAACATTTTATACATTTAGAAGTGTTCTGGTTATGCGATTTTTCATACTGATCAATGAGGTTGAAAGATTTTAGATGTTTGAGGGACCGATAATAAATTACAAACGGAAAAAGTGTTTTTGAACAGCTTTGCTTAAATATTTATGGAGATACGGACATATTTATGAAAAACGAATTTTTCTTTCTCTTACGTTTTTTTTTTTATTATAACTTTAAAAATATTCAATAAAAATAAGTAAAATTTTTTGAACAATTTAGAAATAATTACAAAATTAATTCTTTAATATTTGAGAAAAATGTGTTTAAAATTGCGCAAGATATGAGTTATTAAAGTAGTTCTTTTATACAGCGCATGCGCGAAAAAATTCTTTTTTTTTTTTTCTTTTTTTAATTTTGTAGTGATTCGTATTTGGCAAATAATAAAAAAAAAAGTCTGCTTTGAGTAGATTGAAAATGTGGAAGCGTTACATAACTTTTTCATAAATTCTACTTTCTCATTTTACCCTTTGACATAGAATTTTTATTAAACATATTTTTCTTACTTTTTTTTTATTTTGTATTAATTTAGGTCAAAATAAATGGGAAATATTATATTTAGCATTTAATTTATGGTTATGAAATACAGCAAGAAACACCGGGGACTTTTTCTGCGTTAAAGGTAAAATCTTTCAAACACGGTAAATTTGCTTTTTAGATCTACAAGAAACAGTTATTCACGAGAGTAATTTCTTTAATTTACAAATTTAATTAGTGATAAATTTTGAATATGAATTAATAAAAAAAACTTAAACTACTTTTATTGCATTTTAAATTTTAAAAAAATATATAATTTCGATAATCTAACAGATTTTTTTGTAACTAATAGACTATAGCTTGCTTATAAGTAAAAGATACAAAAATATAGTTTTACTTTTAATGGGTGTAAAAGTACATTTACACCAAAGGACAGGTGTCCCTTTGGTGTAACTTTTGCTTCGAATATTATATATAAAGACAAGTTATATTATGGTAAAAATAGTCTCATCGTAATTTTTTTTTTGTAACGTTTATATAGTTTTAACTTTTATTAGTATTTCAAAAACTTGTAATTTTGCAAAATAATAAACTAAAGCAAGTTCAGAAGTTTATTATTTTACGTGTAAGAAAATGTTTTTTTCAGTTTTAATTATTTGAATAAATAATAATTTAATCTCTGGAATTCAAACACAAATAAATGACAACATACATGGCAAATAAAATGACTTAATTGAAGTTATTAATACTTGACGTCTTTTTCCAAAAATCAGTTTCCGTACTAAATTAGAGAGTTCAACAATGGTAACTAGGGCAACTACTGAAAGAAACATGCAGTGATTCTTAACATACGATGTTGTTCGGTTGTAATTTATACCAAAAAGTTCAAAACCGAGTAATTAAGTATCTAGCAATATGGGTTTTTCTGAAGACCGAGGAATTTGAATTGTGGGAAACTACACAGATGTCTAAAAAGATGAATAGAAGCTAAAAGTGAATCGCATGTCGTCTCTTTAACAGTTCAGTTCAACGTATTCGAGATATTAAACTCCAGTGATTGATAGTTTTTGAAATAAAGTTCGTGAAAACATATACTTATTGATTTATTTCGTTCAAAGAGCACAACTAGTTTATTCTGGTTTGGTTCGACAACTCGGAGCTAGATGAAGTTTTCCAATAAATGGTTTCCGATAACTATGAGTGTTTTCCAATTCTATAAAGTGAAAAAGAACCTTTACTTTTGATTTATATACAAGTGTGACAGCATTCGATAGTTTTGATACGTGAATATTTAGGTGTTACCAATTCTATCATTATTGATAGATGTTTTTTCCATATTAATGCATGCAAAAATCTAACATAAAAATAATAAAAACTTACGATTAATTAAAAAAAAAAAAAGCTCAATATTCAGTTTTGTTCTTAAGAAGTATATGAGGATTGAAAGAAATCAATTCAGTTGCTGAATGTTTTATTTAAAAAGAAGCAGAATTAGATAAGTAAATAACTTAACGAATAGTGTTTATAAATAGTGTTAAAAATAAGTGTTAATAAGTGTTAAAAATTTATATTTTTGATTGTATTTTGCATTTAGTGTTCTTTAAACATGCTTTATTTACTCTGAAAACATTCCTACGTATTTATTTAACGATATATAATACTGGATAAACAAAAGTATAATGTTTGAATCTATATAAACAAAGCAGAATGTTTAGATGCATGTAACCTGCACAAACCCTCAAATTTGGTGTACACACGTTCGAGGATACGGTGGAACTGTAACTGTCTATATTAAAACTTTTTCTGGCGAATGGTTCACGCGCTATGTTCCATAAAAAAAGAGTTTTGCATAGGATTTCATAAAGTATTTTATAATATGAGAGATATTTTAGCTTATGGCTCCATTTGAACTCATTGGACAATTTTTAACTAATCTATTGATTTATCTTAGGTTTCTTCTGCAGATTGACACATGCAAGATTAACATAATTCGGCGTGGCATCTGTGAATTAGGAATTCAAAAAATCTACAGCAGAGTTTTTTTCCGATTTTAAACTGTTTCTAATAATTTAAATAACTTAATGTAGACAAGAATCAAAAGTAAAAAATACTTCTGAAATAATTTACAAAAAGCTAATTCACGGGAAAAATGGTGATTGATGTTAATTTTTACGATCAGGGTACGGTAATAATAATAAATACGTAAAATATGTATTTATAAATGTAATACGTAAAATTTGTATTTATAAATGTAAATATGTAAAGTAAGTTTTAGTAAGTCAAGTTCTGTTTCGATAAACTTAATGTTTTTGAATTGGAAAGATAATAGAAAAGATCAATAAATAACAAAAAATAAAATTTTGAGGTAAGTACCATTTTAGCATGGTAAAATGTAGCAGGGTCAAAAAATAATTGTATTACTACGGTGTTAGCTCTAAAAACTGATTATAAAAATATTAGCTTGCCATTGATTAGTATTGTTTTGGAGACATAAAATTTAACCTTTATTGACACGAATCGTATTTGTGAGTTTAGGTGGTGAGTTTATGTGGTAAGTTAGAAATAAACACCTTGTTCCCTTCAATTTTGGAAGCAATAAAAATTATTAAGCTTTTTCACGATTTGGATCAAGGCTTCAAATTTTTTTACGGCTTTCCGAAATGAAATTGTACTGTAATTATTTTTAAGAATTGCAATTAAGACTTATTTATAGTGTTATAAATAGCTTGATTGTGGTTAATTTTGAATACCAAGAGTGGCTTCGATCAAACAAGATGATACTGAAAACAGTCCATCTTTATTGTAAAGGTATGATATTCTAAAAACGTGTTCTGCTTTATCTAATTACGTAAAGCCACGGGAAATAGCAACAAATAATAATAAGTAAAATTGTGGTAGCATTCTATTTCCTCTTCTAGTTACCTAGTTTAACTTAAATTCTCGTTTGACCAGAATTTAAGTGCAATTGTTGATTTAATAGCTCTTCATGAAACTAAATTAGAAAGTTAAAACAAGGTACGTAATTGAGAACAAAAGTTCTATTTTTAAACTAGCCAATACTAGCCTAAACTAGTGACTCGATTTTTTTAGAATCGGCACCCTCTGTACGCAGTGCAAATGCCAAGAGCTGCTTTTAAGGTCATAGATTTTCTCAATTAAAAGCAAAAAAGAAGGAATTCCAGTACAATAAAACACTCTCTTTCAAATGTTCTAAAGCATAATGCCCAAAACATTTAATAACATACAGAATGTTAAACTTTAAAAAAATGACTCAATAAGAAAAGAAATTTCAAATAAATCTATCATCTGATTTGTTAAATATAGTTTTAAACTTTAACATCCAAATAGAGTCTCGGTGCTGCCATCTAGCGTGGCAGAAACTAGACGTCCAAATTAACATGGCCAACGGTATCTCACCCATTGTGGTGGCCACTAAAAGAGTAGATACCACTTCTTGAGAACGCACTAGGTCTGCTCATCGGGAACACTGATTGTGCAGCTCATTGGAAATAAAATAAAAAAATAAAATAAGTGTTAAATTATGTTGTTTTAGGAGTAACGAATTGTTAAATTCGTTACTCCTAAATTCGTTGTTGCGTTCAAACTTTTGCACCAGCAAACCACGTCTATAAATTCTTAAAATTCCCAGGCCACACATCTTATAGATAGTATAATATAGTCGGAGAAATTCATTGAAATGAAAAATATAGCAGTTCATTCGTTACAAAGTTCTAAAATGTTGCTTTATTTTGTTAATAATTTAATTAAAATTAAAATTGATTTTTGAAATTTATATTTGATATTGTTTGAAACATATAATAAACATGATATTAAGTAAAACGTGTAAAAAATATATTATAAAAAAAGATAAAAAGTTTTTCTAACTAAATGTTGGAGTTTGATAAGATAAGATTTAAGCCTATGTAAAATATCAATATTACGAGAAAAAATGCAATCCTTGCCCTTTCAAGACCAATTTTTTCTTTGCCAATAACAAGATAAACTAAAATTTCAATGGATCAACTAAGGTAAAAGTAACAATATTCTGCCAAAATAAAAAATTATTATTTGGGCAATTAGGGGCTGGTTGGGACATGTGTTTAACAACACATATCCCAACCAGGGTTTTTAGACAAGACAGATATGACCCAATAGTGTTTTAGTCTGCGGGACATATACTCGTATGTCGCGGTGAAGATAGAGTAACTGCATATGCTGATGCGTGAATGTTTTAAAATATTGGTCTCAATATAACACCAAACAGATTAATAAACTTTTACATACAACTATAAAACTAATAGCTAGAAACATTGAACAGGTAATGTGTTTAATAAAAGTTACATAGTCAATAAGACAAGATATGAAAAATTGTTTTCCTTTTTCTTGAACTACAAAAAATGCATGAGTTATATAACACCCTCATTATACATACGTTATGCTGATTGTGCATGCAGTGAAATAGGTATTAGTTAAAAGTGAAATTGAAGACAGATTTGTTTGACCAAAAGTGTGTTTTAACATTGATAATAAATTCTTAATCATATGATGATGCTTATGATCCAAGATCATGCGGTAAATATCATACACGTGTTTATTTGTGCAGAGTTTGAATTGAATATATTTACTAAATTAATCTATCTGGGTGTGCCACTTGTTCCAAAACGATACGTTATTTCTCTGTTAGCTTTTAATTAAGTTACATAGGTGAGTGTTGTAATTCTGTCAATTTCTGTCGAAAAAAAAGATATGTTCATTCAGAGAAGGTATTTTCTATCTTATTTCGCAGCTTAAGAAATCAATTGCACTAATTAATTAGCATATTTGAAGATTCCTCTCGAACTATCAACATTAAGTCCTAGTACGTTAAGATTCGATAATTAAATCAAAAGTTATTCAGGGTGGTCCGTTTTTTTTATTTTGCACATTGTATAATTTCAATTTAAATAAATCAATTCAAATATTTGAATAAAATACTTTTGAAAATAGATAAACAAGCACTGAAATGTGCTCATTCTTTCAGATTATATCAAGCAAAAAAATAATGATAAACAATAAACTACAACCGATAGAATACTTCAATTGCTTCAGATGAGGAAAGTTGTTTTGTTTCCAACAGCCAACGGACGGAAATTAATATATCAATGAATAATTTTATAATTAAATATAAGATTATTTAGCATACTCAATGCTACATTAATTAAAAAAAAAATTCTTATTGACTTTTAAATGTATTACATATTGAAACATAATTGAGAAAATTTATTAATAATTTTTTTTTCGTATTATGAACGTGACCCAAAAAAAATGTAATAAAGTAATTATCACGTTATTTTACATAAAATTTAAATTATTCAAAACTTAATTCAAATATTTGAGTTATTAACATTTGAAAAAAAATTAAATCTACGAAGTAAATTGTGATTTTTTCTTCTGATTATTTTCAGCAAAGGAACAATAGTTCTAATAACAACTGTCCAATAGCCCAACAAAAATACTTCACACTCTTCAAATTGAAATTTCGTTAGGTTTTTAGCAACCAACTGCCCTAAGTTTAATGTGTTAATGAACAGTTTTATAGTAAAAGATAAGTTTTATACCTATTGATACAGAATTTTTATTAGACAGATTTTTCATACTCTATTCCTTATTTTGTATTTATATAAAAATAAGTGAAAAATATTATATTTTGCATTTTAATAATTTATAGTAATGAAATCCAGCATGTGACACCGGTGTCTTTTTCTGCGTTAAAGGTCAAATCTTACAAACACGGCGCACTTCCAAACAATAATATTTGAAGCATTAATTTGTTGTTATTTAGATTTAAGAGAAAGTTAATCATCATTGAATTTTTTTTTTAATTTACAAAATCAATTATTGATAAATTTTTGAATATGAAAGGAAAAGAAATTTTCAAACGACATTTTTGGATTACATATCTTTGTAGAAATATAATTCCAATCATATAACACATTTTTTAGCAACTATTAGACTGTTTTTTTAAATTATAAAATACCAAATATATTTTTGCTTATAATTAAAGCGTCAGAAAAAAATGTATAAAAGGGACACCGATGTCTCATCTGCGTCAAAGGGTTAATATACTTAATGCGATGCTTAATAAAAGATATTTTTTCATAATATTTTTAAATGACGGTAATACATATTGGAATATAAATATGAGAAAATTTTTCAAGAAACATTATTTTTCAAGCGGCTTACGAAATCCTGGAAAAGGGAAATAAATTAAATAGATTTTTTAAAATCTAAAATAAAAATAATTACTTTTAATTTTTTAAATTATCTACAGTTGAAAAAAAAAAAAAAAAGAACTAAGTCTACGCACTGAATTGTGCTCCTTTCTTCAAATTATCTCCAGCGAAGAAGCAATGGCTCAATCAACAATAAGCAACAGCCCGATGATAGTTCAACGCGAAGAATATTTCGCTGGCTACGAATGAGGAGTCGTTTGGTTTCTGGCAACCAACGGACTACGGCTTGATGAGTAAAGCGAACTCTATTTGAATGTCTTGGGGCGGAGAGAGGAGTTGCCCCACTACTAGGGGCAGATGGAGTAAATGCGATTCGGGCGCCATCCCGCGAACTTCTAAGTGGATTCTATGAATTATTTTAGTAGAATAAATGGAAGAGCAATTTAAAAAAGAAAGTACCCTTAAGAATTTCGAAATCTCCCCTTTGAGATTCTAAAATAAAGGATTTTATTTTGCTTGCTTTTAAATCTTGCTTAATGTTTTTTTTAAAATGACTGTGAATTTCACTTCGTATCTTTTTATTATTTTTTTATTCTAATATTATATAAATTATTAAAAATAATAATGAATTTGATTAAATTTTAAGAGCAATAAATTAGTTTTATATTTTTATGCAAAAAACAATAGAAATTTAAAAATAATGTATGCTCATTTTGCATTTTTTTTTTTAAAAATTGAACTATTTATGAAATTTTATTTATGTGCATAAATTATTACTCAACTTGACTATTATTGAGTATTCGATTAATTTTATTTTTAAAATAAAAGACAAATAATAAAATCATTATCTGATTATTTTTGTAATAAATTTTCGTAGTAATAGTGACTAGGAAAAAAAAAAGATGTACCTGAAAAAAAGATAATACTGTTTATTTTGCTTAAAAACATAAAGAAAACTCACTGTGCTCAAGCTTTATGAAAATAAGATTTATTCATAGAAATACTTGTTTGTTTGCTTTCTTGCTTTTTAGTTTGTTTTTCGCATTTGCTTCTCTAGAGTCCCTTAAATTAAATCATTGCTTTCTAAAAGAATAAATATTAGCAAATTTTTACAAAAGTTATTAATATGGTTTTTTATTGTGAAATTTTATCGACTATTGTATCTTCATGCATTATAAAAAAAAATTATTTCAAGCTTTCCATTTTATGCTTTAGAATTTTTTTCTATTTCAAGAATAAAGTAATAATGTTACGGGCTAGTTTTTAAAGGATAAATAAGGTGACTTAAAACTAATTCAAAATGTTCTGGAATAATCGTTCTTAAAATATGTTTTTAGATTACTTGCCAGAATGAGTAAAAAAATGCCCACATTAATATACATTATGCAATTGAGAATATTATATTTGCATATTATATTACTATATCAAATCACTTGAGAAGTTGGTATGATTGAAAGTATCAAAAGCTGTTTGGTTATTGGTGAAATTAGAGAATAGCTGAAAGATGATTATAGAAATCATTATATCGGGCAGTCAAATTGGTTTTAATGTTTTTAATCTCACCTTCCTCACTAGTTACTGCATACATTTTAATATCATATCTGGTTATTTTCCTCTCTTAAATGCTAACTTTCGACTTCTATTTTATATGTTTTTCTGACTTCGTTTTAGGAAAAGATTCTAAAAAATATATATTAAAGGTGATCATTACAAAACACCTTTAAAGTATTAGCCCCCCCCCCCCAGAACTTGAGATACATAAATCCAAAAGTATCAAAAATTTAATTCAGTACATATAAAAATATAAGAGAAACTTTGTCCATTCGAATTTCTAGGGATGTTTTTTCGTAAAATTCTATCTTTCGAACAACTATTCTTTTTGTAGCATTCAATTTAACGATTTTTCTCTTTTTTCCACGAAATGCATCATTTTTAAAACTCCACACTTTCTCTTGATAATTTTTCCAAAGCTTCTGAAATTTTAATCTTAGGCCTATTTTATTCATTCTTTACATCCTCTCAAATTGCAAATCATGAATAAGACAGTATCTATTTGGACAAGTATACTCTTCTGAGTTTCGCAGAAGCAGCTTTTTAAGGTTTAATCCTGTCTATGGCTTCGAATGTTTTTTTCCTTGGTTTCAAAATGTATAACTGTCAGTTCTTTTATCATAGTAATTAAAAAGTATTCGCAAAGTCATTGCCGAAACTGAAAAAAAAAAAAAAAAAATGCATTTTAAAAAGGAAATAAATGTGTGTATGAGAAAAAAATGAAGTTTAAAAAATTTGATTATTTACTGCTGAGATTTATTAAAGTGAAAGTGGGATGAAAAGGTATAAAAACCAAATTAATTGTTTCGTAAGACTGACGGGTATTTCTAAAAACTATACTTCTCCTAGTCTGATAAATCATAGTTGAGGTTAAGTCCAGTAAATACGAGTTAAATAAAAATTAAAATCTGTTTGATTGCCGTACATCTGCAAGAAGTACCTTTCAGCCGCTTTTTAGGTTCACTCGTTTATTTTTCAATTTATTTATTAAAATGAGCTTGAAAAGCGAGTAAGGTGTTCCGCATACGCCACTCTTTGTATGTATTTTTGGATTCTTTTCAAAACATAAGGCAAAAAGTATATAGGATAGCTAAATAAAATTAATATATATCAAAAAAAAAAACATAAACGGTATCAAATCCTAATAAATAACATTTAAGGAAGTCAGTCGTAGAACACCAAAATTCGGAACACCAAAATTGTTCGCCTGCGGAAGGAAGTTAAGAGTTAAAAGATGATTATTAGAAATTCTTTAAGTTTTACTCTGCAATCAAATTGGTTTTTATGTTCTGTACATCCACCATCTGTAATTCTGATTTGTCAGATTTTAAAAGGATTTTTTTACTTTATTATTAATTTGCAAATTCCCAATTTAAATACCTTTCTGTCTACATTTTATACAAGGATTCTTAAAATATGCATTAAGAGTGGCTTTATGGAACACCATGTATAAATTGTTGGTGATGAACGTGAAACACTCCATATTGAACAAAAAAATAAGAAAAATCGATGCTAACGCAGAATAGAATCAATTGTTATTTGAATTGTTGCAGGCTTAAGTTAACTGATTTTTTCGAGAACGCAAGAATAAAAATTATTTTCTGCTTTTCCTATCAGTGTAAAATATTTTTTTAGAAAATTATGTTTATGGTCTAGGCACTATACCATAATCTGATATACCAACGCTATATCTAATATTTTTCACCGATAAAAGCAGAAAATATTCTGTTTTTAGCTTTATCAGAAAGCAGAAAGTGGAAGTCTTTTAAACAAACAGCGATTCATTTAGTACGCAGTATTACGAAAATAGGACAGAAAAAAATATAAGAAATAACTCCTGTTTCTAAATATGAATGATTAGAAGATGCAGAACATGTTTGGTTTAGATTATACAGCACGAGAAGGATTGAACATTGCTGTATTTTTAGAAAATATGATAGAGCCAGACTTCCAAAATCTTAAAATCATAATTAATTTAATACGAAATATAATAGGAATATATTAATCATCAAAATTTTACGGTACTTTATTTTATATGATTAATGAAAATACTTGATTAAACGAACATTGATTTTTCACTTAAACTTATACATTAGTTTAGATAACTGAGTTTCTTTTTCTCTGTAAATATTAAATGAAGGCATGTTAAAGTTATTTTTCAATGAAATTGTAGTTCCTTGTACCTAATTAATAGAACTTTATACTCAAACCTACCTTTGGTTATGGTGTACCTACCAAAATATCTTAGGGGACATTCTGGCCCTTTTTGCCATTCTAGGTATAGGATTCTATATATACTTGTCTATAACTCTTGAATGATTAAATAGTCGATTGAATTGGATAGAATTATGAAAAGTTAAAATACTCCATACTTTAAGTAAGTTACTTTTTTTAAATTATAGAGCATTAATAAACGAAGGGGGTCAAAATGGCCTCAGCCATATCTTTAGTGATCAAGGCGTTTATTTTAGACAATTTTTATTTTGTTCTTTACTCTGTCATAAGAGTTCTGCAGTGGGTAATAATTTTCAACGGGCTATAAAGTAAGAAATCTGCTATAAGTTATTTTTTGAATTGCAGAGCAAAAAAAAGCGAGAGGGATCAAAAAGCCTCCAACCGTCGTTTAAAGGGCTAATGAGTTGATTTTAATAACTTCATTTATTTCAATGGTTCTGAAATCAGACTTCAAGGGAGGTTACTATTGAACACCATTTATGATCACTTTTTTAAACAATTATTAATTTATTACTTTTTAAAACATAAAATATGCATCAAATATTATTTTAGTTGTAACTTAACACTTAGTGAAGGAGCCATTACTCAAGTCTGAACCAAAAAAGCATTGTGCCGCTGCTTTAAGCTAAGCAACTATAATATAAAACAGCTTATATCTGTATTTGCTACATGCATGCAGGTTTCACTGACAATAAATTTGTAATTATTTACATATTTTTAATCTGAAATTTTTAAGTTTATATAAAACAAAGTTAGCCAAAAAATTTTTTACTAAAGGTAATAACATTAAATATCAGCGAAAAGAGGAGTTACATTTTTAGTTTCTTAATACATAATTTAAAAGTGATTTCAGCTCAAAATGTTTTATTAAAAAATGAGGTATAGTACGAAAGGTTTTCTTCGTTTGAATAATTCATTGCTGAAGGTGTTTTTATTGGAAAATATAAATCATACTTTGTACCATGTTACAAATCAAACGTAAGAATTCCGTATCGAATAATAAATAACTGTTTCGTGGAATATTTTATCACAATTTTGCCTCAGAAGCACCAAAATAAGTTAATAAAAATAAAGTTAATGCCAAATAAATTTTTACAGTTGTGTTAACGGGAAATGCAGAAACCATGTTTTCTTTTTAAACATACCTTCCACGCGTACGTAGAATCGGTAAATAGTATTAGATGAATACTTTTTCACCGTATAAATATTTCATCAATGCAAATAATTTGTAAAAGTACTTAAATTTCCTGATCACGTAACCCGCTAGCAATAGAGCCTAAAACGTTTAATATTAAAAAGAAGCGCGACGTGGGAATGTAATTCTTGAAAAATGTTCGAATTCGTAATAATTTATTAGAATACGAGTATTACCTGCAAGTTGTTTTATATTCTTTTAAGAATACAGCACTGCTGGTTGAAGAAGACCAATAAATACATTATCAACCTATGAATATTGTATGATATGCCCATGAAAAGCTGATAAAACAAACTTTTTAGATAATATAGCTTCAGAATAGGCAATGAATTGTTAAATTTTTTACGTAAGCCTTTACATCGATAACTTCAGAATTTTTAAAAAATTCAAACAAACTGAAGCTAAAAAGTTAACCATATGCATAATAAACGGCATATAGAAAGATACTTTACAAACAAGTAATTTTTAATATTGACTTATTAAAAAGAATTTTATGCAAAGTATAAATATTTTTCTCTTTGTGTGTGTTTAAAAGAGACAGAAATGCTATAAAACCAGCATTAGTTTTGATTTGAAACAAAATTGCAGAAAATATTTACATTTGGGCTATAAGCTTGGTTATAACAGTTAACTTTCCTACCTCACAAAATAAAAGGAAAGCTAGATATATAAATTCAAAACCGGCTATATAATAACACGTATTGTAAATTGCGCGTTTACGAATTTGTTTCATCCTGATTAAGAACGTATTTGCTGGCTTGAAACATATCGACGGCAATTTATTTTTTATAGAGTGTGAGTAGTTTTCATCAATCAACTAATTTTGCTTGATGTTTTGGAAATTTTCATGCATGCATAACTGTCTTTTTATTTACCCATGATAGACTTTTCTCATTTCAGAGTTTTCTTATAATTTCCACATGAAAATATTTTTAAAAAAATTAGTCTTTCTTGTTTCATTACTGAACTGGCCAAATCTAGGTGATATCATTATTGCCGGCTTACACTATCCCAATTTGCACTTACATTAATGTATACATAGACTGCAAATTTAATATGACTACGTTTCTCTTTATAATGTGATTTGCGATCATCGCATTTTAACAGCATTTCTCGTAACGAATCAAATAATTCAAAACCGAATTTATTTCCAGCATGCGTAACTGTGCTTTTAATTATTACGTTAAGTTTAATCCCCTTAGCAATTGGATCAGAGCGATAACAAAGCGACAAAATTTCAGAACTCGGTCGGAAAGTGCGAAAATTCTCTCATAAATTAATGCATCCCATCACAAAGTTCATCTAAATTGCTGCGTTTTCCATCTAATCGTTAAGTAAATACCCCTCCCCCAACACGGAGAAATGACCTACCCTTTCAAATGCTCATTATGTCCCAAAGCGTCGAAATCGCACTCCATCTGTGGAACTACTAAAGCATTAAAGGGTGCATCCTCGCTGTGCCGGCCAACGCGACAGTCAACGAAATACTCGTTTAGAGAAAAGGGATACGGTTACAGAGACATGTTAAATTATTCGACTCTGACTGTTAAATGATGTCGAGGACGTCAAAGAGTTCTTGAGCAAATAGCGAATCTGGTTGAGGTAAATTTGAAATTGAAATGCTCATCATCAAGAGGCTTCCTGCGTTTTGAAGTATTTTTAATTAACCGTTATAAGCCAGAATGTTAAGTAGATGTTTTGAGGAGAAATCTATATTTAATCTCATGGTAGATTTTATAACATTTAGAATTCGCTGTGTGTCTTTGTTCCACAAAACATTGATGAAGAGACAAAAGAATTGAGTTTGATTTGGCTTCATATTTTATTCTCTTATAAATCGGTTATAGTATTTTTTTATCACTTTATTTAGTCAGAAACCTTCATTCTTAGATACACCTTGGTAGATAAGTAAGATTTCATAATAAAACTTTAAAAAACGACATTTTTCACGTAAAATAAAAAAAAAAAAGATATTATTTTCAGAATTGAAATTTTTTTTTTTTCGCTTTAGTTTCGCGTCTGTTTGCTACGAATGTTGTTGTAGTGATCAAAATTTCGAGATGCAGAGGTTGAAACGAAAATTTCTGGTTGCAATTTCGCAATTGAAGTTTTATACTATTTGGCGATAAAATGACAATATAAATTCTGTTTGTAGTGATTGGGAATGTTTAAAACTTGTATTGTCCTCCAACACAGAGTTCCAGTACAATTTGAGACTTAGCCTAAATGTTCAAAGAGCTGCCCAGATTATTATGTTTTCGTATCTAATTCCGTAATTTAAATTTAGTGTACAGTTTACTCTAATTAAACTACGTATTTTTGTTGCATACGTCAAAATATAAAAATTTCATCTTAGTACGGAAAATTCTCCAATAGTTAGATCGAAAATTACTCTAGTAATAGTAGTTTTTTGTACTTTATTCTAAAATTCTATCTGAAGTTATGCTTTATTCTAAAGTTAAGCTCCATTGGAAGCAATTCCTCAATTATTGAATCATTAGTCAAATGGCATTCTGCTCTATTTACTAAAAAAATAAAATCGCAAAATATGTAAGGATTTTTTTATTAAAAGAATTGTTTCCCATTTAAACATAATTAAAAACTTTCATAAATTCTGAATTAATTTCTAAGCATAATCTCCATATCAAACAACGAACAAAGAAATGCTTAAAAAAATAAAGAATGTGATGTGTGAGGATCTAATTGTTTCATCCCGTATTATAACTTGAATAATTTATACTTGTAAGTAGAAAAAAAAAACTATTACGAAGATTGGGAAAAAAATAAAAACAAAAATATAAAATTTTAACTGAAATAATTCTTTAATAAATTAAGAGGATTGTATCTTGGCACGAAATTCTAAATTGGCATTCTCGGGGGAATTTTGTGAAGTTAAATCATGAATTTTAAAGAAAATAAATAAAAGATTAAAAAAAAATTTCTTTTTCAAAAGTACGTCGTGACTTACAAATTCGTCTGAAATTCTCTTTCTTTTAAATTCTTTTCAACACATCACTAGATTACTTATAATGCCATGAAGGAAAACTTACTTTTTTTTAGTTTTTATTACAAAGTAAAAGTGTTCTTTATATTGCATCTCTTTTTTTTTCTTCCCCATTATCATAAAGTTCTTCAAGGAAAGAATCTTATATCTTTTGTAATTAGGTTATAATAACTAGTATTATTTTATCTACATTTTAACAATTTCGTTTAAGCTTGTATTTTAAGTAATGCGTTAATAAAAATTATAGCTATGTTTCTATCTTTATACTGAAATTTAACATTGAATAGTGCGTTTTTTCAGAATAATAGAAATAAACTAATAGAAATAAACTAAATCCTTCACAATTTTTATATTATGTTTCAACTCGTTTTCATGTTTGCAATGATTAAGTCGTGCAATCAAAGTTTCACCACTCTCTGACCAGCTGGAGCATTTAAATATCCGTGCTAGATGAAAATACAAGTTTTAATCGCTATTTGTCCGCTATTAGAAACTTTTTTTTTTTTTTTTTTTTTGGCGACAAATAAAATTTAACATCAATCGAAATTTTGTTTACCTTTGAACAGCTGCAATATTTAAATATTTTTATTGAAACTCTTTGTTGAAAGACAATATATAAGTTTCATATATTTTCTTTCGACTACAAGAAGAATTTATACTTTTTATAACAGTCGTAGAGCAGCTGACCCATTTTTGGGTCTACGACTTCATATGCTTAACTCAGTAGTTGTAAATCCAACTCAAAAGACAGAGTAACTCCTGGATCAAGCATTGGGACAAACTAGACTTTAGTAGTTTAGGAGTTTAAGTAGAATTTATACTCATTTTATCACCAATGATCCTCAATCGAAATTATAATTATTTTGTGACTTAGAAGGTGATCAAACTTTAACTGGAGCTTTATTCTGGATGATAACACAAGTTTTTATCAATTCTTGACTGATGATACTAAAATTTATCCCAATATTATTGTTAATTAAAATTTTGATCTATTTTTGACATAAACTTTTAGAGACACGAAACTAATATAATATAATAAATGATGTGATATGATATGAAATGATAAAAAAAAAGTTTAAAAATTGCATATTTAAGTGGTCTAAAAAAGAAATTTTCACACCTAAAACGAAAAATATAGTGAATAACATTTTCGTAAGACGTGGCGAGAATTACTGATCTGGAAACACGAAATAGATTCATCCAACGTTTTTCATCTATAGGGTGAACAAAAATAGAATTTTCTTCTTTTATGAAGTAACTTTTAAAACTTTTACTTTATTTATTATTTTATAAAAATACACTTTCTAATTCTCTCTGAATGAAAAAAAAAACATTTTTTATCCTCATTCATGCACCAACCTCTAGTGGAACTCTATGATTTTTTAATCCCGATATTTTTCAATTTTAAAGCGATGGACCATAAAGTTATTAAAAAGATAACTATATGCAAATTAGAATCTATGCTCTACATTACTTTACGAACTTATAAGATATATTACTTATTTCAAAGCGTGTCATAATGGCTACGCTTTAGAATGAAATGGAGGCAGTACTCCACTACGAGAAAAATTTTAACTACTTAAACATAAGATATTAAAAGCGTTAAGTCAGAAATGCTTAGAAACTCTGGTAAGGCTTAATTTAATAACCTAACATAATCATATAGAAAGACTAAAAATCTCTTAAACTTAATACCCGGCTTTTCAGTTGTGAATCATGGATTAAGTATAAAATTTGGGAAATGATTTATTTCAAAAAAATTAACTGCGTTTAATAAGTTTGTGGTATTTAAAATATTTATAACGTAATTTCTTTTTGTAAATAGGGAAATATACATATTAAATAAACAAGAACTTTCAAAACATTTTCACCAATTTTGTATACGACGAAATCGACTTCAATTTGTTTCTTCTTTAATGTATTTATTTCATGAAAACAAATTAATGAAAAAAAGGCGAATTTTTTGAAGTTTACAAACGAAAACATTATCGTGTGACAAATTAAACTAAGCCAGAAGGCCAGAACGTCCGTAGAAGACTCAGCCATGTGATTCGCGAGCGAATGAGATTGGGAAATATTGTTAGGCCACGTTCTTAGTGTGATGTCCATTGAACCTAAGTTCTGGACTACTAAAACTGATTTCATTACAGGAATTTCTCAAAGTAATAATAAGTTTATAAGATAAATAAAAAAAATGATATGGTTTAGTTTCATAAGCAATTGTAATCACATGCAAGTGTAGATAAACTACCGTTTTATCAGTCATTTCCAATTTCAAAATTAACAGAGATTATTGAGTCTATGCTTTTGGAAAATAGTGTGCCTAATTAATAAATCAATTTGAAAGTAATTTAAATATCATAACGTTATTTTATAACTTTTGATAAGAAATAATTGATACCGATATTTTAATCGACGATATTTAGTTGCAAAATTTCTCTCTCACTTTCTGAAGATTAGATACGGGAAAAGAATCAAACAAATGATGGATCGCAAGCAAATGAGGTATTTATCACATTCCAAGTTCTCAGCCACATTCCGATCATTGGCGCGGATTAATCAGAAAGATTCGTAGCATCTCTCGGACAGATCCGGAAACTGTAATGATCTCCATCTTCATTAAAATTCGATCTCTGCATGCCAAATGTTCGAAGCCCCGGCATTAATCTGAAGTAATTAATTGAAATCATTTCCCTCCTTTTCCAGGAGATGGCTTTGAGCACTCTATTTAGTTAGATCCCCCTGAAGCCAAAGTACTTTTTACCAAACATGGCAAATGTGAGCAGAATAATAGATAATCCGAATAGTTTCTAAAAAGTATTACAATTAGTTCTGTTTCGTCTGTGAAAAAATGCTTCTTTTTTTTTTTATAGAAGTTCTGTTTCAGTAAAAATCTTCAATTACAACTCCAATTGCATTCAGAATAATGAATTTTTTAATGAAATTGTGAGATAGATTTACTGAATTTATAAAAAATTAATGAAAATTTTTATTTATTTGAAACATATTATATTATAAAATGGCTATTTTAAATTAATGCACATTTTCTGAAGAATCAAAAGACTTTAGAATTAAAAAAATATATATATTTTCGATGAAGTAAGCTCATACACATTAAAACTATGAATGAGATAAAATGAAAAAAAAAAAAAAAAAAAAAAAAAACTTAATGCCTCGATTACGGAACTATTTCCCATCAATCAAAGATTTAGGGATAAAGTTTTTCTAGAGAATTTTTTGACGCAATTTCTTACTGGTCAGTTAGAATGTTAATTGTAACATATAAAGAATTAAAAAAAACAATGCGGAAGAAATAAGGGAAAGGCAAAAGTTGTTTTATAAGTTTTAGTTCAGGTCCAAAATTAGTTTTTGAAGTTTGTCCTTTCTCCTTCGGTGAAATTTTTTGACTCAAATTCTTACTAGTCACATAGAATGTTAACAGTAACATACAAAGGAAATAAAAACAATACGGAAATAATTAGGGAAATGGAAAAGTTATTTTGTAAATTTTGGTTTAGGTCCAAAATTATTTTTTGAAGTTTGTCCTCTCTTCTTAGGTGAAATTTTCTTACGCAAATTCTTACAAGTCATATAGAATGTTAATAGCAACCCCTCCGCCATACAAAAGCTTAAAAAAATGCTAAAATAATTAGGGAAAGGTAAAAGTTGTTTTATAAATTTTAGTTTAGATCTATAATTAAGTTTGAAGTTTGCCGTCTCCTCTTAGGTGACTTTTTTTTTTGACGTAAATTCTGACAAGTCATATAGAATGTTAATAGTAACATACGAAGAGCTTTAAAAAAAAAAGGCAATGCGGAAATAATTAGGGAGAGGTGATAGTTGTTTTATAAGTTTTGGTTTAGGTCTTAGATCTGGTTAGTTTTGGTTAATATTTAAGCTTGCGAGGTGAGAGCTGCCATCTTCAGATTAATCAGGGAGATGGAAAGAAAATCCTATCTATCTCAAGGCGAAAGACTGCATTGTTTTTTATAAAAAAATTTTTTTTAGACCTAATCGAATAAGACCAAAACATAGTTCATAGAACTATTTTCTATTGATAGAATTATTTAGAAACTATAAGGGTTATAGGAATAAAGAGTATACATTTTTAGTTGGACTCATTAAACTTCTTATAGCTGCTAAAATAATAATTCAAACGACTTGTTTTTGATTTCAAGCAATTTAGCGCAAGAAACAATATCTCACTTGTCTATTGTCGAATACTTAAAAAGGCATAAGTAAATGTTACGTTTTTTTTGTGAAAACTTTATGAAAGTCTGCATCACAATAGAAAACAATCAAAATAGTTTTTTTCATAAGACTAGCAATATAAATTCGAAAAAATACTTTTTTTGATTTTTAAAAACTTAGAGTGCACCAACAAAAGTTTGTTTACCTACTGTATAGTTTTTACAGTTTGAATACATTTGTCAGTTAATTTGATTTGTTTGTTTCATAAAATCAAGAAAGTGGCCTGCTGAGATACAAATCTCAATAAAAGAAAATTAAAATAAACATTCAACTGGTTTGACTCAGTAATTGAAAGTAAGAACGAGTTAACTCTATTTATATCTTCAAAGAACGAGTATCAATTTTTTTTTTTTTTAAGTAAGAATTTAAAAACCTTCGAAGAAAGAATTTCAAAGATTTTGAATCACAAATCTCAATACCTCCATTTTCCGAATTTCAATACCTCTGTTATTTAAGTTTCAATATCTCCGTCATCCAAGTTTCAATAACTTCGTCAGAATTTCAATTTTTCCGTCGTCCGAATTTCAGTGCCTCCGTTTTCCGAATTTCAATACCTCCTTTTTCCGAATTTCAATACCTCCTTTTTCCGAATTTCAATACCTCCTTTTTCCGAATTTCAATACCTCCTTTTTCCAAATTTCAATACCTCCTTTTTCCAAATTTCAATACCTCCTTTTTCCGAATTTCAATACCTCCTTTTTCCGAATTTCAATACCTCCTTTTTCCGAATTTCAATGGCTCCGAAGTACGAATTTGAATGGCTCAAGTACGAATTTTAATAGGTCCGAAGTACAAAATTTAATAGTTCTAGAACATAATTTCAATAACTTCATTGAACTAATTTTGAAAGATGAGTAGCGTGTAGAAACTTAATTTAATTAACTTTCAATTAATTTCACTAGCTTTCAGTAGTCTATTTCTGAAACATGGCTGAAATAGCTCAAAAAATTCAAAATAAATCGTATAATCTTTAAATTGAACTATCGTTTCATAATAAGTTTCAAACATTTTTATGCCTTCGGAAACTGGAATAGCTTCACTGCCGAATTTCAACGAAGTGCTTTCTTTGAGCCTTTTATAAATCATAAAATGTAACAAAACGGTACTTCTTTCGAAGCTACTAAACTAAAATCCTGCTATTTACAAAAGCACTCTATATGCAGATAAATATCGCCGAACTCTCACTTTAAGTATTGTGCTTTAAATAAAGATTAAGTTTTAAAATGGTGGTGTAGGTAGAATGCGTTATGGTCCTCATTTAAGGGTGCAAACGATCATTATTTTTACAACGAATCGCCAAAATACTTCAAAGTCGCAAAACGAAATCACAAGTATCCTTTTGAACATCCCCAGCTTTTATTAAGTATCGTAAAAGTTTTCTCTCCCCTGCCCCATTATACTTTTCATACCTTGAAAGCTGTAATTAAAATTCAGTCGCCAAGTGTTCTTCATCAACTGTGTGAGTCCCTGCAAAGAGACATTCGTTTTGAGGATGTTCTGGTCACGACCCATTTGGAATGTCTTTTGCTGTCTGGACGATTGCTGAGTTCAGTAAATCAGCAAATTTGTGCAGTACTTAAGTAATGGTAAAATTCCTTCAGAAGATAACCTTCAACGTTGAATCTTTCTCTGGGTATAATGACTCTGCATTTTAAACTGTACACGTGGTTAAACTTAAAGTTTAAAATGAAAGGTTTAAATAGTTAGTTTGATGTATCTAATATAATGACTGTATTTTTGAAAAAAACGTAATGTTAACTATTTACATATTCTACTATCTAATGATTTCGGAGGGAAAATGAAATGATATAGAGAGTAGTTTAAAATAAGCATAAATGATAAGTTAGTGGAAAATGAAAAATTAAATATATAAGAAAAAATATGATTTACGGAGCATTTAGTACCTATTGCAAATCGTTGAAATAAGTTCAATCATTAAAGAATAGATTGAATATTTTAGAGGTTTTTAGTAATCTTAAGTATCATAAGTGAAAATTAAGTTTAGCTATAAATTGTCACACAATAATTAAGGAATTTATTCATAAAATTTATGACATTTGTTAATTTGTTGAGATATTTAAAAAAAAGTAATTATTTTAAGAATTTGATTATTTGGGACATTTTATGGTAAAAATGAAAGGATGTATCTAACATGACGAATTGATATGAATATTATAGAAAATTTTCTATATGGAAAAAAAGATATAGATTTGAAGAAAATTTGATATAAGTTACAAGATCATATGATTTCTAAAAAAATAGCTTTCGAAAAAATAAATGAATGCTTTACAAAAATTTATTAACAATTAAATTTCGGTATCGATATTAAGTTTATTTGTTAATGCATACAAAGATGACACATTAATGGCGTATTTGATTTACAAATGAGACATAAAGGACATTTGATTCTCGATTGGCGTATTCGATTCACAGGCGACGCAATGAAAGAGGATTTGATTCACAAATGACATATTGATTGGATAATTAGTTCAAAATGTAGGCTGTTCAGTTATCACCGCTTTAAATAGATTTTATTAGAATATTCGGCAAAAATGAAGTAAAAAAAAGTATAGAAATCGATTGTTGCAAATTAATATCCAAGCAAGGAAAAAACAAAAACACTATCTTTATCTGAAGAATAACTAATGTGAAAGGTGGTTCTGAAAATATCAAAACCTGTTTCGTTGCATAAGAAAATTAAAAAAAAGTGCTGATAATCGATTATTATTTTCATTTTATAGCCGACCTGATTTTCGGGTTTACGACTACTAATAACTAGCTTAACCCAGCCCCCACAAGGGGGCATCCGGGGACACTCCGAAAGTTCGAAGTGCACGCAACAGTTTATCACATAAGCAAACATATTCGAAATTATCAAATTAGGGAGAATATTAAATATGAGTTCCAGAAAACAGACTATGCTAATACGGCTACTAATGTTCAACAATGTAGCCTTGCAATTTTGAACCCGATCCAGAAGACAAGGGAACTCCTGGATCAAGTATTGAGAGAAATTTGCCTTCGTGGAGGACTTTTTTAATGGAGCTAACCTACATTTTCGTTACATAAAGAGGAAGACCACAAGAACCAACCACGGTTAGCCTGACGGCAATGGGACTCTAACTCATAATCCGTATATCACTGAGGATATTTCACGTCAGCACTGTGGTCGGTGCAAGCCGGATGCGGAATTCATATCGACCAGCCATCGCCTGGATTTGAACCCGGTTTAGCTCATTGGAAGACGAACGCTCTATCCCCTGAGCCATCGATTACTATAAACCTTTTTAAATTTCAGCTGGCAATCAAGTAGGCTTTAATTTTTTCCCCCTCTTCTTTCGCATTAGTACTTTTTTCCTCGCCAAGATATTAATTTGCGATAATCAATATCTGCAATTTTTTGATTTCTGATTTAACAAGGGTATCAAAACTATAGTGCGAGGAAAGTATTTAAAGATCAGCATGCATTTTAAGAAAAATAACATGTAAATAAGGGATATGACAAATTTTAACAACTAATAAATAATTGAGAAAGCCATTATGGTATATTTAAAAAAAAAATACAGTTTAAATGTTTTTTTAATACTAATACCAATGACTTAAACTGAAAATTCACTTTAAATTTAATAACAAAATAATGAAAGGAGTTGTCTGAAGAAAAAATTAGTTTACAAAGTTAATTATACAGATACTGGTACAAAAGCTCAAATTGTGAATAACCATAAAAACAAAATTTGTTTTGCACACATTTACGTGATTTGTTGAAGAATTCAACTATTTTTAATTAATAAAACAAACTCAAATGTAAATTTCAAGGGAGAAAATATTTTTATTTCTTAATTTATTGAACACATAAGCTGTTTTTTTACCTTGTAATTACATAAACATTAAGATTTATACCAATAGTTAAAGATAACTTTTCCAGAAAAAAAAACTTTTAGTATAATTACAGCATACAAATAGTAATAATTTATTAAAAATCATAATTATTTTCCATTAAAATGCGAAACCTTTATAAAACATTTTTTACAAAAGATTTTTTTTAAAGAAAACTCAGATAAGTAACGATCTTATTAAATTTATTCGCAAATGAGCAGATTAAAAAAAAATCTGCTCAATTATGGAAATAAAAGTATTTTAATGATGCAAAATAACTCTTAATAGTTGAACTAATATTTGTTGCAGTTTTTTATCTATTGTAAGTGAAAAAAAAAAAAAAACTTCGCCAAAGAAAAATAAGGAATTAGTGCAAAATCTTGGCTGTTATTTTTATTCAAAACTTAAAGAATGCAACATTAAGAAATATTAGGATAATTAACGCAAATAATTAGGAGAGTTTATTATAAAAAGAAGCATTTGCACGCAATGCTTTTTTTTTTCCTTTTGGAAAAATATTTCTTTTGCAATTCTTTTGAGTTTAGAGAACATGTAAATCAAATTGAATAATAGAAATACATTACTTCAGTTTGCGATAAATGTGATGAATCGAGATCGAGAATTTAAATTAAATTAAAGAAACGATCGTAATTACGGAAACGTAATCATAAATATATTTTGAATCTATTTTAAAAGTGTATTAAATTTGAAATAACGAAACTCGGTAAATTAAAATACGGCAAAAAAATTATACATTTATTTTTCTGTAATAAGTTTGAAATTTGCCAAATTAAGAAGACACTAGAGATAAATTTATAATATAAGACTCATGTTTAATGATCAGTATTAAAATACCTTTTAAAATTATTAAAAAATAAGCAATTTTGAAATTAATTGCAAGAAAATTAATACATTACTTTTTGTAAACAGTATACTAATTTCGTGATTAAATAATTTAAAAGAATAATTCATAGAACTTTATTATTTAAAGACGTTGAAATTTGATTCATTTTGAAAAAAAAAAGTATTAGATGAAAAATTTTAAGTGAAAGAAATCATTTCATAATTGAATACTTATTAAATAACGACTTTAAGTTTTAGTTATGATTATTAAACTAACAAGCTACTTAATTTATGAATATTAAGTGAAAACTAAAAGAAATGATGAAGTTAAAGAACTGATAATAACTCAATCTCATTTTCAGAAATATTATGTGCCATTTTTAATTCTTGAAAAACATAATGAAACTGTAACATACCATTAATTTTCTGTTTATATACTCAATTTTCAAAAAAAAAAAAATTAAACAATTTCTAAAATATTAACCAAAGATAAGTTATAGTAATTTAAAAAATAAATACTTCATTAAAATAATTTTTTGAAATTTTATTATAGATAGAAGTGTCCGCTTACCAACCCCCGTAACCTATCATTCCCCTTTTTAATTTTTGCTAAAAAGTCGACATTTTTTTAAAAGAAAATAATTTTCTTGTTTATATAATTATTATAATTTTATGTAAGAACATTTTATTAATACGTTTATTGTAAAAAAAAATGAAGGATTATTTGGATTTAAAAAACAATCAACAGAATTTGAAAAAAAAATTATACTTAATATAGAACGTGTAACACAGTAAGGAGTAATATACGAAAAATAATTTTAATTGGTAACAACTTAGATATCTAAAGATCAGTGGATTGCTGATATGAGACAATATAAAAAGTAGAAATGAAACCTGCCGAATTTTGCCAACTCTTAGGCTTAGCTACTCTTACTTGGCAACTCTTACAGTTAGCATTATTTTCATTGCGTGGGATTGCCCTTTTAAATAATTAGTTTAAAATAGCCGAAAAGCATTATTTTTAGAAAAAATTACCAGCTTTAATAGGTAACAAAGTGATATTATCTAACATTAGAAAGATGCAATACAATACTGCCGTGCTAGAAAACGCCTAACTCCTGAATCCTATCTTCTAATATTAGAGCTAATATTGTGTAAGATAAAATAGTATTCAATCTAACATTCTAACTTTTAAAGTTATCATCTATTTTTATATTTTTGGTCCAGTGCCACTTTTTCGTGAAATGCTGTCTCATAATATTAATAAATCATTAGAACCAATAATTAGAACTGATAATAATTTAGAATGAATTTTTTAAATTATAAATCGTTAATTAAAATTAAGTACCTAAATTAGAATATAAATAAAAACTAAACAAAATAGATGAATATATATTCGAAAAGAAAATTTATGTGCTACTATAAAGAATGAGAATTTAAAAAAAATAATTTAAAATAATAAATAATTACTAAGTCATTTTTCTTATGAAATTATCTTTGGGTAAACTGGTCTCATCAGTGGGTGCTACTTTTTTTATATTTTTTAATTAGTTTTACAGATATGACCAAACGCAAAATGTTAAAATAATATTAAGGGGACCAAACTATCATCCGCTATCTTGATTAAACAATAAGATCCACAATTTCCAGATTGTCGCTAGGTTGACCCTTGAAATGCGCCCCCCCCCCCCCCCCCGCATTTCAAGGGTAAAAAATCCAAATAGGTAAAAAAAAAAAATTTATTTAGAGAAAGTACGTTTTTGCGTCCGATTTCGTAATTTAATTAACAGTTAGCACTGATTTATTTATTCAAGCTAAAATTATTTGAATATTTACTTTACTTTTAAAAAATAACTTTTCCATGTATGCTATTAAAGTAGCTAATAACATCCAACAATATTCCTTCGAAAAGTTCCGGATGACTATTGCACGAAAATTGCGAGGCCAAAATGTTAACTTAGTTACGAAAGAGCGATAATGCTTGAATTTGGATAACCTAAGCTGCAACTCACCTGGTTGCTGATTCAAGCTCGAAGTATTTGAATCAAGTATCCAGTTAAATAATAGAGCTCAGTCGTTAGCAATCTATAACGATAGCCTTGAGTTGTGTTTCTCATCTCTCTTCTTTCGTTTTGTTGAAGTTTACTCTATTATCTTCTATTAACTAAATTCCTTTTATTCTCTGCTGCAACTAGTTTACAATATTTCTTCTGTGTTTCTTTCCTGCATTTGCTGTTCCGACACTGAGAAAATTGCTGTTTATGGAGCTAAAATTATTTTTATGGTGTAATTTGTGCTTTATTCATGTTTAGTTTCATTCATACACAGCAGAAAGTAAATGATTTCTTCATTTGAGCAAACTATATTCTTATTACTGTTAAAATGATGCTATTAATTTTATTGGCGTTGGAACAAGCTTTGTTTTAGCTTAGTCAGGATTTAAAAAATAGCATAATATTTCTATATATCTTTAATAGTATAGTTGGTTTTATTTTTAGTTTGGCATTTCTTGCGGCTTTAATTCCGTTAAGCACAAACAAACCGACCTTTTCAATATTCCTTGCACGTACAAATTTATTAAATAACCTGTTTGTTTTTTCATCAAAAAGAATTTTTTAAAAAAACATACAATTTTAAGTTGTTGGTGGGGATCACAAAAGTAGACTTAAGTTTAATCTAAAGTTAACATTACGTAGCATATGTATACAAATAAAAAGAGACGTGGTATCCTACTGGTTAGAGAAGCTGGTTCTTATCCGGAGGATGGGAGTTCAATCCTCGTCTCGGCTAAGACCCACCAAGTACATGCGATATACGTGCTAGTAAAATCTGTGGATTCAAAAGTACTGTAGTTGGTCACTGAGTACCTTAGGGATCTTAAAGAAATTTCCCTCCCCTTCAAATCTGTGTCTAAATTGAAAGTGAATAAAAGTGTTCTCACGAACAAGTGGTGCTGGCTAATCGTAGCTAAATCGTACTTTCACCCTTGCTGCACTTTTTTTAAACAAAATGCGCACCTTCCTGACTTAATTCGCAAAACGCCAGTGGCTGGTGAGCTTAGCTTGTCCAAGCGTCATTAGAAGCAACAAAAATAAAAATTTATATTGTTTTATGAAATAAGAACTCTATTATTAAAACAATACGTTCTTAACTAATCAAGTAACAAAAAATATTTTTTTCATTTTTTTATTTTGTACTGCGATTGATGATCATGAATTAAAAAGCATTATTTTCAAATGAACCAATTTTTTTTTTAAATAAAGATTTTTCATCTCTTCATGTCCAATAAAGTTTAACAAAAAGGAGAAAGTAGCTTTTAATCCTTGTTCCATTCTTAAATTATTACATTTAGCTCTTACTCTTAATGATCTAAACTCAAACACATAATTCCATTTATCTAATGAACTTTCCCAACTAAAAGTGCTGTAGTGCCTACTTTACTATAAATAAAATGAAATAATGGACATAAATTACACATTAGAGACAAACTAAAAAATTGTACGAGTACTATTACGTGGTTAATGAGTTCATATTTCTCAAAATTGAAGTTTGAACGAACTAGTTATAGAATCAGATACAACTTATTTTAGTACTTAATTTTGTTTATCATAAAATAGTTTTGTACGTTAGTTTTGATTTTAATTTGTGTCTGACATTGTATAGTCTCTATAGGCTCTCTTGATTTTAATTCCGAACGACGCAGGTTTTTAGTGTTTTGTATATTCCTAAAAATTCAATAATTATTTCGATGCTTCTTAAAATTCTAAGATCTAAATCATTACTGAAAATTATAAGACTTAAAAATAGGACGAATACAACCATGGTAGGAACTTTCCATTTTTTATGAAACTTATATAGTTCTGTAAAATTAAAGCTCTTTACTAAGACAATTTGTTCATTTATCCAAGTTACAATAATCAAATTTTAGTTTTTCTTTTTTGAACTAAGGTTAATGATCAAGAAATAAAACATAACTTTCTAAGAAATTGTCATTTATTTTTTTAAAAAAAATCCTATATCTTATAAAATTCAACAAAGAAAGAAGATAGCTTTTAATCTGTCTTATTTCTATTCTTGACTGATTGCAGCTACGCTTTTACTTCTAATGGTCCAAACTCAAACACACAATTCCATTTATCTAATGAACTTTACCATCAAAAACTGTTATGCTGCCTATTTTACAACAAATAAAATAAAATAATGGATAGAGATGCTTTTTATGAACTCATATTTTATGCCACATTAACGACAAACTGGAAAAAAAAGTGTGAGTAACGTTAGATAGTTAATGAATCCATTAAACTATTGATAGTTATCCCAGACGTTAATTGCTGCACATTCTATGTCGTTTTAGACTGCTCTAATGGTTCGAACCAAAACTGTCTTGGCTCTCTTTTTTTCTCCCTTCGCCAACGGAAAAAAAGAAACGTAATTTGTAAGTGATGGATGTGTACTTATGTGCCAAACTTGGCAACCTAATGGAACTATCAAAAGTTTCGTCGAACCATTGTCTGCTTCGATTAACTTGATAAACATCTAGAAAAAGGAATTAAAAGTTCATAATAAGGAAATTTGACGAATATATAAAAGCTGAAAATGAAAAAGTATTTCGATATTAACGCAAAACATTAATTTAAGATTTCTGTAATTGCATTTTTATGTAGATTCTTAATGGCATTACATCGTTGGAATAAAAAGTTTAAAAAAAAATATATAGTTTTTTTAGAGAGTTAACTAAATTTTTGTCATCCGTTCATAACATTAAATTTGTAGTGGAAATCATTAGTAAAATATAAAATTTCTAGTTTCTAATTTATGCTATGCATTGTTATAAAGTATTATTTAGGTTAATTTTCATTATGCTTGGTCTTTTTTTTAAAGTTTTATATGGAAATAATAATTTATTTTAATAATAATAATAGGAATCTATTACTCGAATTGCAGTTTTACATTATTAACAAGGCTTAATTTGTTATAAGATAAATACAATTGTATTTTCACTTTTTATTTTCTAAAATTATTTAGTTATTAAGCAAATGTATTTTTTTAAAGCATAGAGATTAACAGGAATGTGTTAATTATTTTTTATACACCTCAAGCTATTTATTTTTAATAAAAAAGAAACAATTCTAGCAAACTATTTCTTTACTAATGATTCGTGAAAAATGTTTTTTCCCCTCTCTTTTTAAATACAAATTATTTATTCACTCATCTCAATGGATACGTTTATGTTTTATTAATTTAGATCGATGAAATTGTTTTCTTAATCTTGATAGATATACTTGATAAATCTTGATAGATAAAAAATTTTGAGCGGTAGTCTTTTAATGTATAATTCTTGGTTTAGCAAATTTGATTTACACTCGCCCTATTTCTAAATAATTCAAAGGCTAATGTACTACGCCACTTTATACAATTATGCCGTGATGAGCCTTTTAAAACGTTGACAAAATTAACTGAAATTTTGAAACTTTTGTAGTTTCATGCTGTCTTAATGCTACACTGCCGCGTTCGTAAAGTTGTTTGTTTTTTGCTTTATTCATGACATCCCTGTTGCACAGGGTTACACTATATTAACACAAATTATAAGGTTAATACTGCAATAATGAATGGCATAGATTTTAAATATGTATATTTTCAAAACTATTGCACACATTACAAATTTCGAAACTATTACGCATATTAGGTATGCACTTATATACGGAATTAAGGAAAACATATCTAGTTTATTTTTAATTACAAATGTGTTTTATGTCTAATTTATTGTTAAGTTATGAATATCTAATCCGTAACCAAGTTATTTCCACAAATTTTGTCAATTGATGGCTCTTAATGCAAAACTAACGTGTTCTTTAAGTTCTTGCAGTATTTAGGGCATCGTTACTTTTTACGCAATGACTTACGCGTGTGGGTGACAGGTGATAAATACTAAATCGCATGGCCACCAAGTTCCCCGAATCATACGTCGTGAGTTTTTATTTATTTTTGAAGACCTTTTTTTTCGAACCACTGAAACGAAAACACTGCAAAAAACGAAAACACTTAACGAATTGTGCGAGATAAGGAATCGTTGGGAATGCTAAACTTAATTAACTAAAACTAAAATAACCGAACATTTGTTAATGAAAAACTTCGAATAATTTACCGAAACACATAAATTGGTTTCGTAAATATAAACAATTAAAAATCAGTCTTATATTGTTTGTTATCTCTGTATTTTGCTAAACTCTGTGCTTTACGTATATATGAAAAGTTTCCTCTTAAATATGTATGCAGAATATTGTTTAACATTAGTAAAAATTTGTATAAAAACCTCTATTAAGGCATCAAAAGGAGAAAAGAAAATTATTACACAATTTTTTTTTTTTTTTTTTTTTTTGTAAGAATATATAACAAACGTTAAACTAACACAATTGTTAATGTTTTCAAAAGAATATTATGATAGTTGCCTCTGGAAGTTGCATGGAATAGTTTAATATTTTCTTTCCTTTTCATCCACTATTTCAAAGATACTTTTTCAGAAGAATTCCCCTCTTTGATCTTTTTTTTCTAAAAAAAAGTTTTATTTTGAATAGGGATTTCGCCATACAGAATTTCTCCACGTCTTTCTTAGGTGAAGTTATAATTAAAAAAAAAAAAAAAAAAAACTATTTCCAACAAACACTTATATGTATTAAGTTTAATATGCTTTTAGTTACGTTTTTTTTCCATTTGAAATTTTTAAATTTAATTTCTTTTAAATTATAAAAATCGTTTAATCGCAAAGAAAAAGAAAATTTAAATTAAAATTTTTGTGTAGTTTGATTTACACGGTTAATTGAATAACAGATCCTAAGATTAATCTCATTCTTATTAAAATATATATATATTTAGTACATTTAAATATCCTTATATTTTTTATTATTTTCTTTTAATCATTTCTTATTTTCTGAAATCTACTATCATAAAAATAACACCGGATTTTGATGACTAAGTATGAAAAAATACTTAGCTCGCATAATATTAGGGGGACTGGAAAATAATGTCGTTTCGGTGCATTTGATATTTACTATAAAAATTTTATTTTTAATCAATAATGTTCACCTTCGCTAGCCACAAACTTTCAAAGCTAGATAGAAAATGAATCGAAATGGATCGAAAAAGATGAATTGGTTTTTAAGACTAACGAATATTTAATGCGCCCGAAACGACATTATTTTCCGGTCCCAATAATATTTAGACTATAAAAAATTAAATCTGTTGTTTAACCACTCTGAACAATGTGTTGATACAATTATAAACATTTAAAATTATACTATTAAAAGTTATAAACCATTTTTATATGTGACAGGTCAGCTGCTAACAATTAATTTACTTATCCGAAGCATTTTTTGCTGACATACCTCTGACGATGAGTTTTGAATTTGCAATATTTCAAAATGGCTAAACTTTTCTTTTCATAGTAAAATTTTCCCTTGAAGATTTTGAATACACTTTTATAAGAGAAGCAAATTTAATTGCAATTATTAAATCTATACATAATAATAAACGCGGCTGTGTGTGTGTTTGTAATCACAATATATCGCACCAGAAGCCTCGCCCAGGCACGAAACTCGGCACATAATTGTTTTCTGACATAATGAAGAAGTATTTTTTTTCTTTTTCAAAAATTTGGATTAGTTTTTTAGTTATCAGTCATTTTGTAAGAAAATCTTTGCTTTTTCGCCTTCAAAGAGCCATAAAAATGCATATACTTTTCTCCACTTTTATAAATGTATGCTAATGCGAACCTTACAATTGAAATATTAATTTTCGACAACTTAAACCAATAATATACGAAGGAATTAATAATTAAATTGTAAGGTTCGCATTAGTTTACATTTATTAAAGTGGAGAAAAGTTTAACTTTTGTATTAAAAATGTGGCAACATATTCCATACGAAAATAGAACGTTTCGCTTTGATATATTTGTCGCTGTTCATAATTGTTATAATAAGTTTTTCTTCTTCTTTCCACGCTCTATTTTTTTTTATTAAGCGAAGACGATAATTTTTGGGGTAGACTATATTTGAGGGTGCCCCTTGATTCTCGTCAAGTTGTGTTCGCGGTTGATCGCCAAGCTGGGCGATGTTGAAACCCAATCGTGATTTTGATAGATTTAGATTTAAGCTTTATTTTTAAATGTTCAACTGTATATGTAATTTCTGAAGTCCGTTAGTTCTGCGTTGGATACCGGCTGGTAAGGTTACTTTTGCTTATGGTTCATAAGATCGAAGGTTTGGGGGCAATCATAAAAAGGGACTATAAAAAAAAATTTCACCGCCAGTACGGTACCACGGACGCCATTTTCGATTCGTATTTCGCTGAACTTATTTGGCGATGGAGGTACACAAATTCCATTCCTAATAAATTTAGACAGTATCTAACTGCTATTAGAGAATTCTGTGCACCTATATCTGAGAATATTCAAGCTTAATGAAGAAGTGAGTTTTTTTTCCTTTTCTGTACTTACTCAATTATTTTTTTTTTCGATTCAAAATTCACTTTATTGCGTTAATTAATTTTGCTTATATTGGGTTCATTACAATTTTATACAGTTTCGGCCGCCATTCCTGTTACCACAGTGTTCGGCGCTGACAGGAATGGCGCCAAACATAAGTCGCCAATTTCGCCAAGGAGCACCCTCAAGTATATTTTTACCAAAATTAATTCGTTTTCGTGTTCTTTTCAAGTATTTAGCATTTTAGTTTTTTTTCTTAGGCGTTGTAGCTATATAATATATAAAATAGGAATTTAATTGTTTTTGAAGGAACGATCACACTTACCTTGGATCTCTTTGGTTTTTCTATTCTTTATTTTAACAGTTTTTATTAAATGTAATTAGTTATTTTCAGAAAGTTTCAGTTTGCAGGTAAGCACTTAGATTTTAATATTGAGGTTTCATGATTTGCTTTCATAGTAATTGTTGTTCTAAAGTATTCGTTGACTTCTTAAAAACCCGATTACTGACATGGCAGAACCGCCTTCCAAAAAACTTTGTATTTTGTCAAAGAAAAAGATATTAAGAGATTCTCAAAGAAGAAGGGCCCAAGAAACGTCTGTGGAACGTCAAAGAAGGATGGAACATGACCGAATTTCGACAAGCAATTCTAGAGCCCAAGAAGTATCAGAGAAACGTCAAAGAAGATTAGAAGAAGATCGTGTCTCAACTAGCAGTGCTAGGGCCCGAGAAACACCTGAGGAACGTCAAAGAAGATTGGAAGAGGTTCGTGTCTCAATTAACAGTGCTAGGATCCGAGAAACACCTGAGAAACGTCAAAGAAGATTGGAAGAGGATCGTGTCTCCACTAGCAGTGCTAGGGCCCAAGAAACATCTGAAGAACGCGGAAGAAGGATTATCCACTAATCTTCAGATTTCCTGCTGTGTTTTAAAAACTTTATTTGTGAAAACCTTGAGCGTGGCGGACAGCTGGCCGCCTTAAGCGGCTAGTTAATAATATATGTGATACAATTATTTAATTACAACTAATTTCTAGTATCTCTGAAGTATAATATATTATTTTAAACTATGGAATTCTTATCGTACACCACTTCGGGGTTACTTATCTTTCGGGGTTAGGTATTTGCAATCAACCAGAAATCGTATCGTTTCAGCAATAGTTTGTATGCAAAATATTTGCCATTTTCAAAATACTTGCACTTTTTGTGCCCCATGACCGCTGGTTTGTGCGTTCAACTTAAAGTTGCATTTTTTTGGGCTGCGCAAAATCTATTAAGATTTCGAAACTTGAAATCACTAAGGTGTGAAAAAAATGGACAGAAAATACGATAGACTAAAAAAATTATATTCTGCAATTAGTTCCGGAATTATCAGCTGTTAAACTTGCAGAAGAAAAATGTCACATGGATAAATAAAGGCAGCAGAAAGACAACTTCAGGGTTGAAATTTGGTGTGCTGAAATGGAAATACATTGTTTACGAACTAAGAGTTTTTTTTTTTTCGAAATTATAATTTTGCTCAACAGTTATTGCAATTGTAAGTGCTTTTTTGAAAATTTTTCTCACACTTTTCGATTGACGAAACATTTTGTCTTACGTTAGGTCACATTTGCTTTACATTTTGCTTTTGATTGGTGAGCGGAGTTTTTAATTACATAAATATTTCATCTTTGATTGAACCTAAGTAAATTGACTTGCAGTTTCTTTTTTCCCCTTTGTTACTCTTCCACTCTGTTACCATGATCAAGGTGACATAATATTGACTTTTAATTTTGTATTTAATAAAATATTATAATTATTAAAAGAGAAATAGATAGGTATTATTATTATTTAAATCTAAAATTCAGTAATTTGCAATGCAAGAACGTTTAAAATTTAGTTTTTCTGGCAGCTTTCCCCTTTGTTACCTGTTTCCACTCTGTTAACTACTATAGCTTTATATCCCTATGAAATTTTACAAAAACTTACTACTTACTTAAACTTTACATTACTTCGCGCATATTCAAGTTAATGTTTTATTTTTCTTACTTTGTGTTTGAAATCAAAATGTGCAATATCTTAAATTTTATAAACAGTCCAATTTATAAACAGTAACTAGAAAATTACCAGATTAAAAACTTCAGACGCTTCAAATATGTTAATTATTCTTGAAGCGATTGAAGGTTTCAATCAGGTAATATCTTACCATTTCAGTTTCTTGGAATTACTTATTTAATATTTATTTTTTTAAGAAAAGTTTTTATAAATTTCTCTCTAATTTGAAAATGATCATATAGTAAATACACTACTGGCCACCCAAATTGCAACACCAAGAAAAGACAAGAGATAGCACAAAAAAAATTTTTTTTTGATGACATGTTGACCAAGTATCAAATGATTAAATTTATAGACTTCTGTGAAGTGTGGTTCCTGCCAAAATCAGTCGCCAGAGTAGCCGCCATTGTTGGAGATCACCGCTGCCACACGCCTCGGCATTGATTCAAAGAGACTTTGGATGTGTTCTTGGGGTACAACAAACCAAGCAGCTTTCACACGTTGCTAAAAATGATCTGCTGTGACAGCTGGGTATGTAATCTGGGTCAATCGTTGAGCAATCACGGACCACCTGTTTTCTATCGGTGAAAGATCCGGAGAGCGAGCTAGCCAGGGAAGCAATTCAATCTGGCGATTGACGAAGAACCCTTGGACAATTCGTGCCACGTGTAGTCGCGCATTATCCTGTTGAAATATAGCTGTGGGCAAGCTCTGGAGGTATGGAAGGACAACTGGCTCCAGCACCTCGGAGATGTAGCGCTTGCTGTTTAAAGTACCGGCAATGCGTACTAGAGGAGTGCGAGAGTGATATCCAATACCACTCCATACAATAATACCCGGTGCAGGAGCAGTGTGGCGATGCATAACGCATCTGTTCAGCATCCTCTCTCCACGGTGTCTCCAGACTCGAGTGCGACCATCGTGGTGTTGCAGACAGAAGCGCGACTCGTCAGTAAAGACAATTTCATTCCACTATGTCGTCCACATCCTTCTTTCATCGCACCATGGGCGGCGGAGGCGTCTATGGTTCTGCGTCAAGGGTAGACGAAGCAATGGACGTCTTGCGGACAGACCACTCTGCTGTAAACGGCGTCGAATGGTGCGCGCAGACACTGGATGATGCGTCACAGACTGAATCTGCTGTGCTATGGTTTGTGATGTGACTGAGCGATCAGTCACTGCCATGCGCACAATTCGCCTGTCATCACGTGAAATGGTGCACTGAGGTGGATGCATTCGAACACGTCGGTCCGTCGTACCCTCCTGCATCCAACGATCACATATCCGCATTACAGTTGCTTGGTTTTGTTCAACACGACTACTGATTTCCCTGAAAGATAATCCACAATCTCGGTAGACCCTTATCCTTCCTCTGTCGAACTCGGATACTTGATCAAAAGATGATCGCTGTTTTCTACGAGGCACAATTGATCGTTTTTTTTTTTTTTTTGAAAAAACTACAAGAAAAACACCATTACCGAACTTGAAATCGTCGAAATCTCCAAGCCTTAAATAGCGCTTTGAAGTGGCGCCACAGGCACGCGTAATGTGCGTCTGCTCTGCAATTCAAATCATTTGCATAACTCACCTCAGCTAATCCATGTTGTAAATTTCACTTTATTTGCATGCTTCCTTCAGGGTGTTGCATTTACGGTGGAAAGCAGTGTACTTCACGATAATGGAAGGGACACTTCGAGTTTTTGACGTTTTTCTAAATTTCTCAAGAAACACTTAAAGAATTTCTTTATGACTTTAAAGATGTTTAGTTCATGCGATTTTTCATACTTAGCAATAAGGTTTAAAGCTTTCTTAGGTTTGAGAGACCGACAATTTTGAACACCCTATGCTAGAAAATCATGCAATAAGTTTGTAACTTGTATCGATTACTTTAGTTGTTATTTTTAATGACCGCATAAAATTTCGCAAACCTAGAGTAAATATTTATGGAGGTATGGACATTTTTATACAAAACTTTTTTTTTGCCTAAAGATTTTTCTATTTTTATAAATATTCAATGGAATCAAACAAAATTCTGGAAGCAATTAAAAATTAATTACAAAATTATTTAAAATTTGAAAAAAAATATTCGTTAAGAACTGCGCATACGTGGAAAAAATTCAAAGAAAAAAAAAAATTTCTACACTTTGTAGTAAATCGGATCTTGCAACTAATGAAAAAAGTTTGATTTGAATATCTTAAAAATGTAAGAATTTTTAAGCAATGTTCTAAGTAGTTTTTCTACTTTTTAAAAGAAACCTCAAAACGATCAGGGGTTTTTCTGAAATTTCATCTTGTACTATTAAACTGGATTTATTATTGTATAAGATTTAGCATTGTGGGGATCATCCCCCATAAAAGTATGTTTTCTTTCCTTATACCATCACATTTTAATCTCCAGATGCTATTAATGCCATTTGTTATTAATTTGCCATTTGCTATGCCATTGCCAATGCGGATGCCATTTGCTATTAATTTTGTCTTATGATACAAAATAAAATTTGTGGAAAATCCCTGATCGTTTTGAACATTCTCTTAAAAAGTACAAAAGCTACTTAGAAAATTTTTTAAAATTTTTAAGATGTTCAAATAAAACTTATTTCATTAATTTGTCAAATATGATTCCCTACAAAATAAAGAATTTTTTTAAAATTTTTTTTTCCGCGGGCAGTATAAAAGAATTGCTTTAAAAATTTTTATCTTGCACAGTTTTTAACGAATGTTTTGAAATTTTAAATAAATAATTTTGTAATTTATTTTTAAATTGCTTCCTAAATTTTTTTTGATTCCATTGAATATTTATAAAAATTAAAAATAGCAAAAAACTTGAGATAAAAAAAAAAAGTTTTTTTTATAAAAATGTCCATATTGCCATAAATACTTACTCAAGGTTTACGAAATTTTATGCTTGATTTCCTTGCTTAAGGAGTTCAAAAATACTTGTTTTTTTTTAGTAATTCGTTGTTGGTCTCCCAAACCTCTGAAATCCTTAAATCTTATTGCTATGTATGAAAAATTGCATGAACTATCTCTAAAATTATGAAATAATCCTTAAAGTATTTTCTGAGAAATTTAGAAAAATGTCAAAAACTCAAGGTGTCTCTTCCACTATTATAGGGTAAATATTAAAATGGTTTAATTTTCTGTTTCAATATCTATTGTAATATAAAGTTATAGAAACAGATCTGAAAAATTTTAATAAGTGTATCCCTTTTTCGGTTACAGCAATATTCCGTATTATTTTTCTCTTATCTAGAACAAGAGAACAACACTTTTCGTAACGATTTTCCTTATTTGCATTTACTTTAAAGTTATTCTGCAAGTGAATTGTTCTTTTCTTTTGGTACAAAATGGCGGAAATCGAACGAGTTTGAGAAAGTTCTGTAAGCATTCAGCTGTACGTTTCACATTTGAATTCAATATCCCTCGCGTATAAGAGTGTTCGACGTTCCACACAACACAATTCTCCATTGTATTTTATCGAATTGGTCTGCTTCTATACTACGATTACCTATTGTCGCGGTGCAATATAGATGCGATTTGTTCTTTCTTATACCGCGCCCGATTCCTAAATTGAGTTTTATTTTGAGTAGGAGTCTTAACAGGAAGAAATCCGGTTGGGATATTTAAGTCTTGGAATGCTTTCCGATGTCACTTTGCAGCGAATTTCTTTCTGTTACTTTGACAGTTTTTACGATGTTCTGAAAATTCAAGTGGTATAGATTCTGGAACGAAGTATCGGAGTAAACTTTATGGGTGGTATGAAGGAAATGGTATTATGCAATGAAATCTCGGCTGCTTGGAATGGTTGTAGCTTTTAACACACTGAACCTGAAATACTATTTTAAGACTTTCTTTTAATGTAAGAATATGGAGCTTTTGCACTTTTGCTTATACTAAAAGTATGAAAGCATTATCTTAAATTCATAGTGCTATAGATGTAAGCACGAGGATCGTAGAAACGTTACGGAAGGTTATAAGAAAAAGCATCATGCCATGAAATCTTACATATTTATTTATATTGGTTGTGGTTTTGACACACTAAAACTCAAATATTATTCTCCGATTATTCTTTAAAATTTTTATAACTGATTGAACAAAAATGATTGAAATTGTCATTGAAATTCTTGTTTCTGCTCTTAAATAGAACAAAATATTGCATTTTATTGAACTGGTCTGCTTCTACTATGATTACCTATTTTGCCGTGAAATTAAAAAAACAACGTAAGTGCTTCACGACAAATTTCGAGAAAAGTAGCTTAACGAGTATTTTCTTTGTCATTCTGCTGTGATTTTTTTTTATTACCTTGATAGTTTTTACGATATTCTGAAAATTTAAGTTATATAGATGTATAAACAAAGTATCGTCATAAACTTTTGGCAAAAGGAAAATGATATTATGCTATGAAATCTCGGCTATTTGGACTTTAAATACACTAAAAATAACATATTATTCCACTTTTTTTCTTTAAAAATGATAGTTTTGCAATTGTGATTATACTGAAAGCATTATGAATAGGAAAAAAGTATCGCGTACTGCAATTTTTCCCATAATTCCAATTATTTTTTTCATTTTTACCGTTGATTGGATCATAGGACTTGTGATTATACCAAAAGTAGTAAAAGAAATAGTGTCTTCAAATTCTAATATTATAAATGTAAAAACTAAGTATTGTCGAAACATAAAGATGGCATGAAAAAAATAGTAATATGCCATAAAATCTTAGCTATTTGGATTAATTACTATTTTAACTCACTAAAACTGAAATATTACTGTTCTGCGATTTTTTTTAAAAAATTCTTACACAGATAAAATTTTGCTCTTATCAATAAACTGAAAAGCTGTAAAGTTTTTTATGTCAAATTCTTTTCCTTAAACATTGTTTAAAGTAGTGTTTATTTTTGTTATGTTAAATGTTTCTCTTATTTTGTGACTTATGTGCAGTAGAATTTTGAATATTATTCATTGAAAATACTCTTGCAGTTAATTGTTATGATTTTACAATAAGAAAAATCTTTTTAAAATTTATCTTTTCATATTTTAGAACTACAACATCCAGTTACGAATCGGATTATTTTTGTTTTAAATAGCGAAGATTATTTTTATCTTATTATGATTGTTTTCATTACCTTGTTCCAAGATCGAATAATAATTAAGAACATCGAACGAATGATACAAATAAAACCAATTTTATGAATGCATAAAACAATTTTGCGATCTCTTCTTCCACTATATAAACAAATTCTCAACGAGATGTTCAGCTTATTACTCATTATTCAGCTTATTATTCATAATTTAGCGATCTCTTCTATCACGACATAAACAAAGCATGCTCAGCTTATTATTTATAATTTTGCGATCTTTCCGTCTCAACGAGTAGTTCTGCTTGTTATTTAAAATTTTGCCATCTCTTCTTTCATGGCATAAGAAAATCCTCAACTAGTAGTTCAGCTTATTACTTGTTATTCAGCTTATTATTTATAATTTTGAGAGTTTTTCTTCTACGACATAATTCCTCAACTAGTATTTCAGCTTATTAATCAGCTTATTATTTGTAATTTTTCAATCTCTTCCTCCACTGCATAAACAAATCCTCAACGAGTAGTACAGCTTATTACTTACTACTTTGCTATTATTTATAATTTCGCGATCTCTTCTTCCAAGACATAAACAAATCATCAACGAGTAGTTCAGCTCATTATTTTATAATCTTGTGATTTCTTCTTCCATGGCATAAGAAAATCCTCAGCGAGTAGTTCAGCTTATTACTTGTTATTCAGCTTATTATTTATAATTTTGAGAGGTCTTTTTCTACGACATAATTCTTCAACGAATATTTCAGCTTATTGTTTATTAATCAGCTTATTATTTGTAATTCTGCAATCTCTTCTTCCACTGCATAAACAAATCCTCAATGAGTAGTACAGCTTATTACTTACTACTCTGCTATTATTTATAACTTCGCGATCTCTTCTGTCAAGACATAACAAATCATCAACGAGTAGTTCAGCTCATTATTTATAATCTTGTGATTTCTTCTTCCATGGCATAAGAAAATCCTCAGCGAGTAGTTCAACTTATTACTTGTTATTCAGCTTATTATTTATAATTTCGCGATCTCTCTTTCCACGACATAAACAAATCCTCAACGAGTAGCTCAGTTTATGACTGCATTTGGCCAGAAAATTTTTTCACTCTTTGAAAAATAAATTTGTTGCCCTATTTTTTTTTAACATGCTCTAGCATTATAGTGAAACTCTTCATACATTTCCCGCGCTTTGATGGAGGAAAATTCATTGGCAATAATTTTTCAATAACTTCTACCTACAGTGTACAATATCCCCAACATAACATAGATTTAACACCAGCACGCAATCAGTGAGTTTTGCGTTATTGGACAACAGGAAGAATATACCAACTTTAATATTCTCCCCTCTCTCAAATATCGAGATAAATTGCTCAAGTGCAGAATCCGAAGACCATAAACGAAGCCCAGTTGGATGGTCAATCTTTGGTAAGATTTCCTGAGAGGGCACTTATGAAGGTTATTTCACTGGGGGTTAGGGGGCGGTTTGATTAAAAGTGGTGAGAAAAGTGTCTGCAAGCTACAGACGGAAATGGCACTGTTCCATAAAAAGAATTTCTTTGCGTTTACTGAAGAGGTTCTATGGATGTGGGTACTAAGAATTAATGCGTTGTTTCAAGTACCTAAGGAAATCTTGGATAAGCCAGGGAAAAAAAAAATTGGAATATATGTTTCACTCGATACAAGAGTGAAGGATAAGAAAAAAAAGTGTTGATGTAATACATGGGTAAAAAGTAATTACTTCGAAGTAAAGGAAATTTTCTTTAGGAAAAATATACAGGTTTTATACGCTTCCTCTTATACTGTTCCTTTTTCATTTTATTTATAAATACATAATTAGTTGGATTCGTTATTTTATGTGTAAGAAATATTAACTAAAAGAAAAAAAAATTAAAAACTGAAATCCACACTCTTTAAATTTAACTAATAAAAATATATACTATTCAGGAGATTTCAAAAATATATGGCAGTAATGTAAAGGCAAATAGAGAGAACTTATAAATAAACATGCTCATGTATAAATGTAAATGCGAAAATACTGCGTTCAGCCAGTAGGGTGCTCAATTCTGCCGCGCAATTGAAGATTCAACACAAGCAAAAAAAAAAATTCAAAATTGAGATTTTTATATAGTTGGCATCGCTGTATGGTAAACTACTTATGGCAAAAAAAAAAAAAGTTCTCAAAAATAAATTTTGTTTCATCAGTTTTTTGAAATTTAATTTTACCGTTCATAGCATTAGCAATAGAAGAAAAGTTCTCAAACTACTTTTCTGGAATCAATCGTGAAGCACTTACGCTGGTTTTTCAACTTGCACGTCAGAATTGTTAATTAATGTGCTACAATTCATGTGCCGCTGTGAATCATGTATCTCTGTTAGTCATGGTTGTGTGATTGGTTGTGATTGGTTGTAATTTGATTCTAAACTGTTTGATTTTTGTATAGGAGTGTAAATGTGAAAAAGCAGTGAAAGGCTAGTACGTAAAGCAGCATTAATCATAAGTAAAAATACATGTCGGATGAAAGAAAATTATAATTAATCATCAGTTTACAATCACTAACAGTCAAACACTTTAAAATCAAATACCAAAAATATATTGAAATATAGCGTGTGAGTGCGATTTATTTTTTCTTTATAATTGTGTTACAAATTATTGTTAATTATACTTACTTAAAGAATATACATGCTTAAAATGTTGTGATGTATTACGTTAAACAATATTTCTAAATTTAAAAAATAACAAGAACTCGGGAGAAATTCACCCCATAATGGAAACATCGTTTGTGACTATGGTTTATTTCTTACAATTGTGATACAATTTATTGTAAATGATATTTACTGGTAGAACGTACATCTTTTGGACATTTGGATACATTACGTTAGAAATATTTCTAAATTTAAAAAATAACAAGAACTCGTGAGAAATTCACCCCATAATGGAAACATCGTTTGTGACTATGGTTTATTTCTTACAATTGTGATACAATTTATTGTAAATGATATTTACTGGTAGAACGTACATCTTTTGGACATTTGGATACATTACGTTAGAAATATTTCTAAATTTAAAAAATAACAAGAACTCGTGAGAAATTCACCCCATAATGGAAACATCGTTTGTGACTATGGTTTATTTCTTACAATTGTGATACAATTTATTGTAAATGATATTTACTGGTAGAACGTACATCTTTTGGACATTTGGATACATTACGTTAGAAATATTTCTAAATTTAAAAAATAACAAGAACTCGGGAGAAATTCACCCCATAATGGAAACATCGTTTGTGAGTATGGTTTATTTCTTACAATTGTGATAAAATTTATTGTAAATGATATTTACTGGTAGAACGTACACCTTTTAGACATTTTGATACATTACGTTAAAAATATTTCTAAATTTAAAAAATAACAAGAAATCGTGAGAAATTCACCCCATAATGGAAACATAGTTTGTGACTATGGTTTATTTCTTTCAATTTTGATACAATTTATTGTAAATGATATTTACTGGTAGAACGTACATCTTTTGGACATTTTGATACATTACGTTAAAAATATTTCTAAATTTAAAAAATAACAAGAACTCGTCAGAAATTCACCCCATAATGGAAACATCGTTTGTGAGTACGGTTTATTTCTTACAGTTGTGATACAATTTATTGTAAATGATATTTACTGGTAGAACGTACACCTTTTGGACATTTTGATACATTACGTTAAAAATATTTCTAAATTTAAAAAATAACATTATTTCATAAGAAAATTCACTTCAAAATCAAAACGTTTGTAGGTTTCATTTCTTATAATGGCGATACAAATTATTGTAAATGATACATATTTGTAGTCTATACACATTTTGAATGTTTTAATAAATTAAGTGTTTCTGCAATTAAAAAATAATAATAGTTTATAAGAAATTGAATCTCTGTTTTTTTTTTTAACAAAAATTAAAAAGATTTAAGAGAAAAAAGCACGCTTATAATTATTAAAATCTTCAAATCACAATTTCCCTCTTCTGAAAGATTTTTTAATTCAAAATGTATTTATTTTTCTAATACCTCATTCCAAAACCCTTTAAACGCTATTTTTACACTTCACAATCGAGCTTAGAAAGCAGAATTAGGATTTCCCGACGCAAAATTTCTTTTTTTTTTTTTTTTTACCTTGCGTGCACGAGCAGAATAAGAGTGAAAATGGTATAAAACAGGAACAACAATGAACCAGAGTTCCAGAAAGTTTTACTCCCAATAACTTAGCTGGCGAATGCTAATTCCTTACCCTGCCTTCCTGTGCCTTCAATGGAAATCGTCGAAACACGATCCCAGAACTGCAATAGAACGAAAAGTTTATCCTTTCAACAGTAACGCACGGGCCTTGCGTTCTTTTTGAAAAGGATCCCGCAAAAGAATATGCAAATTGGGATTTCCCTGAAAAGAATATTCGAATTAGCCGCTTACGCAGAAGCAGCTGCGTCCAAAACCCCCTCACTGAAAAGATATCTCGTATGGCTGTGTTTGTTTTGGTCGGATGAGTAGCACTATTGACAATGCCTCACTTGGAGGAAAAGTTTCTGAGTTTGGTGCTGGCACCACAATGAAATTTCTATTGCTTCCGCGTTATTGCCAAGATTCAGAAAAATCAGAATATTTCTAAAGTTGTATTGTTTCCGACTGATGGACTAACATTCATTATGTAAAGTTGGAAACATTTTCGAATTTATATTTTGGAAAAATCAAAAATTGCTTACAAAATTATTTTTCTTCCCCCTTGGAACCTATACATTCATATTTTTATTTTCATTATTTTGAAATTATGCGTTAATATGTATTCCCGTCTTATCGAGACGTCTGCCATATTTGCGTTAAATATTTGTATTTAATTGATATTCTATTTATTTAAATTGTCTTTTTCTTCATTGTTATAAATTTCAAGTTTCAAAATTAAATTCCGAAGAAATTTTTACATTTCTTCAAAAAAGCTAATTAAAAATCTTAATAAAAACGTTCAAAGTTTTAAAGAGTTAAACATTAAAATTTACAATTAGGAAGGTTTAACAGAAAACATTTCGATGTATAAAATGAAACAGCCATATTCAGAAATATAGAGTAATTACTGAACAAATAAACAAAACGCGTAAATATAATTATTCAAAGTTTAATGTAGAGGAGGTTTATTCCCTTTTCTATTTGAAGGCATTTATGTGGATTTTTTGAACTCTCAAGTCAATTTCCTAAGTTTAAAAATATATACATTACTTTTATAAAATAATTTGGCCTAATGTTGCAAAATGTTTAAATAAGGTGTGGTTATTTTATACCGAAAAAGAGTTTTTTTGTAAACACCATTTCTTAATGGAAGCTTCAAAAATTTAAAGTTGCTAAATTTCAAACGCTCAAAACATACGTTCATCATGAAGATCTATTTAGCCTACCTTAACTAACTAGACTCAAACCACCCGTTTTTCTAATCCTTACCGAGAAAAACGTTTTTCTCCTCCGTTTTGTTACAAAATTGCTGCTATCATGTACCATTTTCGTTTTCTAAGTCGTTTTTAGAACTGTTAATAAAATTAGCCCCTGATATCTACTATCAATATTGACAATCGTTGGTTGAGGCATTTATCACAGACCATGCCAGGGCAAACTTGGTTGTCAGAAATTAGATGAATCATCAATAAACGCACTATTTTTTTTGGAATCATGTGTTTAAATTTGACTTCAAAAAAGTCAAACTTCTTTCCATTCATGTTACATCAGCTCATCTTGATGTTCTAGAATCTAGTTTTATTCATCTTTATTAAGATTCTCTTGTTAATGGTATCCTTTCCTCGCTGCTTTTCCATTCCGCGTTAAAAAGTGTCCAACCCTGGTTTATTTTTCTCGGTCACCACCATTTCCTTCTACTACCGTGGTTTTTTCTTTTGTTTTTCAACTTAATTTTTCTTTTTCATTTTTACGGAGATTCGTTTTTCTTTTCTAATCTGTTTTGTTTTTATTATTTACGTGTTGGTGGGTCTTCTTGATAATAAATATTAGTTTTGACCTCTCGAAACACGTAAAATTTTCACTCTTGAGTTTTAAAATCTAATAAAGTGGCTTATCATTTTGCTTCCGTTTCTTAGGATTATTCATTTTAGCTTCATTTGTGTTTCCATACAATCTGTAACTCGACTTTCTAACAATCACTAAACTACTACTTCCAAAGCTCACACTGAATTATCAATTGTAATGTATCTATATTCGTAATCGTTATTTTAGGACCTAATATGGATCAGAATCATTAAATAAATCATAAGTATTATTTTAAGCATCATTTAAGGGATAACTAAATATTGTGTCCATTTAATAATTTACTTTGTAAAAACAAAAAAAAAGAACACCAGCTCGATCCTTATTGAATGTACTAGCATTAAAAACTACAGTCACGTTAACTGGAAATAAAAAAAAATATTTGTAATTTAATTTTTCTAAACTTTCATGTAGATAAATATATGTGAGAGAATTCACGTATCTTTAAATCTAATTATTAACGCCTGATACATCTGGCAAAAAGAAACTGACCTTTCAAAAGGAGTTCAAGATAAATACGGTACATAAGGGAATCAATGGATGATCGATAATGTCTACCCTAAAATCATGAAAACGGAAATTTAGTCACGTAGGGAAAGATTTATGGAGGCCTATAAGCACCCCCTGATTTACTGCTTTAACTTATTTTTATTTATAATGTTGCTTCTTTAAAAATGGAGATCACATCATTGTATTTATTTGCTTGAAGTATTCAAAACCGTATTTATTCTATAAAAATTCATCAAAGCCAATATGTAAGGTTGTTAAGAGAATTAAATTGTTTAGAATTAAATTTATTGACAATTTCCAGATTTTCCAGAACTAAACTTTAGATATTCTTTAACATACAAAGTATTTTTGAAATTTCACTCACTTTAAAAATTATTATAGACTCTTGAAAAATGCGTTCAACATTGAATCACAACATCAGTAGTTTAAGCCAGGGCTTGAAGAATCTCAATTTTTTTACAATCTCTACCGGGCATGTTAGCCTATGAGAAGCATTCTCAAATTAAACTTTTAAGAACCAAAACATATACATTATACTATCATATACATCCATACATATACATTTATATATATACATACATGTACATATATATACAAGTACATATACATATACATTCATAATGAATCATATGAATTTAGCTAGGCCTATAAATTCTAATCAATGAATCTCCTTACGAATTAAATTCTTAGGTATGCCATCATTAATCTGTTGAAAAAAAGTTTAAAACATTTTAGCCCTTTTAAGTATCAGAGGTATAAAGTATAATTGACAGAAAAGTACTAGGTATTATTAACAAAAATATTAAACACAGCTCGTTGATTACGATGCGTGAAAAAGCATTAAGAAAGTAAAATTTTTATCTTTCTTTTTTTGTACCGTTTACCGCCTCATTTGACAAGTTCAATCAAAATTTGAAGTGTCTTTAAACGCTATTTTACGGTATTTATAATGGGTAAGAACAAGAGTCGAGTCGTAGTCGCTTAAGGGAACTGAGCGTTCGACTCCCAGGTGACCCATTGTTGGTACAAAATCTGCTCCCGGCTCGCGCTGACCACAATGCTGACGTAAAATATCCTCAGTGTTAGACGGATCATGAATTGGAATATCCATTCCGTCGGGCTAACCATGGGAGGTTTCGTGGATTTCATCTTCACGCAATGCAAATGTTGGTTAGTTCCATCCAAAAGTCCTCCACGAAGGCTAGTTTGCCCCCAAAGTTCGATCCAAGAATTCCTTCGTCTTCTGGGTTGGATTCAAAATTACAGGGTTATGACATTGAAAGTCGTAAACTCAGAATAGGTTTGGCACTTCAACGCCGATTATAAAATAAAATAAAATGTGTAAGAGTAAAAAACATATCTCCGATAAATATTTCTTCAAAACCCGGGCATTTAAAAGTAATATAATTTTCGATCTCAATGGCATAAGGTCACGCAAATAGTGGTTCACTTAGTATCTATAAATGACACTGCCTTGAAATTTTAACTATGTATTTATTATGTATAAGTACATATACTGAGGTGATAATTTTGAGATAATTCATGAAATTTTAATTTTTTAAATTGCTCAGTAATTACTAAAAATGGTATTTTACAGTGGTGCTCAGTAATTTTTTTTTTTTAAATAAAAAAAATATATTTATATGTCCAATTATCACCTCAGTATAAGTGTCGAATTAAGCTCCATAAAAATTTTTTAATCTCTATGTTGAATACTTAAGAAAATGGTACATAAAGTTTGCCATTTTAACATTGTTGGTATGGAGCGTACCGACTCCCCTTAAAATAAATATTTAGAATCCTTGAAAAAAATTAAATAAAGAAAATCAACGCATTATGGGTCACAAATTAATATTTCAATGCGAAAGATAAAAAACAAAACGTTTTTAAACTTTGAGCTCAATAAGAGTTAAGGAGAGATTAAAACGACTTCAAAACAGTTGATGTGAACATGGAGCTTATAGGCAGGCGGTGCCTTGCCAAAAGCAAACACATTCCAGTCCTGCAAGATAAACAAATGTATGATAATTTTTATTCTTCCCTCGCCTTATACATCCTAAATAATGATTGGTCAGTTTCACACATATAGATTTGTGAAAATAAATTATATTGAGGTTATTGCGGAACGCCATGCTAAAGACGTGTGTCTTAATGGTTGTAAAGAACAGCACGGTCAAAACAGATATGTTTTGAAATCATATTAATTGGTCGAATTAATTGACTAAAACTAATGTAGTTAATTAAAAAATTGATTCCCATACTCTTTTAACTTTAATTTTTGTGCAATAGTTCGAGATGTTCTTGAAATCTAGGCTCAAAAAAATTCTAATTCCCACACATTTGAATATTGAAACTTTTAGATCGTTGAGTATCTATTTGATCTGCTAAGATATAGGACAATAGTGAGTGATCTGATCCACTAAGATCTAGGCGAGACTATGCAAAATGTGTTGTATATCTAATAATTCAATTAAAAATTTAATTTTATCTTCATTTCAAAATGACGTAGAATTTGAATGCATTTATGTTCGGATTGTATACCATTACAAATAGACTGTGAAGAGTTCACAGCATTCATTTACATATTTTTTTTTTTTTTTTTTTTTTTCCTCGGTCGATTCTGTAACTCCTATATTTCACATCGCTTGAATCAGTTGGGTGTTAAAAACGAGGATATGATTTCGTTAAATCTCTTGAATGGTTATTGTGTTTGCGTTATATTTAATGCATCTTTATGCCAATTTTTTTAAAAATTGTTCCAAATGTGTTGGAAATTTCGACGATGTCTGAAAATTAATCTTAATTTCAAACATAATGTCGTCGTGAGAACGTATAGAACGATTTGGTTATTTTTAAATTATTGATTCTTTTATTTATTTATTTTTAGGCAAATAGCCATACCCGTAAACGATTTTATTGCTGACAGAAGCTACTTTATCTTTGAATGAGAGAATTAATAGTAACACATTTAACAATCCGATTCCTATGTGTAAGAATTTTTATTAGAGAAATTTTATTGCACACACAGGATTTTCGAATTTAAAATTGCTCTCAGCTGAAAAAATATCTTTTGACAAATCAATTTAAGATAAAATCATGCTTCGAGCAACCTTTTTTATTAAGATTTAACATTTCTTTATTTTTAATATCATTGTTTAAATTATGCAAAATTATTTCATTTCAGTTACTCAAGTTTTTAAATATTTTTATTTAAAAGAAAAAAAAAGTTCAGAAGAAGACGGGTGAATATGTTTTTAAAAAACCTTAACATATAAAAAATATTAAGATAATTCTGGAGGGTACTAAACAACAAATTTAATTTCTTAAAAGATTTTGTATTGTTTTCTTATTTGAAGACCTTTTTATTGATAAATTACATTTTTTTTTTTTTTTTTTAAAAAAGCAACTTCGGAACTAAGTTATCTCGTAATTAAAAAATAAAGCCTCCATTCAAAACAATTTTTCCATTTTTCGAATATTATAGTAATACAAATACCATGAAAAAAAATAGTTTATTGAATTTTCAAGATTCAATAAACTTTCATTTGTTAGAAGAAAAAATTCAATACATTATTAAAAACGAAAACTTTATTTTTGAGCATAACTGTAATTTATGTTCTTTTTTGTCACATATATTAGCATGAAGCAAGTGTGCCATTTTTTAAAATTAATTCTACCGCTACAAAATAAGCAGTGAAGTATGCAAAAATTAAAAAAAAATTTATATTGTAAGCAAATGCAAAAACCTAGTCCTTAATTAGTCTTCATTAGAATATATTACACGAACTTTAGTAAACAACGTTAGCTATGACAGCAATTAATTGGAGAATGCGACAACTATTTTCTGCTGCGCTGACCTAAAATGGAAAACAGGAAGGTGGTTTTGATGACAAACACTCTTGGTTAATAAATAACCCGGATGTTGGATGTATTACTGCGCGTTCTTCGAAAGTAAAAGTCAAGCAGTCATATTAAGCTTTAAAAGGATCATTAATTTTGGAAAATTAAAATTTTTTATTTCGCGACAGGCTGAAGAAAAATAGTTCTTTGACAAACTTGATATTATCTTTATTAAAAAATAAAAACTGTCAGAAGCATGCTGTTTTTATTATTTTAGTGCTTTGGAAATAAAAGAGTTTAATATGTATTAAATAGTAGATATTCAGTGGACAGAATTATGGAAGGATAATAAAAAAATACTGAAGCTCAATATGAAAAATTAATTTTAGGCGCCATATGGCTACAAAAGAACACCCGCTCTTTGTAATTTTGTTACCTCCATATTTTTTATTAAATCATTATTCTCAGCTTTTTAATATACGTTTAAAGTAAAAGTACATTAAACACGTTTTTCTTGCTCTTATACTCTTACTCACTTAAAACAGTGCGATTCAACACGCGGATTCAGGGCTGTTCCCATTTGGAAATTTCCCCTAGCAGGCAGGATAGGCCTGCAGGGGTCATAAAAATAATTTATCCATTGTTTATCTCACTAGAGACCTTCATTTTATACCCTCGAACTTGACTGATGACAAAAATTACAAAAAATGTACAAATTTAATTAAAAAAATACATTGTGATATTAGATGTTGCCAGAGATAAATATTAACATTTTGATAGAAATTTTTAAAGATATAAAGGGTCAAACGAGATTAAAACTGCTTTTGATTTAAACTGTTATATGATTGAAGGTTATCTATAAAAATTCTTAATAAGTTAAATTTTTTCTTATTGATAACACATCGAGAATTCCTAAGTTTAAATATTTTTTTTTTTTTTTTTTTTTAAGTACGGTTGATTATTTTTAAAATTTATAGTTATTTGTATATTTTGTTACGATTATTAATAAAATGTACTTACACTAAAGAGTGATGAATATTTTATAAACATAATGATATTTTCTTAATCGTTTTTAAGAAAAAAAAACTACAATGATTACGAAACAATTACAGGGGTTTATGAGCGAGACGATTGTATGATAAGCCTCCCAGGAATTAAAAAAAAAAGTTGCTGTTTCATTTGAATTTCCTTAAAAATTTTAGTTTAGTTGATTTTTTTAAACCTAAGACAAATTGCATCAAGCTTAAATATTCTAACTAAAAATTTAGCAAAGATAAAATTAAATTAGTAATTTTTTTCCTAAAAAAAAAAAAATGGATCAAATGTGCATGTAGAAAAGTGTACCGTAAAAACAACGAATATCAAAAATGTTAAATTTTTGAATAAATGTTCGTTAAAAGTTTTTTTTAAGGTGTTAAAAAAATTTTGTCGTTCAAAATGGGCGATGAGTAAAAAAAAATTTAGAAACTATGATCTATGTCGTGTCTGATATGCTTTTCAACTTGATGACATTGCGAGTTTATTAATCACGCTTTATTAAATATAAAAAAAAAAAATTTCTTAAATTTTAATACATTTTTAGAATACTTTTTTTCGAAAACCTCTCAAATATTGTTTTATATATATATATATATATATACACACTGAGTGGCCAAATTATTATGACCACCCCTTCAGTACGCTGTTGGCCTATACCCTATACGGCGCAATGTGCGTCGAACAGTCCGTTCAGAGACGTTCACAGTTGCTCCTTGATTAAGATCACTTGCAATTTGTCGCACTGTTGCTTTCCTGTTGCGCTGCACAACCCTGGCCAGCCTTCTCTCTGATCGAGCATTCAGTACCCTGTGACAACCACAAGTCTGACGTTGAGACCCGGTTTTTGACTTGATTGTCCATTCTTTGTACACATTAACAACTGCTGCTCTAGAACACCTCACAAGTGCAGCCGTTTTGCTGATACTCGTTCCGACACATCTCGCACCCAAAATCATTCCACGTTGAAATTCAGTTAAATCACTTTTCTTTCCCATATCTGAGCAAGCAACACAGTATAACTGATGACTCATTTGTCCAGTATTCCCGTGTTATAGTTATCTTGCCCTCTAGCGGCAGCACTGTGACGCAATAACTCATTGGCATAAAACTCTGAGGTGGTCATAATAATTTGGCCACTCAGTGTATATTAATATCTATATCAAATAATCTACACTTCACAAAATGGCAATTAAACATTTCTCTGAACCTACAATGTCAACATGATGATTCGAACTGTTTTAAAATTAAAATAATATTAATAAAATAAATTATTTACTTATTAAATTATTATCTTTCACTTAATAGTATTTTTTATTATCATATTTTACTGTTTTTTTATTCTGTTCCTTTTAAGAATTTGGACACGAAAAAATTATAATTTTTTTTTATTGTAAATTTAATTACACAAATATTAAGTGAAAAATTGTAATCATAGAAGGGGCTCTGACCCTTTATTTATAAAATTTGAGGAACCCCCCCCCCTCCCCCGCAGTTTTGTGGGCCTTGACGTTACATTTTGTATTATAAACGCCAAAACGATAAGACCTTGAAAGTGAAATTACGGAGATGTAGGAAACTAAAAGGAGTACGATAAAATAAAAAACGCTAGATAATTAGTTTTAGAATTATTAACTGCTAAACTCGTATGTATATCACGTAGTATTTTTTATATACTCGTATAAAAAATACTACGTGAACCACTTAGCTCTCGACGTGAGAGAAATTACAGAGGTGCTGAAAGGACCATTCTCATTTATTAACTTATCCGAACTTAGTTTTTTGTTTTTCATTGACAGACATTTCAATTTGTTCAAAGTTAATTACTATTTTATGTGCATTTTTTCGCAATTTCTTTCAATTTGCTTGCTTCAAATAACGCCCATTCATCCATTCTTTTTCTCTCTTGACTTCAGGTCAAAAGTTACAAAAATTTAAAAATTTTGATAAAACAAGAGTGCGAGATTTGATGTTGCCTGATATTTTGTTAATGATTTTATCGAAATTTTTAAAAATACAAAAAGACTCAAAACAATTTATAACTCTTTCTAATTTTAACTATAATATGAGCGAACGTTATCTTTATAAATTTTTAACGAGTAAAATTACTTCTTGTTGTATAACAAATTCTGTATAAAGTTTAAATAATTTTTAATGTGCGGGTAATAATTTTTAAAATCTACTTATCCGTGTTTTTCATTTCGATTAATATATTAACAAATTGTGCTTAAGTATTTTATAAACAAACTATTTTTTAAATGATTTTTAAGAATAAAGAAACTACAGTGATTAAGAGTTACAATTACAAGGTTTGGTGAAAGAGGCCTTAGTGCAATGAGCTTTCTAGTGCTGTTTCATTTGAATTTCTTTATAAAACTATACTTAAGCTAAGATAAAACTTAATTAATAGTTAATCTTTTAAAAAATAAAATCAATATTCAAACTAATAATCAATATTCCAAAATATAATCAGTCAATATTAAATTAAATCATCGCAAATACAATTAATTTACTAGAAGTTTAATTTTACTTGATTTTTTAGAATTTGACTTTGGTTATGTTTGGATTAGAAAGTATAATACTGTATTTTAAAAGGTGCAAGAAAAAAGATATCAATACAATTAATATATATATAATCGTCGGAGAATATTTTATTATTAAACAACATTTTCATAATTTTAAATTTCATGAAAGATGAATTTAAAAAAAAGATTTTTGTTGAGATAATTAATATTAAGAATAAATTCGAATATGGTTAATAATTAATCACATTAGAAATGTATCAAGAAAATTTTTTAACTGTCAAGATAAATTATACCCCGCAGTTCTAAATCAAAATGAATGTAATTCAAAATGAAGTGGTATGTTAAAGCAGTATTTTAAATTTCCTTAAAATTTTTGTTATTGAATGAAATCTAAAATTCGTTTTCGTTCGGAAATGTCACCGATCATCACATTTCTATTCTTAAGTTATGTTGTCTCTCGGGGAAACTAAAAGTAAAAACTCACCATACCATTTTTGACACCGATAACTTTGGCACTAATTGAGATAATAATAATAATAAAAAAAATATGTTCTAAAAAGAAAAATTTATGGAGAAAGGGTATTAATTCATTTAAGAGAAACGTAAAAATTCGGTATAGTATAATTGAAGTCAAAGATACATAATCAGGGGTGATTGTGAGCCCAACTAAAAAATCCTGAAAATTTCTTGAGTAAAATCATTAATGACACATTTCAAAAATTTATGTCATTATTAATGTAAATCATTGATATTTTATTAATGTCAAATTCTAAACAAACTATATATAGCATAATTTAAATTAATAATTATGTATAAGTTTACTTTTATCTCAAATCACATTTATTATTCTACCAGAAAAAAATATTTACAAATGAAAGAGAGGCCCAAGTATAATGTATTTTTATACATTTTATTACATATTATTTTTATACCAAGTATTTTTATATATGAATGTGATAGATGATTTCTTGAAACTTCTGGACCTTTAATTTCCGGAAATTTTGTGATCGCCGTTAGCGAAAAATCCAGATTTTATTCTGGAGATTACTCATAATTAATTTTGGTATTAGGAACTACTGGTGTTATGGTAATTGGCGCAGATTTAATAGCAACCAAATATACTAATACAAGCACAATTAGTATATTTGGTACCTGTAAAAACTCATGAATACAGTGCGGCTTTAATATATTAATTCTATTTTGAAAGGAAGAACTAGTAAACGTGTTTTGATTAATCTAATAACGTAAAGCCACCGGACAACATATAATTACATTATATTAACATTGTTTAAGTGAAGCTTAGAAGTTGATCATTCCTTCAAACTTAGTCTTCGTTTTGTAAAAAAAATGGTCCTAGGAGGATACAGGCTCTTTCCCAGTCTACTCTGAATTTGTTAGCACTAAAATAGCTTTTCTTGTAAGTTCTGAAAATTTCCAGAAATATCTCAGAACTCAAGAATCTAATAAAACTCAGATCTGAATGTTTTTAGGCATATTTTTGATACGCAGCATAAAAGAGTTTTATAAATAGGTCACTGATTTCTGGAATATTTTTGAATATACAGTCGTCATTAATATAGAAGAGAAAATACTCAGGAATAATGTCCTAAAAGGTATCTTAGAATTGGAAAAAATTGAAATAGCAGGGTAAAAAAAAAATTATGAGAAGTTTATTTCTTAAATACATTTTACTGACAAATAAAAAATATGCATTTATCACAAAATGACTGCTTCCGAACTAGAGTAACTCAAAGTGATATCTTCTTTCCCCTCTCACTGCACAAGTTCCAAAATTTCAAGTTTTTAATATGAAAAATAATACAGTGAAACATTAATACCCAAAACAACAAAAGCAATGACAGGTTAATTTCCTGTCATTTAAAATATATTAACTTATACTATTTTAAAATATGATATTGATTAAGGAAAAAAAAATTAAAATTTTTTAAAGAAAAAATAAATCATTCTGAAGAAATGTTCTATATAAATGTACAACACTTTTTGGATTTTTAAAAGTTTTATTAATGATAACAGAAGAACCAAACATTAATTAATCTTTTAACATATTTCACAAAGCAGAAAAAAAATTTTAAGCAGCAGAGATTCATTAAAAGAATAGGAACAATAAATTTGTAAATTTCCAATTTTCAGAACAGTATCCTTATTTAACTGCAAAAAGTATGAGTATACAAACACAGCGCATGTCAAGTTTTATAAACATTACATTTATAAAAGTTCATAATATAACTTTATTCTTTAAAAAATTATTTAATATCTCATAGACATTAATAAATGGCACAGTACTTATGCTTGGAATATTATATACAATTTATATATTTCTTTGTCTTAACCTAAACCTATAAAATGGCAATATGAAACTCATAAGGCTCATTAGATACTAAGTTCAGTGTAATTTTTGTAATTGACAAGTAGTCGTAACAAGTGTAACCTGCATAGAATTTAACTACAAATTTATTACATTCCTCATAATGTAGTTTTAAGCACTAAGAAGGCAATATCTTTTCAAGGCCATTTATTCCAATTAAGGATTATAATTAATTTCATTTAGTCTTTTAAAAAATATATTCATTAATTTGAAAAAAAAAATCTAACATTAACTGTCTTAGATATTTTTCAAGTGTAATATAAAACAATATGCAATGGCAGTCCGTGGCATTTTTGATTAATTCATATTATAATAAAGTTGAATTATTTAGTAGCAAAAATGTTATGATTTCTATACCAAATCAAAGGTTCTTGACATTTTGCATGTTTATTTATTAATAAATAGTGTAAAATAATTCATCGAAATTGGTCAATGTTCTAGAAATTCTTCAATAAATTTGTGACATTTTTACACAAACTGGATAAAAAAAATTAATGTACATACAAAAGTATAACAAAAATATCATTTAACAATATAACATTGGTTCTACAATAAAAACTAATAAACACAGTTCCCATTTTAAAGGAAGCAATACAAATTTTTAAATTTAACAACCACTAACACAAAATAAATTAATATAAACTATTAATCAGTACTTTTTTTTTTACTTATCCAAAGCAATTTTTTTACACAAATAAAACAGACAAAATTCATATGTATAATAGCTATGCAAATACTACAGCAACAACTGATTAAAGAAAGGTTATTTATTGCAAAACACTTTATTAATATTACTGAGAGGGAGGCAGAAAATTGGATCAATAAATAACAATTTCAATTATTCTTCCCCACTAAAATATTCAAATATATATTTTTCTGATTAAAACACTTAGTATCCACTAACATTTGTTTTAAATTTATAAATATTTTACAAAATAAAAACACAAAAGATTTCTGAAATTATTTACAAATTTAATTAGAATCTGAAACACTTTAAATTTATTTAAATAACAAATTTAAGTTTAAGGAACTCAGTAATTTTTGGCACATATTTTTAAGGACAGTTAATTTTTGTTGCTCTATTTAACTTCAAATCATAAGCTAATATATATGAGAATATTAGAAAAAATATATCATACCATTTATCTGTATGTAAAATATAAGTAAATGGCAAAATTTTTAAATTTAATTCTAAAAATTTTATTTAATTGAGTTTTACAAAGTTGTTTTAATTTTCATTTGTTATAGTACTGTTTCAAATACCAAATGACCTAAATCATAATCCTCAAAAAAATTTGTATATAGAAAAAAGAACTTAAGTAGTTTATTTACAATTAAATTATTTATTTCTAGTATAAATTATAGTAAATGTAATAACAATGTATCAATTAGTCTACATTTGTTTCTTGTGACAGGTTTCAAATTATTAAAAAATTTAATTATTATTTTGAGGAGCTTAGTAAAATAAATTTTATATAAATTAAATTTTTGTTGAATATATTTTTTTAATACATTTTTCTTCCCTTTACAGGTTGTAACAGGATTGAATATCACCAATAGTTTGGGAGTTCCAATTTATATATTTGATACAAAGTACATTGTGATCATTAGAGTATATATTGTGCGCAGAAAAACTGACGCAAGTTGCTACATTTACTGTTAAGTTGCTAGATATATCGAGTAAGAAAATCTATTAGTGAATTCCTCTCTTAAAATTCATGTATGGGATAAGATTTATCTCAGTTTATATTAAAAATAATTCAACTTAACCCTCTAAGCATTCGGCCTGGCTATTTTACATCAAAATCCAGTCATTTCTATGTTATTTAATAGAAAAGTTGTGTGATTAATGTACCAATGACATTTCATCATGATTTTGCACATGCACACATTGCTTAGAGGGTTAAATTAAATAGATTACAATCTAAGTAAAATTCTCACTACAATCATTATCAATACTTTTAAAAATAAAAGCTATAGCTATAACTAAGCTCTAAAATTAAAGATTTCTTAGTCAAGGACGGTAAAATTTTAAAATCTGTTGTTGGGATTGGCCTAAAAATACATTCAAACTTCTGACGTTTATAAACTGTACATACTGATAACTAATTAGAGTGAATTTAAAAGTAGAAACTTGTTAAATCATGAAACTTTATGGTCCCATTGGATAATGTACATTTTTACAAGTTACTGTGCTGCAATTAAGCTTCAATTGTGCTTTATGTGTTAAAATATGAGATGCCCAGAAAATAAAATGTCCATTTACACACAATTTAATGTGTTTCTGCAGTATGTGAATCAAAAAAGTCTTCATTTCCAAATGACAATCCCCGTGAAAAACCATCCTGAAAATTCAAATAGATAAAAAAATGAATAAGTTTTAAAAAAATAATGCAGGAATAATGTTACAAATAAATGAATTAGAGAACAAAATGATTTTTTAACAACAATAGTAAATACCTTTGTCAATGTCAAAATAGTTTTTGTGTTCTGAGAATTCAACATCTTCTGAATATGAATTTTAAAACTTCCAAGAAAACTTATAATATATATTTAAAGTTCAATATATAATTTGATACAACCAAATGTGAAATAGAATAAGTACACTTATCTACAGAAAATATATGCAACTTTTTTCCTTGTAGTGCGCCAGAAACCTCGTTTGGGAAAATTTTAACAGCGAAAAACAAGAATAGCATGGCTCATACAAGTTACTGCTTAGCAGGTAAAGAAAATTTTGTTACAGGTTACTTGCACCATTTACAAATGTCATATTTGTATACTTTAAATGTCAGTGTTAGACTTTATGACCAGTTTTTGTTTAAAAAACTTAAATTTCTAAAATTGGAGTAAGTTCAAAATAACAGATTTATTTTCATAAAGTTCTTAAAACTGTTACATTTTTTTTTTTTTTTTTTTAAACTCAGTTCTATGATTATTAAGTTAGCAAATTCAACGTTTATAATTGGTGGAATTGCGGTATAATAAAATTGATACATTAATTTTTATGGACTAGATAAAGAATTTTGTAAAAAAATAAATTTATGAAGGAATAAACAGACTATTACATATAGTTTCTTAATTAGGAATGACGCTATTAAAATTAGACTAAACGCCTAAGCTATGTTTAAGAGTGAAAAAAAAGTATTGAAAGATTAATGTTTATTACAGTTAAGGTAATTCAAAATTTATTGAACTTAATACAGCATGTCTCGTGAAATAAAGCCACTTTGATTTTGTCCCATTACTGGACATGAAGAAAATCAATAAGAAAGTCTATATAGAAAGACATTTTCAAATAGTAACTCAGTTCCTGATGTTTATATATGACCTGAAAGAAATGTTGTTTATCATTTACTAAACCATATAGGATACAAGCATCAATATTGTTCCAAGTTTCAATGATGGCAGCCTTCAAATTCTTCCACAGACTGAAACAGTTCAATGATAGCTCACACATTTTCTTAGTGATTGAGGTTGGGAGAAATGGCAGAATTCATGACAAGCACATTAATATTGAAAAACAACTACTGTAAAGATTTTTCAGCATAATGTTGAGGAATTGTTCTGTTGAAAAATCTGATAAGGGCCACCAATTATATAACACCTTTTTATCAAGAGTGTATGTGGCATGAGGAGTAGCTAGGTTTAAGACCAAAGTGAAGCCATTCCTTAATGAAATATTGTCTCTGCTTGTGACATGCATTAAACAGTATTTTAAGCTATCATATGGATGGACCACATAGTTTTGTGGGCTATTGAAATAACACTAAAAAAGAGGATTTCTTCTATATTATACAGCGAGCCGCGATGGCTCAGGGGATAGAGCGTTCGCCTTCCAATGAGGCGAACCGGGTTCGAATCCCAGTCGATACGAATTCCGCATCCGGCTTGCACTGACCACAGTGCTGAAGTGAAATATCCTCAGTGGTAGACGGATCATGGGTTAGAGTCCCCTTGCCGTCAGGCTAACCGTGGGAGGTTCTCGTGGTCTTCCTCTCTATGTAACGCAAATGCGGGTTAGCTCCATCAAAAAAGTCCTCCACGAAGGCAACTTTCTCCCAATACTCGATCCAGGAGTTCCCTTGTCTTCTGGATTGGGTTCAAAATTACAAGGCTACGGAGTTGAACATTAGTAGCCGTAAACCCATTAAGTTGGGTCGGCTGTTCAACGCCGGTTATAAAAATAAAATATATTATACAGCAAAATAAGAAAATCCCCGATGCAGTTATAGTGGTAAACTTAACCTAATCTCTTTCCCATACCGATCAGCAAAAGATGCCAATTTATTACGTTTTGTAGAGAGATTTGATGGCCCAAGTCAAATTTTCCAGCTGAACAGTGCTTCAATGAAAAATCTTCAGAATGGTGGTTTTTGAATAAAAGGGTGCCTGACTTCCTCAGACATCAATCCCACAAAAAACGTGGGACCCAACCTCAATAGGGATGTTTATATTGAAAAACAGCAGTTTCACTCTGTGGTAGTATTGCAGGTTGATATCATTGAAACCAGGAATAATATTGATGTCCTCCAGGATTAAATGCCATGCAACATGCATATAAATATGCCTCTAGTAGTATTATTTCAGCAGGTCGTATTTCCTCTTTTCTTCATTTATTAGATTTTTTTTCTTCCGCAGGTAGAACAGGAACTGAGATAATCCTTGTAAATAAATTATACCACTATTGTCTGTTAATTAACTTTTATTCATACAAACAACAGAAGCAATAAATTGATAAAACACATACTATACATTAACAGCTGGCCGGGACGGAACAGTAGTAAAAAGTTTGGTAAGCAGGAAGGAATAAGCATCTTTTGCATTCACATAACATGCAGATTTTTGAGAACTTTTTCTCGTGATTAAGTCATTCCACTCTCACGCATGCTAAAGTATCATGTTTTTCAGTTCAGTAAATAAAGTTAATCTGTATCCAATGACCGAGAGAAAAAATAGTTTTTATATCGATATATTCATTAAACGTTTGATAACATTCTGTGGATAAATGCTTCTTTCATACACTTTTCTAGCTGGAATTTCAACTATTTAAAATAGTGTTTTTACACATATTTTTATATTTCTATTTTCAGCTTTTTTCCCCCCTATCTCTCACAAAGTCTGCTAAGACCACTGAAACACCACAGCCATAATGATGGGAATTAGATAAAAAAGTAGCATGTCTTTGACTCATACTTTCACATGATAGAGAACTGAGGTTCACTACGTTCCAGCAATATGTATATTATTGCCTGCAGACCTTTTCATGTATTTGAAAGAAGCATTCTGATTGGTGTAAGATATAGGAAGGATGGCTTGGAACAATATGCTTTCATTTTTAAGGGTGAAAAAGATTTTCTTCAATCAATTAATTAACTCTTGAAACAAATTCCAACATTTTGTCACCGCCTACTTTAATAAAAACTACCATTTTTCAAAACAATTTTTGTTAAAACTCTATGTTGATTTATATCATAGGGATGACTTTGGTAAAAAGCCAACAATAGAAATCTAAACATGTTAAGCGCAAGTATACTTTTTAAATAATTGAATAAATACATGTAGTTTGAGCAAAGAAAAAAAAATTATGTAGGAAGCATTTTATCCACAGAAAATTTTATTTTATTTATTTATTTAAAATGTGTGAATATGGTTGTCAATGCTTTTCTTAAAATCGCCTAAATACAAATTCTGAGGTATAATCTTTAAGTCACTTGAACACAAATCAAAATAGTGGTTTTTAAATTATGCCTGTACGAAACACAATATTTGATATAAAATCATAAAGTGTGATTTTAAATATGAATGTAATTTCCAATTACATTTGCATAGTATAAACTAATATTTTTTTATTAAATTAGAAAAAGTGGAAGTAACCCATCCCTAAAACTAGCAAGCTTGAAAGTCAAACACAATCATTTGAAAAGTGAAAGGGTATATATTCAATATCTTTTTTTTTTTTTTTTTTTGTAAATACATAAAACTTGATTAATAATTTCAAGAGGTTGTAAAAAAAAAAAAAAATTATTTAATATTTCTTTTAAAATTATATTTACGAATTATGATACTTCATAAAAGTGAAAACAAAATAGTGTTTGACAACTGTAAAATTTGTGAACTTTAGATTTTTCTAGCACTGAGATATAGATTGTAATTATGGTCATTCTCGTTAAATTCAGAAATTTTGTTTTCAAAAATTATTAATCATTTGTTTTCTTTTTGCTTTGCTTCTTTTAAATTTCTTGGATGAATTCCAAAGTATATTTAATTTCTATTATCTAGAATTATCAAGTGAAGTGTATGCAACTTTGTTACAGTTAGATTAAGCAAAGTAAACTGATTTCACCTATATAGTCACTAGATGGTGTTAATATAGAGTAGCATCAAGACCAGCAATGTCAAAGTTCACTTTGGTATCCCTCGATATCTCTGATTGTCATAAGCAATAACGCATCTCAAGGAATCCCCATGATTAAAAATGTTATCATGCCCATTGCAAAAGTAGTCTTTGTGTGACAAAATATTTTGACTTACCCAGCTAACAAGTAAAAAGAAATTGGATAACACTTACTCTCATCTCTGATATTTTCTTATCAAGTTCCCCAATGGCATTCTCCAAGTCTACGCCATGAGATGATGGCACAGTACTGAAATCACCCATTCCAAATGGGTCTGCATTGGAGTTATTGGTGGGATTAAAAGGAGGAGCACCAAATATGTCTGTGCTAGCTTTAGCTGGAAAAATAATAATTTTAGTTAGTTCATAATATACATCACTGTATTAAACTTTCCCGTGTGTTTAATTAAGTCTTAATTAAGTTTAAGTCTTAATTAAAACTCTACTAAAAGTTTTAAGACTCACAGTAAAAAAATATACAAATTAATGGTGTGAACTTCTTTACTTTAAAGAATTTATGTTAAGTTTTGTAAGTTATTTTGCAAGTTTTATAATCCAAATAAACTAATTTGAATAAAGGTATCCATTTTGCTTGAAGAAAAGAAATAAACTAACTAATGAGATATGTTCATTTCGTATAAATATAAAGGGAAGACTTAAATCAGATTGTTAATTATATTCAAAAGACAAGATTAGACATTTTAATTATACTTGTAATTAAACTGTGTAAAAAAAAATTTCACAAAATTTGGTTTTTGAACAACTAACTATAATGTATCTTAAAGTAGACAAAGGCCGTTTGATAAAAATTTAAACCAGACTTAAATCATATTATAAATTAAATTCAAAGGACTAGATTAGACATTTTAATTATACTGTGTAAAAAAATTCATAAAATTAAATTTTTGAACTACTATAATGATTTATCTTAAATTAGACAAAAGCCGTTTGATAAAAATTTTACCGGAGATTTTTTATTAGAGTAATGGGAGAAAAAAAAATTATCAGCATAATGTAAGAAAATTATTCTTAAAGAAGAGTAAAAAAAAGTTTTATTATTATGATTGCCACAACTGTGGTCTCATTTAAATGAGCTGAAATGCTGAATGTAAGATATAATTTTTTAACTTGCCTCTCGTAGGCAGGGAAAAAAAGTAGACTCATAAAGAGAGTAAAAATGTTCCTAGTCCAGAAAAAAGCAAATGCAGGAATTTAAAAAAAAAAAAACCTTCCCATGATGCATTGCATGTCCCATAGGCCTTATTAACCTGAGACTATTTTGCTTTTTATTCAGATATCACCACCACAGAATATATATAATATGGGTTAATGTTATGATGTTAATTATATACATATTTAAATGAAGAAAGAAAAGCAATTGACATTTTTTATAAATGAGACAAATAAATTAAAATAATTTATTTTGAGAATAAACAAAATCAATCATTAGGAAATAATTTGATAATTTTGTCAGTGGCTACCTAATAATTTTTGCTAAGTAACTATGAGAAACATAAACCATTCTAGTGGAAAAAATAAATATTATATCATTTTACTCAGATTCCTAGGTTGATATTGTTTTATTTTCTCGTCTTTTGCACTAGGTTCAAAATTACGAAGCTGAATATTTGTTGTTGTAGACTTAAAATCAGGTCAGCTATTCAAAGACAGGAATAGAGAGAAATAAATATATAATTTAAATTACCTCTGAACCTAATTCTAAATAAATATGGAGAAAATGTCCCCTAGCACATTATTAGCAAGGAAACTATAAACTTTTCAGAAGAACAATAAACTTTTATATAGCACATGTGCATTTACTTTTTATTAAAAATCTTTGAAATATTTCTTTAAAGAAATTATTTTTTTTGATTTATCAAAGAGAATAACTTAATTTCCAATACTAAATTATGTAAGAAATAATGAGTAAAGCCTAAAGTATTTGTTGACCAATTTAGATATTTTCTAAAGATAGAAAAAAGTCCATGGACAAAAGACAGTCACAATTTCAAAGGTTTTCAATGATGCAATTCAATATATTTTTGTTACAGTGATGCTTATTTAAATAAAAATGTTTTAGAAACTTAATAATATTAAGAGGTATAGATTTGATTATAATCAAACCTTTATTTCCATTTGTGATTACATTATCTTCTCTTGGATTGAAGTCTTCAAAATCATCTAATGCCAAATTTTCCAATTTAGTTCCAACTGCTGGAGCAATTGGAAAACTAACTAAATTAAAGAGCTCCTAAACAGAAGAATGATTAAATTAGTCATAAAATAAATAACAAATATTAAACCATTCATCAAATATGCTAGCATAATTAATATTTTCAGTTAAAAATCATTATGTAAAACTAATAATCATAATCATTTTGTAAAACTAATAAATTTTAGAGACATAAATTAACAAAACAAACAAGTAAGTTGTATTTGATAAGTGGAGAAAAATGACTTTTGTACAACTATGCTACCAATTTTAGTTCAGAAAATTTTTACTTTAAAAAAATGTTATGTAACGATTTGATAATACTTGATATATAGATAATTGGTGATAAGATGTTTTAGTGGCAATAAAATGATCAAACTTTAATGTCTGGAAGAATTTCTTTAACTTACACATATGAAATTGCTGACAACCTATCATGAGGTATAGGTTTTAAATAACAAGACCAGGGGGCCCCTAGAGAAGAACTATGCATGTGCATAATGTGAACAACAGATAGCAATGCAGTAGGAAACCCTTTTTGAATGTGCTCCACCTATGTCTGCAGACAATTTAGTCTGCTGTCGGCTTTCATTTGTATTAAAATTTCACATGAAACATGGAAAGAGCAATTCTAAAACATCAAAATATGTATGGCAATAATGAATATTTATAGGTTTGCGAGTTTTTAGTGATATAAACAGCTTCAAGTTGGCTTGGTAAATGACGAAAATTATTCACGGTCATCCTTTCAAAGAAAAACTGATGAAAATATTGAAAAAGTTGGTAATCACATTCACTCCAACTGACGGTTAACTAGTCATGAGATTCATGAAATTAAAAGAATTGACAACGTATGTCAACGAAATTTTACATAACAATGTGGAAAAAAATGTAACAAGTTCTCTGCCAAGACTTATCATCAGACTACCCTACTTATTCATCAGACTAACCCTATGAGAGTTTTATTTGTTTTCCACAGTGAACTCTGCATTAAAAGAAACAAGATCGCAGTCCATCAAGGCTGTAAAACCAGTACACACACTGAAGAAGTTCCCAGATTTGACTCCTAGCATCGCTTCAAACAATTGAGAATTTGCATAGGGTATAGTAGAGATACAGGAAGGGTGAATATTGAAGGTGATAATAACTAAAAATCTCTGAATTTGAAATATGTTTAATAGCAAAAATCTTGGTTATTTAATAGCCATACCTTGTATTGATATAACACATTAAAAGAATTCGTTGAAAGCTAAGGTGAAAAATATTTCTAACTCGAAAAACAATTATTGTATTTATTGTACAATTATTGTATTGTATTGTAGTGTACACTGCTGTGAAATAGAAAAATCAATGTAAATGACAAATTCAAATTTTTTTTTTATATAGTTGGTATTTTCATACGATAGGCAGAAAATCATGATATTTTTTTGTTTTAAATAAATTTTGTTTTATCAGTTTTGGAAATTATAATTTAGCTTATAGCATTAGCAATAGAAAGTAAATAACTTTTCACAAAATCTACTATGAAGCACTTACATTATTTTTCAAATGCTAATTGGAAAAAAATATGGTGTTTAAAAGCAGTCAAAATTGTAAATGTTCTTATATATTTAAATAATTTAATGTTATTTACACCAAGCACTTTATGTACAAAACGGTACAAACTTATATTATTATGTTTCAGTTTAACAAATTTAATGAAAACACGTCAATGCTACAAAATTATCAGTGAGTAATTATTAATTAATTATATCACCTTAAATTATTAATTATATCACTTTAGATAAGTACCTGGGACGGAGAGGTGGGAGGCATAGACTTTATTTCATTACGCACATTTTGCTGCAAAGCAGCGTTACGACCAGGCTCGATTGTCGACTGGTGTCTAGTAACAGCTTCTCCATTTAAATTCAGTAAGTTTTGTGGCTATAAAAATGAGAACTCAATCAAAAGAGGTATGTTTATTAAAAGTAATATAGATTTGTATAATTAAAATCACAAAGGTAAAAACTGTGGTTTGAATAAATTTGCATGAAATTGTGGATGAAATAAATTTGCAATCTAACTTAGGAAAGTAAGATATAATTAGTGAATAATCACAATTAATTATCTGAGCTATTAAAAAGAAGCACATAGTTTTTAAACTGAAATGAATTTTGAGTCTATAGAGAAATAAATCTTTTCGTAATTTTTTTCTATTTCACTTCGAAAAAGAATTAATTATACTCATTATTATAAAGAATAACAAGTTGAGATTTAGTGAAAATGTGAATACATTTCTATTTATCATCTCAGCTATTAAAAGAACACCCACTTTAAAAAAAAAAGTTTGAGAAAATAGGGAAATTGCAAACAATTTACATAGTACACATATTTTAAAGCAACTTAGAATAAAACATCCAAAGTAAATAAATTATTATAAGCTTGCATCATAAATCATACAGTAGAATAGCTTACAGTTTGTCCATTTTTCATGTTGCCATTACTAGTAATAGACTCTTTAGTAAAAGTTGACAGCCTTTGTTTCAATAGTGAATTTTCTTTTTCAAGCTCTTGTACCTAAATATTAAAAAAACAGGAAACTTATTTATAAATCTGGTAACAGTATATTTTTACCTGCCACTGAAATAAAGTGAAATGTTATTGCTACAAATCTCCTATAATAAAGGACAAAATAGAAATTATTTTTCAGAAATACATAAATGTAGTTAATAAACTCTGAATAAATGAAAAAAGCAAATTCCCATTTTACAAATTCATTATGATGTAATGAATATAATCAAGATTTAATTTGATGAATGCAAACATACATAACTTATTATACATGGTATATATAACGAATTGAATTACAATCTGAAGATAATTGAGAGACATTTTAAGTTTTAAGAAAAAAAAGTTGCGAATAAAAAATATCAGAAAGTAAAAAAACAGGAAATCCAAGAATGAATATTATATATATATATATATAAAATATGTAGAAATGTAGAAACTATGATATCCAAAAATTGGACAAAAAAAGTGTGATTTCTAAATTTTTGAAACCATGTAACCATAAATCCCGGTGATTAATTTTAAAATTGTATGAATATGAATCATATGTATGATTTTAAAACCAATGTGAATAAGAATTGAAATATTTCATTTTAAATTGAGAGAATATGAATCCCAATATGTGGCTTTCAAAAATGTGAAAATACAAATCATGATGTGTAATAATTAGATTGCATAAATACGAATCATGATGCATAATTTTTAAATCATGTGAATACGAATCCCAATGTCTAATTTTTAAATCACATTATAAATACGAAAACTGGTGTTTGATATCACAACCGCATAAACGAATCCATACATTGGATTTTAAACTCGCACGAATAGCTAATGAATACAAATCGCTACATAGGGTTTCAAAAATGTGTAAATACAAATCGCTACATAGGGTCTTAAAAATGTGTAAATACCAATCGCGGTATTGAATTTTTAAATCTCGTAAATAAGAATCACAATGTACAATATTTAAATCACATGAATAAGAATCACAATGAGCAAATTTTAAATCAGGTAAATATGAACATCAATGTTTGATAATAAAATCACGATTTTAAAAACACTTAAATACAAATCGTAATATTCGATTTTTTAAATCTTGTAAATAGAAATAGCAATGCACAGTATTTAAATTGCGAGAAAAAGAATCACAATGCACAACTTTTATATCAGGTAAATACGAAAATCGAAGTTTAATATAAAAATCGTGTTAATAAGAATCAAAATATTAGCAGATTCTGGGCTTGGGATCTCTTAAAGGCTTGTTTGTATTGTTTAGCCATAATAAATAAAAATTTACAAGATTAATTGAATAAGCAAATAAATAGTTTCACTGCAAATCCCTCAATTTTTTTTATTATTTCGTTTGCTTTCACGTCAGCAAACAGGAAGCAGCGACAGAAAATCTTATTTTCTGCACAAAGAAGCTGAGAAAATAGCTAAAATAAGTAAATGTGGAAGGATTGACAGCTATGCAGAATGAATTTTCTGTTTATCTTTGAAAATCGGAAATAAATATAATTATTTTATTTCAACGACTGAATTTTCAGAAAAAGCGGAATATTTATAAAACTGAACTTTTAGAGAATCAGAGTTTTTGATAAAAAGGCTGAAATTCGAGAGATAAAAGCAGAAATCTGCTAAAAAGCGGGAAAATGTCATCCCTGTTTTTGAAAAAAAAAAAAAAAAAAAAAGATAGCTAGAATGTATATTTCAATTTTTGGTAAAAATATTATGTATTAAGTAATTTACTCTTTTTTGAAGAATCATTAGCTGTTTCTTTGCTTCTAAATCTCTTCCAGAAGTATCTAAAAACTTTCTATAAGCCAGATCAAAAGCTTCCCCAATGGTTAATGTAATATCTTCTGCCTATTTTGAATAAAGTAATAAGAATTAAAATATACAAATATTTAAAACCCTAAAATATAACTGAAAAAAATATTACGGGACATTTATAAATCATGAAATAATATTCCAATGTCATAAAATATTTTGCTGTTCCTTGATTAAGGATACAAAGGAACAATAACATACTACACTAAAAATGATTGCAAAAATTTTTAAAGCATATTACAACACTAAAAATAATTCATGAAAACATAACATTGTTAATCTAAAATAATAAGGCACCTGAAGAACTATTAATTTGAAATTTATCATAACCAATTAAAGGAATAAACAACTTTTGAATCATAGCAAACTTTATTTTCCTATACTCATTTGTTTCTATGTTTTACTGTAATTTGTTTTTATTTATATGCTTTCAATTACTATGTGACTCATTTGTTGCATTTATCAACATAACATCACCTTGTTGGACAAGCAACAATAAGGATAAGCAACATATGAATAAGTGGCCTCCTAACCAGAAATCGACATGATAGATTTTCAATATCTGATTATAATTAAGTTTAAGTTTTTGTTGAAAATAGTTTTGATAATATTCTACAAATACTTCATTCAAATTTAGTAAATTTTTCTATACATTACGAGATACTAATTGCCTAAGAAGTGTATCGAATTAAAAAACTAATTTTGAATGCCTTTTAAATATATATATATATTATATATATTTAAAATATACAAATATATTTTAAATATATATAATATATATACTAAGGACTATAAGTCTGTCTGTAGCTGAATAAGTATTTTGAGATCCCTCCATACTCTTCAAAATTTAATACAAAAAATTTTTAAGATTATTACTACAATTTATTATAATGTTAATTTAGAATGTTAAAGTCTGTCTTTGTTTCGGAAATATTTAAGTACCACCGTTCTTTCAAAATCTAGTTAATTCAGTAACACCAAAGTGCTACTCTAAAGCCTAATCAAGTCTTAAAAACCTCTTTGAAGGTAATAACTTTAATTCAAAAATTGTAAATTAAATTCATAGTTTTTATTCATGATTTGTTTCATTCAATTATGAGAGCTAGGATGTTTATGACCTAAAAATTCTTCAAAATGTCCTTAAAAAAGTTCAAAAGCAAGTTTTACTTTAGCTTCTTTACATAGAAAAATAAATAGGGTCGTAATTAAAATAAACATGTAATAAATGAATAGAAAAATGTAGTTAAAGATAAATATGAGTTAATAGTTTAGCACAGGGATGGGCAAACTACGGCCCGCGGGCCAACTGTGGCCCACCCGAACGTTTTATCCGGCAAGCGGACAGAATTTTAACTTGCCGATCCGTGGCGAATATAAACAATATACATAATACATTCATTTTCTTGTCTACTTTGTTTAAAGCTATTTTTGTTCTTTCTTTTTTAACGAAGTACTGATGACCTTTTTACTCTCTCTATTTTTGTTCTACAAAACATAAATTGATGGAAATAGTTAGCACAGACAGCTTCAATTGGTAAAATGTGGAAAGCTGAAGTTCTTTATAGAATAGTTGTAAATTAGCTCCAACTAGTGTTTGTCTTTCTCGAGGAGCAGACATATGGAATCTAATATAGGTGAATTGTACTTCACATGAGTCAGAATACGCAAGTTCCAACGAGCGGATTTTTCTGCGGCGCGAGTTCTAACATTATTTACTCCGTATGGAACGGTTGCACACATACAACGTCATTGTAAATAATGGTGAAATTATTAAATGTATAAAATGGCTACTGCTTTTTTTGAGTTATTTGTAAAATTTTTTAACCCCAAAATGAAAACTAAAAAATGCAAAGTTTATGTAGAGTGCCATGCGTTCAATGATGAACTGACTTTATTTTATTTCAGAAAATAGAAATTTTTATTTTAGAAGTTTTTACTTGGCCCACCGAACTTTTTTTTTTCTAGATTTTTGGCCCACGAGCAAAACAGTTTGCCCATCCCTGGTTTAGCACATATCTTTACTGGTTAGGTCAAGATTTACCAGACAGTTTTTATCGTAACATACATATTTCTCGAGAAGCTTGCAGATTGCTAATTTACTACAGAAGAAAAGTAGATAAAGGTCAAGATAATGATATATGTTTGAGCAGAAATCAAACGTTGAACTATCAATAATTTTGAGAAATATTTCTATATCTCTACCTCAGAATAACTCTTATAAATGAATTTTAAGAAAGTGTAGATAAAAAGAAAAAATATTAAAAATGTGTTAATGATTAAGAACTACAAGAACTCTTACATTTTTGAAATTCTAACATTTTCAGAAGAAATTTGTTTTTAGAGGGAGATGAAAGATGTTTTCATTATTATATGAACTTTATTATTAATTAAATAACCAAAATAACTCTCAGGTTAAGTACAAAAATGAACCAAACCTTTAAATATCTCATATATTTAATTACTACATACTACTTAGTTTCTCTCATATGCATGAACAGACATTGTAGACATAAAATTTAAATAAAAAATTTTTTCCAAAAAGATAAGTATCTTAAGGATTAGAATCAGCAGGAAAGAAAAAGTATAAATGCTACCACTATCTTTTTTTTTACAATACACTTGGGGTTAAATAATATTTCATTTTAAACACAGCTGCAAAAAACATTTATATAGGTTAAAACTTACAAGCTTATCACTTGCAAAAACAAAGCACATGTGCTTTTCCCCATTGCCATCTTCTTTGGCAATAAAACTGAAGAATTTTTTGTCAGATTTGTCATTCGCACAATATGAAATGCGATGCAGAGGATACTGGTGGAAAATTTGCTGCAAAGAACAAAATTTTCATTATAACATTTCTATTACAAATAATTTCCAACCTTAAGAATAATATATATACAATAAAGTCACTTTAACGCTTCAACAATGTAAGAATGTCGTTGAGATTTTTAAATCTCTATACAAACATTTAACAAATTGATTTATCATATAGTATACACTCTTTAGCATGACCCATTGTAACACTACTGATCATTTCAATATAGCAAACAAAATTTATCCATTTGAGTTAGAAAAACATTTCAAGGAAATTATTTAAACCATTATGTCACCACACAATAAATGTAAAACACTTAAGAGTCTTTTTAGAATGAAGGGAGAGTAAAATGATACTCTAAATTCTGATCATAAGTCCTAGGTGACCGTAATTTATGGTCAGCCATAATCTGTGTAATTTTGTTTTTAAAATGATACAATATCAATAAATTTATCAATCATACTTTTCTTGTATGAAAATTACATTCCCTCATTTTTGTGCTATGTCAGCATCCTTGTGTGGTTTATTTTTGAGTCAAAACAAGTGATCTTCTCAGTTATCTTGATCTATGTTATGTATCCAAAATGGTAGCCCTAAACTAGCATATTAGTTTTATTCCATTTTTCACCCATGAAGCAATAGTTGGCTTTTTCACACACAAATAACTTTAAAAAGTATTTTACAAATATATTAATATAGAAAAGAAGTACCGAGATTACCAATTTTTCTGCAAAGTTAACAACTTCTTATATCAGTTAATCATTGCTTTTTAATATCGGTTAAGTATTATTTTAGCCCAGAGTGAATATTTAATCATGCACAAAATGACTTTACACTATAAAATTCGTTTCTGTTTGAACCACGAGAGTCGATAATGCATTGTCGTCAATAATGCATATGTGAAGTAACAAAATAAACTGGGACTAGAAATCATGATGGGAAAATGCGAATTTAGAAGCTATGTCAATCGAAAAGTGCAAAATGAGAGAAGATATAGAAGTTGATTAAAAATTTGGTAAAATTATTGAATATAACTTCTTTAAAATAAATTGGCAAGTTTTGAATCATAAATCAAAGCAGCTGAAAGAATAAAAAAAAAAGGAAAGAATTCAAAATTTAAATATGTATTTTCAATTAAAAAAAAGTAAATAAAAAATGGAGTTGCAAAGTATACCTTTGTTTTGTTATCCTGAATAGCCACACCATCAATTGATATCGTGACTTCAACTTTGGGTGTTTTGGTCCCTTCTGATTTTTTCAATTGTTGATTAAACTAAAATATGTATATAAAAAAGCTAATTAAAGAATAATGTAAAAAGAAATAAAACTAAATCAGTAGTATACCACATGCAAAATTCTTTGTACAATATTTGACATTGCAAAATATATGAAACATCCACTTGTTACACCTCTAAATTTTCTTAGCTTAAGTTAATAACTGATTCTGACAGTCTCTGTTATAGACGAAGAACTTATATTAAGAACTCAAAAGTAAAACAAAAAATTTGAGATGGCTCTGATGAAGTTTTATAATTGGATATCTCATACATTCATTCATTATTAAATGAAATCTAAAAAAGTAATATTTAATTATTTTACTATTAGAGATTGTTCGTGCTTATCCCAGAACTAGAATTATATTAATTAATCCCAACAGATTTAAATTATTTAAAAATCACTGCAATTAAAAAGAAGTGTAACAGCTCACAGTAGCTTATAATAACAGTAAGCTTGAAAATTAAAAAAAAAATTCAAACCAAATAAACATTCTTGGATAAAAAGAATAAGAATACAAAAAATTCCAGGAAATAAGCCTCATTGTTGAATATTTTTTTAATTCCAAAAATTGTATTAGCCTGACTTCAATGAAATATAGAAATGCCATTTGATATACAATTAAAAAAATTTCTTTTATTTCCATGAGCCATCTTATCTTTCTTTATGGTCATTTATATACATTAACATTTTCTATATAGCCAAAAAAAGTATATGCGAGATTGAATTGTTCATTTTGATACATTTATTAGGTATTCCATCATTTTTTGGCATTGATAACATATGTATTAATACATTATCATTCATGAATATCAGTGTACTTAACAATAAAAATAAATCTGAGGTATTTCTAAGAGGTTTTTGAATTAATCAACATAGGCTAGAGAGGATACTTTTAATTAATGAATTTAAATATTTTTAATTTCTTAAAGCATCCCAAACCATTAAAATTTCTTGTACAGAATTTTCGATTAATATATTGAGGCACTATTATACTAATAATGGTCACAAATGCCAGGATGATTAACATTCTACCTATTTTTGTCCGTCCAAATACTAATTTAATACACAGAATAATTTCAAAATTAAACAGATGATTGCTTGCACAGAAGTTGAATTTCTTATCCAAGCAAATATGTTTCTGAAATAGTTATTTATCAATGTATAAACGTTTTGCACTAATGACAAAAAAAAATTTCTTACTAAAATATATTTATTAATTCATTTTGAGAAAAATGGTTCACATTTATGTAATTCAAATTGCAAAACTTAGCCCTTGAAAGTAATACAATGAAAATTATAGCATTTAAGAGGAAAATTAAAAATATCAAAATGCAAAAGTTGTGCTAGCAATCGATAACACCAAAGTTGCAAGCCTTTACATAAAGAAATTAACCATAAAAGAAAGCAAACAACATTGTGGCTGTAAAGGACTGTAAAGTATAACAATATTTTGTATACTTGTATGTCAGACAGGAAAACTAAGTTTCCTGTCTGAAATATAACTGAAACAAAATTACTGAAATTATTTATTTATCTTGTACAGTCAATTCGCTATAACTCGAAGTACTATAACTCGATTTTTTTTTATGAGGTCCCGACCATTTTATCTTCAATTTCATGTTAATTATTCTCAATTACTCGAATTTTACTCCCTTTAACTCAATTTTTTTTAAAAAGACTACTGGATCTTTTAAAGCAAGTAAAATAACCTAGGAGCTGATATCTTGCCCCTTCCTTTGCAACACTCACACAATAGACTCAACTGGTCAGAACAAGTTTAATCAGAGTTAAAGAAAGGGATTAGTATTACCTGTGGCCCCTGTGGGGAATGATAAATTTGTTTTCTGGACAGAACAAGTTTTCAGTGTGAGATAAAGGGATAACACTTGTGGGGAATGAGTAAACTTTTTTCTGGTCTGAACAAGCTTTCTGCTTATGATTTGCTGTTAGAGATTGTGTGGAAGAAGTGGTTATCTGAAGAAGAAAGATATAGCGTTGAAGTATGAAATTCCCCCGAATACCTTTTCTACGATATTAAAAGAAAGAGAAAATATCCTTAAACGACATGAATCTACGAACCCGCTGTCTAAAAGAATGAAGATCTGTGCCTTTTCCCAGGTGGAATCAGCTCTTCTGAAAGGGTCTCAGCAGTACAGAAATCTAGAAAATGCTATTCCCATAAGTGGTGTTTTGCTACATGAGAAAGCGATAGATTTTGCTAAACTGTTAAAAATAGACAATTTTCACGCTAGTACTGGGTGGCTAGAAAAATTCAAGAGCAGACACAATATTGTCTTTCGCACTCTTCATGGAGAAGCTAAAGCTGTCCCTCTTGAAGTATGTGAACAGTGGTTAAATGAAACGTTACCAAATTTACTTCAAGGATATAGTGAAAATGATGTTTTCAATATTGATGAAATGGGTTTCTTTTTTAAATGTCTTCCAAATAAGACTATGATGTTTAAGGATGAAAACTGCTCGGGGGGGGGGGGGGGGGGTAAATGAGCAAGGAACGTTTGACTGTCCTAGTTGCCCGTACTTGTTATCGGAAAATACTGAAATCACTGATGTTTCAAGAATGTAAAAACGTATCCTTTGGATTACAAGTCAAACAAAAAGGTTTGGATGACATAAATTTTATTTGAAGACTATGTAAGAAAATTGGATCAGAAATTCTTCGCTAAAAAAAGAAAAGTGATACTCTTTATGGATAAATGCACAGCGCATAGTGATCTACCTAATTTGAAAGCAGTAAACTTGCAGCCGATGGACTAAGGTATCATAAAGTGCTTCAAACAGTCTTATCGTAAAAGTCTTGTCAGAAAAATTATAAACGATATTGAAAACAATTCTTTCAAAGTTGATGTACTTGAAGCCATGAGGCTACTTTCCAGTGCTTGGAAGCGAAACGACAATAAGAAACTGTTTCCAGAAGTGTGGGTTTTTTAAAGAAACACAGAGTGAACCTGTGATTGAAGAGCTTCAAGATAAGGAAGTAATTGAGAACTCTGATTTCATAAATTGCTGTTTATGGTGATATTTCCGACGAAGAATTTATACAGATAACAGAAGAAAATCATGAAAAGTTGCTGAGGAAGAAGGTTCAGAAACAATAGTTCCAAACATACTCGAAGCGTGTGCATCTCTTGAAGTTCTTCAAAAGTTTTTAGAGAGTCAAGAAGGAATTGATAATTATATGTTTGTGCACCTGCAGAAAATTGAAGATTTACTGTTTCTAGAGACTCAAAAGGGATTACTTCAACGTAAAGTGACGGATTACTTAAAAAAAAACCGTAAAATGTAGTACAAATAATAAAGTAAGTTATTATATTATACTTTATAGTTTTTCTTAAACACTGTAAGCATTTAGAAGATTTGTAATTAGTAAGCATCAATTAAATAATCCGACAATATTTTGAAAGTCCAAAACCAAAACTAACGGTAAGTCGAACTTCCGATATGTCGAAGTTTCTCATTAGTCCTATCAGATTCGAGTTATCGCGAATTCACTGTATAAATAAAGGAAATAAAAATATTTTAAGATGACCACAGATAAACCTGGCAAATATGTAAAAACAGGTTGATAAAATTTTCAAGCAAACAATAAGACAATACAAACTTACACAAAAGCATGTGAATAAAAAGATTTTAAAAGAGATAAAAAATTATAAGTAATAGAAACAGAAAAAAATTAAATTCTACTTGAAGAAAGAAAAATCAATAATTTTTTTTAATGAAATATACTGTAGACATCCTGTAATAAAGCACATTATTTAATTTTATATTTTTCAATGTCATTTCAATGGTTTGCAAAAATATTTAAAAAGGAGTATATGACTGCATCTAGAAATAATTTATATACATACTGGAAGGGCAAAGATTTTTTAGAAATTTACTTTAGTAACTTAAAACAGTCTAAATTTTTATGTCAGAATTCAATAAACTTAGGAAACTGCAGTAAAATTTAAAAGTTTTAATTGAATTGTCAAAAAACATAAAAAAATATATACAAAAATCAGTAGGCTCATAAATTAAATTACAAATGCTTTAACAATTAAGTTTAGAAGTTCAAAATTTACAGAAAAGTTCACATAAAACTTACTTTTAATTTTCGAATGCCATCTTTAACTACATCAATACCTTTTGCTTGGTCAACTTCAACGCTTCCTAAAAACTAAAGAGAGAAAATTTTTTAAGAATGAATTATTATATGAAAGAAAAGGTAAAAAAAATTTTTTTTAATGCAATTATTTAATGATATCAGCTTAGGCCCATGACCTTGGTTACTCCTCAGAAAGCATTTTAGAATTATGACCTTCCAATAATTAATGGGAAAAAAAATCATACAACTATATTGAATTTTTAGAGCATCTTCTAGGACATATGAAAATTTTATAGTCATTATCTGGAGTTTGAAATCTGTTTCCACAGTAATTTTAGAATTCATAGAAAAGTTCAAAATATTGAATCTTACAGGATAATGCAAAAATCTAATGTCATTAATAAATAATAATGATAATAAAAAATAAAAAACAGAACTACCAGATTTTTTTTTGTAAAGATAGAGACAAAATAGATAAATCAGTAAATCATAAAAAACTTTAAGTGTTAAATAAAACTGAACAGAAAATTTATTTCATTATAAACTTTAAATGCAAATTACACAAGAAAATAACTTCCAGTGTTTAATCAAACCTATTTGACACTTCACAACTTAAAGATCATCTCACAAATAAATTACAGGGAAACCAACTACTATGCTTTTTACAAAGTATTTTATAGATTGGTAGACTAATAATAACTTAAGTTTCCAGAGTTTTTGGTAACTTTTTAAAAGCCTAACCACGGCAGACCAAGAACAAAGTGGATTTTCATATGAACTTTTAATGCTTTCATTTACATATAAGAGAAAAATATCAGTATATCAAATTTACAAAACAGAGAATACATGAAAACAAACACAACTACCATTAGAAATCTTTTATTCTAAAAAGCACACAAAGTTGGCAGCCCTGTATACGTAACTCATTAATCACATAACAAAAATTGTTCAGATGTTGTCAATTGTAACAATTCAGTGTTGCTACCATAATTTTTTATTCTACTTATTTGACCCCCAAAATATGACAGAAACATGTGAACAATAAATGCATTTTGTATAAAGAAAAAAAATTTCTTGGTCTTTGTGAGTTTCTAATTAAAAATCAGTAATTTTTTAGGGTATGTAGCGTAATTGCATATTTTTAAAAAGAAAACAATGGCAAAAGCACATTTATGTCTGAATTAAGAGGTGCCCACTTAGGGGGAATTTTGTATTAGGGTACAAATGCTACATAATTTTGCCCTCATCACACAATGTGAGCAGCATCTAAGCACTCTCCAAACTTGCACATTACAATCAATAAAAGAATTTTTAGCCACAACTGATTCTACATGCACCTAGCCATGTATAAATCACTCACGTTATTTAGTATAAATAACGTGAATAACGCTGATAAACTATCAGCTCACCAGTTGCAAAGTGACAACTTTACCAACTGCGCTACCAGAGCGCATTGGGAGAAAAAATATAATAATGAACATAATTTCTATTATTTCATAATATGAATATAATTTTTTTAAAAATCAAACAGTAGTTTAAAAATAATCTTCCCAAGACGGTATGAAACTAATTTTAACAGAACAATTATAGTGAATAAGGTAAAAGAACAATATGTTCATAAATTTTAGATTACTTCTAAGCACAAAACAAACTAACCCAAAATGATTGAAAGTGAAACTTTAGTGTTATAGTATTTATTGCAGGAAAACAATTTTTCTGTAAAAAGGTTAAACCAAGAATTTTAAAAAATTTTCAACTCTATTTTAAAAATAAAAAATTAGTTGCATAGTTATTTAGATTGTTAAAGCAACAAAATCTATACAGTCTGTTTTTTAAACATTCATGAATCAGCATATTGAGATATTTCTTTATTATTGGAAAGTAGTATATTATAACAAGAGATGTGATATTTCATTAAATTTTTAATAATGACATTCATTATATAATTAAAATAGCACTTTTTTAACTGCAGGTTTGAGAATAAGTGGATAAACATGCACCTATAAATTAAAAACAATAAAAACAATTAAATATATAGTAACTAGTTTTTTCAGACAATAAAAATTTAGGTTAGATAAGCTGGAAATCAGTTTGCACAATTCAATATAAAAATATCTCATAACAAAAAAAACATTGAAAAGTTATGAGGTAACAGATAAAACATAAAAGAATGGTAACAAAGAGATAATAAACTTGAGATAATACATAATCAATATTGAAACTGAAATAAACAGGATTTCAAAGTGGAAAAAAAGCCTATTAACAAATAAAAAAGAAATTATTATAAAATGCTTTTAAAATAATAAATTTTACCCATAAATTTTGTATGCAAAAATTTTATAAAAAAAATATCCCAAATGGTTCATGAAATGAAGATTAGAAATAGTAAAATGAAGAAACAATAGAAGTTACCTTTACTAAGTATGCAACATGGCCGTGTTGCAAAGCATCAGGGGGATGGATCCAACTTTTGTTAGCTGTAATTAAATAATTAACATGAAATTTATTTTATAATAAAAGTTGAAAAAAAAAAGATGAAACTTCGTTAATAAATATCAATCTTAAGGCAGAAATAATAACTTAATTACGGTTTAAAATTATTCTCCTAAAGAATTTGAACTAGTAAAATCATATTTTTAAGACTTAAACATTTCTTTTACAATAAATTAACAAAGACACACACATCAATGAAGAATTCCATTCACAAGGACTCACGAAAAACTCTAGCCAGATTTTGTCCCTTACAATAGTTATTGAATTTCACAACACAGTAAAATTCTGATGAGAACTTTTCATAATGAATAATAAACAAATAACTATTGCTTTTACGCTTTTACAGAATATAGTAATATCAGCTGCTATATTTTTAACAAAAAATTCTATTAAGTGGATGAAAACTGAAGGCTTCATTATAAGATTAAAACTGGATTTCAGAGGCATTTTACATGTTTTCATATACATATACATGTTTTCAGATGTTTTTTATATACATGTTTTCATTATTTACAAGACACAAGAGAAAACATCTCTAAATCAAATTTACTAATCCAAGAAGAAAACAGCAAAAATAATTTTACTATCACTGAAAAACATTTTCCTACAAAGTAAAACAATATGGTATACAGCTGAAAATACAAGAGTTCAAAAATTTAATAAATAGTAAAATATTTTGTATTTCAGAAGCTTGCTTCAAACCAAAATTGCTGTACCAAAATAATTTGGTAAAAAATTTTTTTAAAACATTAATGCTTGAAAAGAACAGTAAATGCTATTTAAAATCTTCTACACTTCAAAAGAGTTTTTCAAAAGGAGCTAAAAAAACAATTAAAATACATATAAAAATACATTTCCAAAAGGTTATAGAAACAGTAACTTTCTTTAAAATATGGAACAAAAATAAAGGTAATTTAGTTTTCTTACTTCCATTTTTTGAGTTGTTCTTGTTATTTTGAGCCCATTTCAACAAATTTGATTGTTTAATCATTTCTAGTAAGAGGAATCAAGCCAATTTGCAAACTAAAATTGTATGTAATTCAGCTTAGACAGTCATTTTTAAGATAGGTGACCTAAAAGAAAAATATTTAGTTACACAGCTTAGTTCAACATTATAATATAAAATATAGGATCTATAGCAATTTTATATCTGTAAATTAATTGAATCAACATAAAAACATAGAATCAATATTTAACAAAATAAAGATGCAGGCATATTTGTAAATATATATATAAAAAAAACTTTTAACTATTTGTCATTTTTTTGTCGAATAACATTGAGAAAATAAGAGTTTGTCAGAAAAAGTTAAAACTAATGCCACAAAAAAGGAAAGCTTTAATTTAGTTTGAAAAACCTTAATCAGAAATAAAACTTATCTCTTTAGATTTTCCTATAAGAGTCAATTTTATATTACCATTGATAGAAGAAAACTTTTGTTACAACAGTCACTAAATTCATAAGAACATCTTTTCTATTTCCAATCATACGAGCTGAATACTGTCGAGCAATTTAGTGCTCAATTATAGATAACGAGAAATTGAGGCTTAATAACTATTTTCTTTCTATTGCTATTGCTTTAATACAAAAGTTCCAAAAACTGATAAAATAAATTTTATTTCTGAAAAATAATTTTTTTGCAAGAGGTAGTGTATTATACAAATATATAACAATCTAAATTTTGAACTTTCGTCGTTTATGTTGCTTTATCCTATTGCATGGCAGAATAGATCACACATAAGAAACAAATACTTTCAAATAAACGGGATATTTACTTAAAGTTGTATGAATCATTGGTATTATTCAATAGATATTTCTATATCAATGAATTAAAAACATAACTTTATGAAAGTAATAATTTAAACAATTGAATGATAAGACTTGTAGCAGTTTGATAAATGAGTTAATGAAACTGTTTCCTTATTAAATAAATCATTTGAGAGCAGTTAAGGCCAGTATTTCTGGGTTAAAAACACTGCACAATAAGTATCAGGGATTCACAAACAAAATAAAATTGCAACATTATTCACGAAATATTGGTTTAAAAAAATATAATTTATTCTAAAAACAGATAAACATATGTGGTACAATGTTAGATATATGTTTAATAATAAAGCAATTTAAATAAATTTATAAAAAATAATGGACTATTTGTAAACCATGAAGGGAATGAAGTTATTTCTGACCATTAAAGATGTCAGTCTCCAATGCATTTGCATATAACTCAAACAGATACTGTGCATAGTGTACTATACAATTCTAAGTCAATAAAATTAATTATTATTTAACTTAACTTTAATTCTAACAATGTAGAGCTATCAAAACTCACAATTAATAATAAGAGCAGAAAATCAGCTCATGTTATTTTCTATGATTTCCCCAAAAAGTAAAAGTTGTTTGAAACATTGATTACTTTAAAATGATAGTCAATAGGAAAGTTGAATATATTTTGAATTAAGTCAAACATGCTGATTTTTAGAAAGTTAATTTAAATATAAAAAAATAAAATGAAATAAAAACATTTACAAATGTAGAATAACAGCAATTATTACAATAACGTACAACGATTTTGGTGCAAAGCTACGAATTCTAGAGCAAACACTTTAATAAACTTTTAATAAATGTAATATATATTTTTTGATAATCAAGTTGACAACTGATTACTTTAGTTGTGAAATCAAATAAAAAATTCTTTTAATGCACTCAATCCTTATAGTAAAAATATGCGATTTGCAATTGTTTATAAACATGTTTAGCATCATTTTAAGCTGTGTAAATTTCATATCTTAACAACACATTAAGAATCGATTTCAACGTTCACCTCAACAAATGTAGAATTATTTCTACAAATAATACCAATGCAACAATTCAGAGAGTACAAAAATTAAATTACGGTATTAGACACAACCTGAAATAATTTGCAGTTCGATTGCAAGTAATATGACACAAATTTACAAGATCTAGAAATAAAATATGACTTCCAATAAAAATAACCATCACAAACCTGATTACGTAATATCCAAGAAACAATATAGAAATTTTTTTTAAAAAATAATTTAAAATAAATATTGTTGCAATGACATATGAAGAGGGGGCGTAATTAAAAATGAAAACACAATACCAAAACACGTTTGTGTACCAGTCACAGCAAGTGTAAAGCGAGAGAAAAAGAGTGCGGAAAACTTGTCTTATTTGGCGAGACTAACAACAAAATATTTCGCCAAAGAGGTTCGAAAATATTGAATGTCGAGGTTTTCGATCGAATAGAAATATGAATAGTATAAAATAAATGAGAGCTATATTATCGGGCACAAAAAATAAGTTTGATATAAAGAAACATTTCTTTCCTCATAAATAATAAGCATTTAAATTTTTGTTATCTTGCCAAGCAAAGGCAGGAAGAGCGATTGATACATAAATGTTGTCGCCAAACAGCTGTTTCAATGACGAGGGTTGTTGAGTAGTTTTATGGCTGAATACAATAAAATCAAAAGTAATGGGCTGTCAAAAACATAAATAAAATTATAGAGAACAATTTATTAATTAATTTGAAGAGCATGTTCAAACTACTGTGTTTATGCAATTATAATAATTTCCAAAAAAATTTTTTTCAATGAATAAAGTTCTTTATTAAGTAATTTTAAACTTTCTTAAAAATCATTTTCCATTAAAAAAATATCATAAATTTTAATTACTAACAAAATTTTTGAATATTTTTCAAATAAGTAATATATATATATATATATATATATATATATATATATTTGTTAAAGATATCATTCTTTTAACTTTTTCTCTTTTTAATTACTTGGATGGGAATGCTACTGTTTACTGAATAAAAAAATGCAATTAAACAATTCTTCAAAAAAATTACAGAGATTTATAGCCTTGAAAAAAAAAAAAAAAATTCTGCTTAAATTTTTATTTTATCTTTTATTCTTTTTAAAAGTAATTTAAACTAATTACTTTTGCAATCTCTAGCTAGAAAAAAGAAAATAACATTGAATAAAATAATGTTCATGAATGAACGAAATTGAATAGAACAAAATTAGTTATGATATTTCTTTTGTTTTATTCGAACATATTTATTTATGTAATTTAATTGTTTTTCAAGACGAATTTTTCTTGAAAAATTATAAAACAAATTTTATTAGTATTTGTTTTTGAAAAGAAATAATAATTTTCTATCATTTAATGAAAAAAAATTTCTCGGAGAAGATTTTCTTTTGAAAATCTACTCCGAATATTTTTATTAGTAAAATTAAGTGACTTAAATATAACAAAATTTCTACAGTCATATAGATTTTAATTAATTGCTAGCATTACATTTCATTAATAAACATCTATATTTATTTTTTTGCGGTAAGCATTATAATATATTTTACTGCTATTAAAGATTGTGTTATAAAAATATTTATAAAAATTTTCTCTAGTAATTTTTAAATATATATATATATATATATCTATCTATATATATATATATATATATATATATATATATATATATATATATCTATATATATATATATATATATATATATATCTATATATATATATATATATATATATATATATATATATATATATCTATATATATCTATATATATATCTATATATATATATATATATATATATCTATCTATATATATATATATATATATATATATATATATATATATATATATATATATATATATATATATATATATAATATATATATACATATATATATATATATATATATATATATATATATATATATATATATATATATATATATATATATATATATATATATATATATATATATATATATATATTAAATTTTTATTAAATCAACTTCTTAAAAAATTACCAAACATTAAGTTTTTAATATATAATTAAAACAAATTTGTACATGTTCTTGAGTCATTTTTTTTTCTTCCTAAATCGAACGTACGCTTCCATCTTGTTGATAAATGTTATAATGATATCTGGTCTTGTTTTTTTATTTATCAATGCGCAGTTTTACTTACACCACGCCGTTATTTCTCTATTATTATTATTGTTGTTGTTGTTGCCATATTATTAGCATTTGAGTAAAAACAGTTTTAATTTTGAAAAATTGAAGTTAATGCTAATGGCATTGATATTTTGAATGTGCTGAACTTGCAGTTTTTTACCATAGTATAAGATAAATTGAATGCAATAAGTTTGAATAATTTTAAACATATAGCAATGAATATAGAAAATGTCTAAATTAATGCGTTGCTTAGTTGATGTAAAAAACAGTGTTATCTAATTCTTTCTTTGTTTTTCTTTCGCTGCCGTCCTTCTTATTTAAAGTGGTATGAATACCAAATAAAAATGTAACGTATGCTGTAGTTAAACCAAATAATTAATTTTAACTCTACTATATCATTCATTTTCCGAATATATACTATTGTCTAGACACCAACTACATAGGTGTTCCGTAAAGACCACCCTTATTATGTATTTTTTAGAAAATGAAAACTGAAAGGAAATACATTGGAGTAAGGGTATTGAAATCTGACTAATCGCAGTATAGAAGAATGATGCAAACACGACAGGTTAGTTTGAGGTAGGACATGGAGAACAATTAAAAGGCGAACATTAGAAACATCTTCAAATTTTAACCTCCAATTAAACATGTCTTGTTTTTTATTACATTCGCTTTAGCCTACTGTGATTTGCAAGATTTTCTCAGAATTTTTATTTTTTCCTCGCTTAAATATTGATTGTCGACTCCAATATGTTTTTATTTTCATTTTGATTCTAGCGTACTATTATTAAACTATAATTATTGAAAATCCACTAAAAATGCATTTAAAAAAAAAAAAAAATTGAAATATACGTTTTAAGTTTTAATTCATAGAAACTTATCCAAATGCTTTCGCTCATAAATTTGATGGTTTAAACAATAAATTTTTGAATTTATGATCCCCTTGAACTTTCAAAATATAAATTTGGATAATTTCCAAAAATTTGTAGAATATTAACTCAGTAAATAACCTAAAATTTGCAATATAGAAATCAAGAGAATCATTTTAATTTTTATTTCAATTTTCAAATTTTTGAAAATTAATTTAAAATATCATAAAACTATTTAGCCAAAAAAATAAAAAAAATAAATAATAATAATTCTTCAAATTTTTTATGGAATTACTGTTATTTATTTACAGCTTTTTAAATATTGAAATGAAGGATATCCATCAGTTTAAATTATAAAAAAAAACTACAAAACAAATAAGAAACTACAATATTACGTTATGTTTGCTGTTATATATATGCTGTTGAACTTCAAAATTTCATGTTTCTGGCATGTCTCAAACAATGTTTCCAGTAATAACTAGTTTCAAAACTTCCCATAAATTTTTCAATATCTAACTTTTTTATATCTCAACGGGTGTAAGCATTTCTAGAATATACGCAGGGGGTATTATTTACAAAAACTTCGTTTAAAATAATTTTTTCTGTCAATAATTTGCTTGTCCCAAGAAAATCTGTCATTTTCCTGCCTACTTTTATTTAGTGGTTCATAACAAAAATAGATAGAGCCAGCAATCAATATCTTATGTTAATAGATTGATTAGATACCCTCCCATATGAACATGTCTTGTTGCATGAATAAAGAACCAATTTTCTGATTCAAAATCTATTTCAAAAATTTTTTCAGGGTGAGTAGGTTTTTGTGTTGTCATTTTCCTGGCTTCTTGAAATCATTAATAACATAAACTGCATAGATTTATCTGAGTTATTTTAAGAATTTATTGTTGTTATTTATTGTTTTTTGCAGAATATAAACGTCTTAGGCCAAAATATTAAATTAAAGTAAAGTTATATGCTATAAAATGACAAATTTGTCATTTCCTGGCTTATGAATGCCAGGACATTGAAGTGTTACCAGAAATTTGTTTTAACTGCTAAAACTGTAAGGAGTGAAAGCAAATATTAAACTAATACCCAGTTTATGTATGATTATAATATGCTTGGATGTAATCAAAGTTATTTATTTATTTAATGATTGATTATTATACACAATTATATTGTGTACATATCAGCGACAAATATTTTTTAAATTCTTTCTACAGTGGATAAAAAGAATTAATTTAAGCAATTTATGGTCCATCTAACATAAAGGCTTAAGTTGAGTTACTTACTATTAACTTAAAATGACTTTTTTTTAAACTTCTAAGCTAATATGTCTTTTTCCTGTCATTCAAGATTTGGTGAATTTCTATTTTATTCTTTTTCCTCTCGAGCAAATGTCAATAAACTACACTGCTGTTTGTAAGATAAGTGTAACTAAAGAAGTATACAAAAACAATTTCAGATTATTTTGAAGACTTTAAATTTGAAGAAATTTTTTGATCCGAATTGTCATGTTTGTAAAGAATTACCCATATACTGCTGTTATATATATGGAACCTGAATAAAATGAACTCTTAAAAATAATGTATGTAAAGTTTATGCCAGTCAAAACTAATACTTCTGTGTTAATAATATATTTTTAATCACAGCCCTAAAGATGGACTGTACACATTAATTGGTAGAATACAATGTGGTACTTTTTTCTTTAAATGTATACAGGGCGTCTCAAAAGTGATCAACCATTTAGTAAAACACATTAAAAAATGAACCTAAAAAAATTAATGAATAAAACAGTTAGAATGGAAGCATACAGTTAATAAAAGTATACATACTGCTTTCTGCTCAGGAAACCAGTTATTATGTAAGCTTTAAAGTTATCGAAAAAGCTCGTCACCAGAACGCGTTGTTCCAAAACTCTTACTGCCTGTAGCCTAAGTTAACTGATGTCCAATGCAAATATTAGAATAGCAGAGCCAACTGTTGAAGAACCTTGAAATTACATTTAAAATTTGATGGAAAAAAATCTTTATTTCCTTGGAAGAATACAGCCAACCGTATATCCGCATTTCTTTGCTTTATAGTTTTTTTTTTTTTTAAATCGCGGGTTATTTTTAGGACTTATTCTACATTTTTCATATAATAATATTTGAAAATTATCAACAGGTTTCACTGTTGATTAGTTTTTAGTTCACTATCAGGATCGGTTCAGCAACGAATGATAATGGAACGCTCATTTATTGAAACCTTAATAAGTTTTATGATAGAATCATGTTTCTTCTCAAGTTGATCCATATTATCGTTTAATCATGTTTAAGAAGTTCTATAATATTTTTCAGTTTAGCACCACAGTTGCAGCAAATTGGAACAATACTTTGGCTCAACACCTCAAAATTTCTTAGGGTGTGGGTGTATAAAAATTAAGATTGATTTATATTTTAAGTAATAATTTATCTAGATTGAAGTAAATATTTAATTTAAAGTATATTTTTATAGACATAGAAGTTGATGTTGTTGTTGTCGAATGCCATTAATGCAAATGGGGTCGTGCGCACCTTCTTGTTTTCTAGTGGCACCATCAATGGCCAAGAATTCGAGTTCCACCACACACATACGTCACAACCCGTTTATAAGGCTCACCCATTGATACGTCCATTCACTCACCCACAGGTCGTAATTTTGACCTGAACCAGAGAGTGATCAATCGCCAATTCTGTACCAACAGAGGTGCGATTTGTTATGGGAACATAAAGGATTAACTTGCAGATTTAACTTGCACCAGTCACAATTTACAACACCAGCGTCTTCGGCCGGTGAGGATCGAACGCACGACCTCTTGAACATGGGCCCAACGCCGTACCAACCAGGCAATCCATGCCCATAGATATTCCGATTAATGTAATATTTCTACCTAGACTAGTATTATAAATTTACTAAGTCATATACTATATGTTTTTCTCTTACCTTTTTTTTTGCATAAATATGTAGCTAATCAGGTCGATAACATCGGAATCGATAACATATTCCACTCGTACAAACATTCTATATAATTTTTTTGTTAATGTAAGGTGGTAAATAATTACACTATTTAACTAAACAAAATTTAATATAACATGGTAAAGTTTTAGAACAACAAAAAAAAAACACTTAATAATAGCAGAGAGAAGAACGTCTCTTCTCATCGTTACATATACATCGTAATTCATCTCGTTACCAGATCATTGTCTATCGTTTACTATTGTCTGTATCAGTTATCATCGCCATCTGGCGGCGTTTATAGTTACATTCAATTCCATGGCCTTTACATATATATATAGATTTATATTAATTTATCTCTATTAAAGTTAATAATTAATTTATATCTTGATTAATATATAATTTCTATCTATGCTAATAATAAATATAACTGAACCATATATAGAAGTTTTTTATTTATAGACATACGTATGATCATGGCTACATGCCTGGAATCTCTTATTCCACTCGCACAAACATCCTATCTAATTTTGTCAACGTTCTCTGCAATATTAAAATTCGTTGCTAAAATTTCGAGTAACTCTTTCGCCTAAAATAATTTAAGTTCAAGAGTTCCCGCAGAATTTTATAAGCTCATTTAGAAGTTTAAATATGCTAATGTTTGTAACAGAATTGCATAAATTTTGTACTCTTCTAACATAGTTAGTAACAGAGTTATATAAACTCCGCATGCCTTTTAACGTTAGAAGCTTCTGTAAGGTTCTTGAAATAAGTCTGATAGAAGTTTTGAATAGAAATATTCAAAAGTTTTAGTTTTCAAAGCAGAAATGGCGAAGCTAACTTTGTCAGGAACATGAACATAAAAATATACTAAAGATTATTCTTATAGAAATAAAATTTTATGAGTGTTCTGAATTGAAATAAGTAAGTGTTGATTACTTCATTTTCATCAGTTAGTAAATAATTTTTTATTAACTTTTTATTTTTTAAATTAAATAATGGAAGAGATGTGTAAACAATTTAAATTTCTGTTTTTAGCCATATTATGAGTTCGTATAATTAAATAAAAATAACTGATAGGATATTCCAATTTCTTATCAATATTAAATTTTCAGTATAAGTATCATCCATTCATTAGAAAACTTATACAAATGCAGTTTTTAAATTATCTGTACAAACAGAATTAATATTTAAACCAGATAACGCGAATAGATTTTTTAATGATCACTGTTTTCTAAATATTAAATTTGTTGTATATATATATTTTTTTTTTATATAAAAACAATACTAGATCAACAAATTAATTTATGTTGTGTTACCACTTTTGCAAGTCGAAAATTTCTTCTTTTTTACATAACTCCGCCTCTCCGCATAAATGAAACCACTTTGTTTTTTTCAATCCTTTTTAATTGGTTTCCAAAAAAAACATAAAAAATAAATATTTTTAAATATTCCTAAACGTACATTAGTCTAAATATCGAACATGCGATTCGAAGTTTTCAGTTAATGAAATATAATTTATATTTCTTTAGAAGAATAAACTAAAAATAAAATAAAAGTACTTTAAACTGAAAGAGTTTACCAGAAGAAAAATAAAAGCATAAAACCATGGTGCTAAATATAACAAAATTATATATGTACTAAATTTAAAACAATTATCTAATATTTTCAATAATATTTTGCATCTTATTAATGTTGTGAAATGCACTAAAGGTTACTGAAAAAATGTCGACTTAAGTTGCTTTTTTTTTCAAACAGTCGAAGAATTTTGGAAAATATTATAATAAATACTGTCAAAATGTCAAATCTATCTATATTTAAATATAGCGTGGTGATAAAGAAGTTTTCCATTAATTAAAAGACTGGGGGCAATATATAATGGGAAGTCACCTTTTCAAAATGCTCAAAAGATTTATTAAAAGACACAACGATTTCCATGTTGGCAATAAGCAATCTGTAAACTGTTCTGTTAACTAAAAGTTCACCACGAAGGTTAGTTTGTCCTAATATATTATCTTGGAGTTCCTTTGTCTTATGGGCTGTGTTCAACATTACAAGACTACGGAGTTGAAGATTGATAGTCGTAAACCTAAAAATGGGTCGTTGGGCAACTATGGTGACATAAAAAAACTTATGAAGTACTTATCTAGAAACAATACTAAGGTAAAATTTTGTCTAAAATTGTCAACTATTAAAAAAGTGCGCATGTTGTGGAGGAACCGATGAGGTAAAAAAAAAAGTAATATTCATTAAAAAATAATTAAGCAAATGATATCTTTTTTGCAAAAAAAAAAATATATATATATAATGAAATAAAACTTTTTTTAGTTGTTCCATGCATAAATTAGATTTAATTATCATTGCATAAAATTTTAGATAACTGCAATAAAAGCAGATTAAAAAACAATGAATAAAAAAATTAAAATCATTTATTTTTTTAATTGTTTGATTAATACTTTTCCGTTTTAAAAATGTGAATTATGCAAAGGAATTATTGGCACAGAATTTTCCCTCTGCGTTTCTATATTTATTATTCGGAAACAATTTGTATATAAATTTCGGATAAAGGCATTTCAATATTCTTGAATGCATGTTTTAAAGATTTAAAAATAAATAAATACATATATAAATAAAAACTAAGTGAATGGGATATATTTAAAATTTTGATATTTTTTTAAAAAAAAGCTTATAAAATATATAAATGAATTTATCTTCATTATCAGCTATATTTTTTACCGTAACATGTGTAAGTTATATTTCACAACGATTTTATTTATTTACATATTTTTGGTATTTTAAAACGGTATTTAAGTTACTGCGGAAACAATTATTATATTTCTATTCGCAATTCAAACGCGGCAAACCTAGCTTAAAAACAGTTTTACAAATCGCCAACAGCTAAATGTCGAAAGAGATTTTCAGAATATTGAGAAATGTATGATAATTACATAACTGTTATCCTAATGTTTAACTTCTAACTGAGATATAACCCACAAACAGAAGTGAGAGTTGAGGACATTCAAAAAGGGCAATTTCAAAAATAGCTTTTTAGATCTTGTTGAGTAATTTGCTTTATATATGGCTTACCAGTAATTATAAGCTTTTGTTTTTACTGAAAAATATCTTGAATTATCTTTTTGAGTGCAACTTGTAATTTAAATGAAATCCCTTTTAATATCTTATCTTTCAAATGCTTTCATAAGGAAAATATCTTTCTTATCATAAAGAGAAATCTAAGCAAAACTTGTTTTATAACAAAATTCTATTCTTAGGTGCATTTTAGACATCTGCTATTAAGGGAAAAAACATTTATTTTATATTTTTCAGATTTAAAATAATAAATAAAGATTGAAAACAGTAAATAAAGATTAAAAACTATTATTTAATATAAAAAAATAAATTTAATAATATTAAAAATATTTAACACGATTCCACGTGTAGAATAATTTTTGTAGAGCAATTGTATTTTGAACTAAAGCAAAAACTGCGTAATTAAAGGACAAATAAAAGCACATAAATGGACATATTTTATTTTATTTTATAACCGTCGTTGAACAGCCGACCCAATTTCATGGGTTTACGACTACTAATGTTCAACTCCGTAGCCTTGTAATTTTGAACTCATTCCAGAAGACAAGGGAACTCCTGGATCGAGTATTGGGAGAAATTTGCCTTCGTGGAGGACTTTTTGATGGAGCTAACCCGCATTTGCGTTAGATGGAGAGGAAGACCACGAGAACCTCCCACGGTTAGCCTGACGGCAAGGGGACTCTAACCCATGATCCGTCTACCACTGAGGATATTTCACGTCAGCACTGTGGTCAGTGCAAGCCGGATGCGGAATTCGTATCGACTGGGATTCGAACCCGGTTCGCCTCATTGGAAGGCGAACGCTCTATCCCCTGAGCCATCGCGGCTCAAATGGACATATTATAGTTTTAATTTCATAAACAAAAAGATTCATTAGATCAGTATATAATCGCAAAAATAAATAACTAAATAAATGGTATTTTAGACGCTGAAGAAGATTTTTTGTTTATAGAACTATACAACTGAAACTGTGGTATGTCTATTTATGTACTTATATTTGTGTTTTATTCAGGCTGCTTTTGCTTTAGTTTACATAGAACAAAGTATACCCTATCCTCGGTTAAATAATTGTACTTTATTTCTAATTTTCCTTTCTTTTTCTATAAAATTTTGCACTTTGTTGTTATGGGGAATCTACGGAACCCATCGTCAGTAAAATCAGTTTTAAAAACAGTAGAACGGTTCCTGAAGATAACACAGTCATGTTTCATTCCTACTTAATACTTAAAATTATCTTTTAACTATGTTATTTTCAAATTTTCCTGAATCATTTAATATTTTAGAAAAATAAAGTTTTTCATCCTAGAAACTCGGGACCCAGAGCTTACAAAGATGAAATAAAAATAAAAATCCTTTAAGAGTAAGCTGACGAAATATGTCTCATTTACACTTTACATTCAGTTCTTGAATCAGAACAACTTTCCTACTCGTGGCTCTCAGAATTTAGAAGTCAACCATCTTCAGAGATTTTATTTTAATTTTCGTCCAGATAGTTGAAAAAAAAAAATTACATAAACTATTGCTTTGGATTTTCATTACGATAGTCATATAACAAGGAAAAAAAAATGTTTTTTTTTCTTTTTTTTTTTTTTTTTTTGCATTTATTTCGTAACTTTTCTGAATATTGTCACTGAAGCAGGGAGTTGCGAGGTCCTGGAGAAATGCCTCACCCCATGATATTACTGAATGTAGCACTAGGTTTATGTTTATTTTCTCATAATGCGTATACAAAGGTAGTGTTGTAAAACTTATTCATTACAAATAGTTCCCAAGCAAAATTTTCTTAGAAAATATAATTGAAAAGTTGAAAATCCCATGATTATGAAATACTCTCCGAAATAAAGAAAAATACATTTGATTTTAGCAATACTTTTTATGTCAATATTTTTTTAAATATAAATATCAATAATTAAGATTTTTTTAAAATTTGATTTATTTATTTATTTTTTCAGATCTTAGCTCTTAAACTCGCCTTGGCGGGAACTTCGAATCTCATTTGCCAAAGGCAATTGCCTATTTCACGTTGCCCAAGGGCCAGGCATGGCAGGGTTCCAAAAATGTTGCGACTACTGTCTTCTATTCTACTCCTTCTATGTCATGAAATAGAAAGCGAAAATTTTCAAATTTTCAATACTATAAACAAGATCTGCGATGGCTCAGGGGATAGACAGTTCACCTCCCAATAGGGTAACCCACTTTTAAAACTCAGTGGTGTCTGATTGGTACGAATTCTATAACCATAATGCTGACGTGAAATATCCTCAGTGGTATATGGATCATGGGTTAGAGTCCCCTTGCCGTCAACCGCGAGAGGTTTTCGTTGTTTTCCTTTCAATGTAACGCAAAAAGCTCCATTCTTCCACGGACGCAAATTTCTCCCAATACTTGATTCCCTTGTCTTCTGTTATGAGTTCAAAATTACAAAGTTACGGCGTTGAACATTGATGGTCGTAAATTCACAATTGGGCCGTTTGTTTAACGACGTTTATAAAAGAAAAATACTATAAACCAATAATAATTAAAAACTTAAATTTTTGTAACTATTAATCAATTGTTTTTCGTATAACTCCGTCGTGGGGTGTTTTAGAGTTTTAGAAATTTTGCAAACACCCCTCTGAAAAAAAAAAAAAAAAAAAAACCAACTCCGATTAACTCAAATTTACGATGACTCTGATGATTCAGGAAAATTTTCATAGGCAAAATTAAACAGTTTATGGAAAAAACTAAGCAGACGATCATAACATTAATGGAAGTGCTTCTAAAAAGAATATTACAAGCGTGCCAAAACAAAAGAATAGAAAAAGTACGTGCATTTTATTTTTTTTACCGTTTTTAATAACTCTTTCTTTGTCTGAACTCGGCATTTCATAATCATTTCCCCCTTTGATAACTAGGAATTTGCTTATAAATATTCGTCGTAGACGAAGGTCAGTCAGGCACATTAGGGCTATTCATTTCAAATGCCGAGGCGTTTGATATAGTTCTAGGTTGCGGAAATGATAAAAATTATTCGAATCACCCTCGTTCATTGTTAGAGTTGTAATCTGTTGTATTTTGAAAGTAAGTGTAAAACGCATGAGTGATTAGGAAGTTCTCCAACAATGTGTTTCTCCTACTGAGCTCAGATGCATTGTGGAAAGGATTCTCTTTTGTGTAGGGATTTTTAGGGATTATCTTAGGTACTTTTGAATAAAAATAAACCAATAGATTTTATTTTCGGAGACCTTACTTAAAGTTTAATCGAGAATTAACTATGGAATTGTATTCGTGGAAAAGTTTTTACTAAACGTTTATCAATTTAATCACATAAATGTCATAAATTAACAATAGGTTTCAGTTTTTTTAAAATTTCATTTGGATATTTTGTGGAACATAAATAATCAGTTTAAAAAAATAGCACAAAATTATTGAAATTCAAATAATTCAGATTTCTGTGCCTTGATTATGCTTTACAAATTTATAGCATCATTTTCTTTTAATCCATTTAGAGATAAGAGATTGCTAATTTATAATCCAGATTCCAGTAACTAGAGGCCATAAGGGATATTCATAATTAATTATAAGGAAAAGTTTAAAACAGAGACTATAAGAATGATTATAAATTCATAATCAATAAGTAATACCTTATATACCCCCTCCTAAATACAGGATATTGAGCAATTATTTGTTCAAGTATATTTAAGTTTCCATTTTTAAGTACTGAAATTTTCTTTTGTTTTTCTGGATGAGTTGCTTAAGCATAAGTTATTTAATCTAAAGGTAATTTCAATTATGGCATTAAAATCAATTAGTTCATTTTAAAAGACCGAACTTTAAATTGGTTTAGACAATTAAAGCCTAATTTTTGTTTAATTTTACCTTTTTATTGCACTAATAATTCATGAGTTACTTTATTGTTTAAACTAGGAACTTAACTAGAGTAGCAATTAATAATTTAAATGAACATTTTAAAATTTAAATGATTTTAATTTTGACCTAAATAAAATTATTTCAGATAAAACTCAAATAGCTTCTGAGTTTAATATTAACAAACAAAATTTTTCTTTAACATTAAAAAGTAGAATAGTACTTTAATTTGACGATAGAAAAATGCTTTTTGGTGATAATTCGCTCCTATCAAATAAACTGAAATATATATACTGCAGGATTTGAATGAAACAACAATTAAATAAAGCATTTCGGTTTTATATGATGGGAAAGCTAAAGAATAAAGAATGTCCTAATTTCTTCAAATGAAATTAAGCCGCATTGTTTGCTTAATCTTGCTTCTCAGTTTTCGAATGCATAGTTCTCGCTGTCCCCTGGAGACATTTCGAACAAAACTAACTTGATGAAATGTAATAGATTACCTAATAAAAGAGTATTCTTATCTTACGTCTTTAAATAAAAGATAATCATAAGTAATTATCTCTGATGAATTCAATTTATATTGTGTCTCCCCGATGAATTTTTAATATCTCATTTTCTGGTATAAATTTATTTAATGTCTCGGTTCTCTCTGATGGATTCGAGGAATAACTCTCTGATTTCAGAAAAGTATTTGAAAATAATACTACTCAAAATCACGAATAAATAACACTTTTTAAGGGGGTAAGAATTATTTATTCGCAAATACAATAAAGTTTAGCTAATAATATTTCTCAGGAATTTTATGATTAAGTGCCTCGAAAGTTACATATTTCAATATATCTTATAAACAGATTTTTCTTAGAATTATTTTAAATAAAGCCAAAATAGGTATTTTGTTACAAAAATACTACAAAGCGAAAAAAAAATCTAAAAATAGCATATTTTTAGGGGGTTGGAATTATTTACTCACAAACCCAATAAAGTTTAGCTAAAATGCAATAAAGTTAAGTTTCTGAGGAATTTATGATTACGTGCCTCGAAGGTTACATATTTCATTATATCTTATAAGCAGTTTTTTCAATGAAAATAAAATAGGTATTTTATGTAAAAGTACAATAATTAGAAGAAAAAAAAATCCGAATAGGAATGTCCATGCCTGAGGCTGAACTCTATCACTAAAATTTTATCATTCATTCAATTGCTGTAATATTGCATTCTGTAAGGGCAAAAAGTTGTTCACGCTATTTTACTTTAAAAAGAAACATATCCCAAGTGGTTGCTACTAACTGAATGATCATTGATAAATTTTCCGCAGAAAAATTGATTGTATGATTAATTATATTTTAATATCTTAGAATTCAAAGCTTTAAGAAAATTATTAAAGTAGCTAATAAAAACGATAACAAATTCTACATTTTTTTCCTTCTAAACAATCTTATATGATAGCATCAATTATTTGCTGAGATGTGGTCAAAATTGCAAACAACCAAAACAAACAATACCGAGATCATATTAAATTTTTTTTTTTTTAATCTAAATAAACGTTTGAAAATTTCTTTTCTTTTTTACATATGGTGATAAATATAAGCTCTAACTCCAATATTTTATGCAAAAAATATTAATACGCAAATTAAGCATCAATGCCAAAAATATATTACTTTTGGATTTTTTTTTTTTTTTGTAAACAGAATAATGAGTAATGCAAATTTACTCTTTACAAAATACGATCACTATAACAATAATTGAATTTAAATTTATTGGAGGTGTTTCTAACTATCTTTACTATTGTAAAAAGTTGTATTTTTGCAGAGAAATAATTTTTTTTTATTTTGAATGATTTACAATTAATAGGCTTAAATAGCGGATAAATAGAGATTTAAATAGTTGATTTCGAACGCAGAAAAAGTGCTAAATCTCCAAGTTGAAGCAGTAATGCGTTTATATATTATATATTTTATCTCCTAACCTTTGTAAATATTTCACCTATATAGTCAGAAAAGTGTTAAATATACTTAAAATGATATATACGTAAGAATATTAAGAAGAAATAAATATTCGAAATATAAACATATAAACATTTCTCTGAATATGATAACTTTAAACTACGAGACTTGGTATTTTGAAATCGTCTAATTTATTATTATAATAATTTTCAAAAATGTTTGCCTTTAAAACCTTTAAGTGATTTAAATCGTGCGCTAGGAAATGAAATTCTATTTACCTTTATTATATGGCTATGAGAATGTTTTATAAATTCTTTTAACTTCGAAGTAAATAAATATTCAATTCAACATTTTATTAGAGCATTCTGATATAAATGGTTTCTTAAAATAAAATATTACTTTTAGCTTGACTTAGTATGGAATTGCGCTTTGTTCAGGTCATCAAAAAATATTTGTAATGGACTGTAAAAATAAAGATTTGATTTGAAAATATCTTTTTGCAATTTTTTTTCCAAGATGCTTTCTTTTCTTCCATCGAAGATTGTAGAGACTATTACAAACTTTGACTCCTTAACGTTAATAATTTTTATTTCCTTTTCTGAGTTTCCAAAACAAAAATCAAAGGCAATTTATATTAAGTTATTGAATATATTAAAATTACTGTATTTTAGGCTTAATATATCACCCTCCCCCTAGTCAAAAGAAGTCGAAAATAAATATAGTCTGTAAGGTAAAAAAAAAAAAAAAAAAACACATTTTCTATTTTTAAAAACTAAAATATGAGGTATTTGAACTATTTAGAAACTAACTCTTTTCGTTCATATGATAACGGCTTACCGGGAATTTTTTTTTTCAGAATTATAGTTCTTATTGCCACACATTTAGTAAAAAATTACAAAGCTGAAAAACTATTTTAGATAAACAAATGGTTTTTATTTCATGCTCTAAGGCTGAAAATAACCAAAAATAAAGCGTTAAATGATTACCATATTATAAAGTATCATAATAAAATTATTATATTTCACCGCATTTACCAAATTTTTTTACACATTATAAAACAATATTTTTATTTTTTATTTTATTAAAATCGATAGCTAACAGCTTTGGTTAAAATTATCGAGCTTTTCGGTGTTCCCATAGGGCAGAAACACCTTAATTTTGAACATTCTGGTAGTTTTGACCCTATTTTCTTTCTCAGATTGTGATTATTTTCTGAAACAAACTTAATTTTGAATACAATAAAAACCCGGCTTATTGACTAGCAAATAAAATTCGCGCTTTTCTTTCTGTTTTTTTTCCAGAATAAAGATGTTATTAAATAGAAATAAAATTAATTATTTTTAAAAGATTTAAATTTTGAATGGTTCTGAAACTGAATGCCGCATTTTTGTTAAATAATTTATTTGCAAAAAGTATAAATATATTTTGTTCAGAAAAACAGATTATGTATACAAGATAATTTTTTTGTAAATTAAGTAAAATATTTCTATTATGTTAAAAAGCATTTTATTTAGTTATTTACGAACTAATTAAAATTTTACTTATATTTTCTGATTTAAAACCTAGTTTTCTTAAAACAATGAAAATATTTATTTTCAGTTTTCATGTATATAAGCCGAATTTTTATCGAGTGAGAACTGAACATTTTTCAAGCCACAGTAGTTGTAGTAAGAGAAAAGTGTAAGAAAAAAATTCTTTTTTTCATTTTGTTAGATTTACAAGAAAATGAGTAACTTTTCTTGAAAATATTTCAAGAGACAATTCATAATTTTTGGTTTAGGTCAAATAAAAACAATCTTAAAATTAAATTCAAAAATAAATATTTTCGTGAAAATTTTTATAGATAGCTTACTTTTTTACTAATACTTGCTGAAAAATGGGTTTTATTCGAACTGAAGACTTGGTGTTAATAATCAAGATAGTCCGCTTCTATGGTTTTTGATTTAAAAAAAAAAAAACTTTTTTTATTTAGTAGTTTATAGCTTGTTTTCTCTTTAGAGCTTTTATTTAATACCTATTGTCATAAAAGAATGAAAAGATTTACCTTCAGCTTTCATGTGTGGATTTATTTGACCGAATTCTGATATCAAGCGAGAACTCAACATTTTTAAGCCATTGTATCAGTATGGTAAAAAGTGTTAAGCAGAATTTGCTTATTTTGAATATTTTTTTTGCTCGTACCACTTGAGTAAATGATTTTTAAACAAAAAGAGTAAATTCTTGTCAATTTTTAAGATTTTTGGTCAATTTCCAAGATAATTGGTTTCTTTTAGAATTTTTATATATATATTTTTTTTAATTTTTTTTTTTTCAAAAGATTGATTTTTAAAAGTTTGGCTATAAAAAAATCAAAATATTTCAAATCAAATTCAAAATATTTCAAAAATCAGAATTAAAAAAAAAATTTTTTTTTCATGTTTGTATAGAAAATATAACAGTTTTTCGAAATCTATTGAAAATGAAAAATGTTTTTAGACACTAAAAAGTTTGATAGTTTTTCTCCAAAGTTCTTTGATTTTATTGATAGGATTTTAAACGGAGAAGGATATCAGATAAAATTACCGTACTGTATGGTAATAACATTTCTGCTAAAAAAAGTACATAGTTCTGGTATTAAAGACAAATTTATACGGTATTTAAACCATAATTTAGAAACTTTTCCGTTTTTATGGTTTATCGGAAATTCAGGTATTTAAAATTACAACTCTTATTATCACACATTTAGTAAAAAAATACAAAGCTGAAAATTAAATTTAGCCAAATAAATAGTTCTGATGCCATGCTGTAAGCTATCATGATATTACAAAACAAAACTATATTTAATTGTTTAATTTAACAAAATCATTAACAAAGCGCTTCGGTAAAAACTACCCAGTTTTTTTTGCCATAAAGCTAGAAACGCAGTAAATTTTGTCTATATTCTTGGTTTCTTGGTAATTTTTACCATACTTTATTTCTCAGTGTGCGAACATCTTGTCAACTTCGTTTCATGCCTAAACTGTCGAAGATTTTACATGAAATATCAAATTGAAACCTTTCAGTTTTTTTTTACTAAAGCAGTTTTCAGTTTCTCTTATAAATTATTAGAATTTTATTAGGTTTCTTTAGAACAGCAGTTTATAGTTCCTAAAATTAAAATTAAATAGAATCGCAGAGGGTTCCTTTATAACAAAACGAAAGGACGTTCAGCTAAGGCAGATTTAACAGGTACCTTGCTGCGTATACACGTCGTTTGTCTTGTTTGTCGCCAGGATCGAACTCATTACCCCAAGCTTTCTAATCAGTGCTGCGAGTGACGCTTTAATCGATTGCGCAATCAAAGCGCTTGGTTTGTAGGAACTACATAAGTAAATGAAAAAAATTGGTTTTTTTTCCAATGCCCACCTATAAGCCGCGATGGCTCAGGGGATAGAGCGTTCGCCTTCCAATGAGGCGAACCGGGTTCGAATCCCAGTCGATACGAATTCCGCATCCGGCTTGCACTGACCACAGAGCTGACGTGAAATATCCTCAGTGGTAGACGGATCATGGGTTAGAGTCCCCTTGCCGTCAGGCTAACCGTGGGAGGTTCTCGTGGTCTTCCTCTCCATGTAACGCAAATGCGGGTTAGCTCCATCAAAAAGTCCTCCACGAAGGCAAAATTTCTCCCAATACTCGATCCAGCAGTTCCCTTGTCTTCTGGATTGGGTTCAAAATTACAAGGCTACGGAGTTGAACATTAGTAGCCGTAAACCCATTAAGTTGGGTCGGCTGTTCAACGACGGTTATAAAATAAAATAAAATGCCCACCTATAGAGTGACCTTCGTCATAAAGGCATCTGAAGGGTATATTTGTTGGCCACTCTTTCAGGGGCACCATATTAGGTGGGCTAACGTTGCTCCCATAGTAAGTAGTACAGCGAAGGAAATAACATATATGCCTTGCCCGGGATTCGAATCCAGAGCCTCGAATCTGATGCAAGGCCAGTTCCCTGACCCCTACACAGACAGGTCGGTTTTGGTTTTAGCAATAGTTAATTACAGTTATAATACTGGGGTTGTAGTTAGTTACAATGATAATTAAATTTTTTTGACCACTGCCTGCGGGTCATAGGTTGCTGACCACTACTAATAGCTTAAAATTAACTTATAAATTACGTTTATTGTCTATTATGTTAAATATGTAAGAACGATATGATTCACACGTCACAAAAACTCGATATAAGTAATAACGTAGATTTACTGATAGATGAAGTCCATAAAGTACTATACAAACATTCAAATTTGTAGATCACCAGCTTAGCAAATAAGATTAGCAGTAAGAAGCAGTTACTATGTGTCTGCATAATTTTAAAAGAATAAACATAAGCTTACCAAATTCGACAGCAAAATTTCGCAATTCTATTAGCGGAATATTAATTTGAATATTTGGACCTTCGGCTCGACTTCATTAATTCCGTCATTACGAGCTCGGGGAAGAAAATTATAAAAGCAACGCTTATGCAAATGAGCAAGAAAAATAGAACTTCAGACATTCCAACTTCTCTCTCCACAGTACCTCATTAGTGCTTTACAGCATCATGACGCAATAGAATAACGTAAGTTCATTAAAACTTAGTAATTAATGTTGTTCCGGTAACAGCTGTGAGTTGATGGAATATATCTCCTGTTGCAACTTGTTATTTCTCAATTGTACACAGAGAGCTTGAAAAAAATGTTTAACGATCACAATAAAACAGTCTTTACTAAAGATAATCAAACGAAAGAGCGAGCAATGTTGAAATTTTAACAACAAGAATGAATTTAAGTAAATGCAATTAAACAATTGCTTGGAGGGTAATAACAAAATGTTGGGTTGTAATGGATTACCTTTTGGAAGGAAACAAAAGCTAATATACATACTTTGAGGTTTTATGCGCAGTTATTTCTAATAGTACCAACAAAAGAGAAGGAAATGAATTTTAATATTTTTGGTGGGATCTAAAATAGTTTTTTTTTAGTTTGTCGTAGGGATATTACGGGGTTAAAAATTTTACAATGCAGTTTATTAAATAATAATGTCTTAGAAATAGTTGTAAATGTTTTTTGAATTTAAATCTTGCGAAAAAATACTTCAAAAGTAAGCTTAGCTGATTTTTTTAATGTTTTATTTTTAGCAGGTTCAACTTTATTTATCTTTGATTTATCTTTTGGAATGTTTCATGGGCTGTAATTTTTAATAGTTCCATTTAGAGTGATGAAAATTATGTTTTTTAACCATTTCAGTGGGTTGGCAGATCGTTTTTCATTTTTATAAATGCAGTAAAGAATCTACAAGTATGTAACACAGGAATGATTTTAAAAAATTTTATCATAATTTTTTAAAAAATTAAATCCAGTATGAAAGTAGGAGGAAAATTAAACATAGCTGATTTTTAATTGTTTTATCTTTTGAGAGGAAATAAGAGCTAATACTGACTTGTAACGGAAAAATCAACGCCAGCGACAAATATTCCAAAATTGAGATTTTCGTACAATTTGCCTTTTTGTATGATAATAAAATACATATTGCAAATTGGGAAGAAAATATATGTCAAGTATTTTTTATTGAAATCTATAGTTAAGCACGTACGTTTTTTTTTTTTTTTTAATTGCATGGCATTACTCACATATTAAAGTTTGCTTTTACGCAGTAATTTTCAATAGCGCCTACTAAAGCAATGAAAATGTTTTAATCATTTTAATGGGTAAGATCATTATTTCCATTCATTAAAACCAAGTTTATAATAAAAATAAAATTTTATAATGAAGCTAATTTAGAATCGGGTCGATTGTTTTACCCCGGCTATAAAATAAAATGAGGTTTTTTTCTTAATAAAATTTATCGGAGCAGTTCAGAAGTTCTCTTTTTACTTTTAAATTTGTCCGTTAATTAATTACGATTAGTTATTAACTAAATGAGATATTAATTACTTCAATTTTAATTTTTAATATTTTTTTCCATTTGATTTTGATTAAAATCTATCTTAATTACATAAGTATGCAAAATAAAGAATGAAAACTTCGATTTTTATCTTTTAATCATCAAAGAATAGTAGTACAATATCCAAATTTTGCATAAAAATTTTAAAGACATGAAAAGTATGTTAACTTTATCTGTAGGCTCAAAAAATATTTATCGTACAAGTATTCTGCCGTGCGATTGAAAAACAGTGTAAGTGACGGTAAATTTCGAGAAAAGGGGTATGACAACTATTTTCTTTCTATTGCCAATGCTATGAACGCTAATTATCTTGTTTTATCAATAATAATCACGATATTTTCGTATATGATATGTATTGTCCTTATTTTGATCACAATATTATCGTATTTGATATACCTATGTATAGGGAAGAGTAGGGTAAGACCATTTGTTGCAATTATGTCAAAATTACTTCTGTTTTAAAGAGAAACTCTGAATAACACTTTACTAGTCAAGAAGACTTACCTTGTATACTAACAAGGTACGTCTAGTACGCAAGTACAAGGTACAAGTTGTACCTTGTAACAACTTGTACCTTGTACTTGCTGCTGTTGTCTAAATCGCTGCAACTGTGCAGATAAGTGTGTTTTGCTACGTCAACTCTACTGTTATTATGTTTTTAAACTTGCTTTATTTATTGCTTATTACAGTTATAAAAATTTATTACAATTACGTTTGCTAAGAATTCATACCCTAACAAACAATAGATTTAGTCTAATAGTAGCATTGTTCTGCTGCGTTTCGTTCCTGGCGTAATACCAGGTTACTAACCAGCTTGGCAAACACCAATGTGAATCTGTGCCAGGCCCATGAAAGTAGTACAGAAAAGGAAGAAGATAACTGCATGTAAGTCAGAAAAAAGCTTTTTACGGGGCCAAGGACAAAATTTATTGCGGATCCCTTCCTCAAAGCGCAAAATGTCTTTTTTACTTATTTTGTAGAATTTGAGAAAATTCTTTATACAAAATTGTACTTTTTATGTAGATGTAAAGAAGTTTGAGGTCAATTTCTTTTACAAAAAGCTAATTAGTAAATACTAAATTTTTTGCAAAGTATTTAGTATGTTTAATAAATCCTCGTCGAGCTCTAAGCAGTTCCGGTCCCCGAGACAATTACCTTCCCCCTTCAGTATGGCCGTGACTACATCCCATGTAAATTACATGCATAATTTTCTGGTTTTTAAAATGCATAACATGCATAAACATGCAAAGTTTTTAAAACAGAAGTATGCTAGCTACTTTTTCACTGAAAATTTATTATTTCTAAATTTCCCATAGAGTTAATATTTGCAATAGGTCATACCCTACTATGGGAGTAAGACCGAGTGTTTTGACTTTTTCAAGAAAAAAAAATCATTTATAAAAGAAAAATAGTTCATCTATGACTTTTCAGGAAGTATAGATTATTTCAGGATAAAAAAAGGCAATTTTTTAAGAAATTAAAAAAAAAAAACAATGTTTTCAGGATACTTTTTTTTCAACTAAACAATGAATATCTTGTTTAAATGTGACAATTTCTAGGTCTAACAGTTTAGCTTAAACAGTCCTTCGAATCTAAGCTATTACCCCATACAGTCTTCCCGCTCTTTCCCTTACGCATAATATAGTCGGTGACCTGTACAAACCGGAATTTAGCATTGTTTCTACATATTGATTAACTTGAATTCATAGTCCATGTAAACACTACGTAATATGTAAACGTAATTGGGACTTTTATTGCATGTTTTTATTTATTTTTTCAAGTTTTTTCTAATTTACTATAGAATCAAAATAGGAAAAAGCAAATCAATTTTGATGTACACGTTAACATATCAATATACTTTAGAATTTTTTCCCTACAGATTTGCTTTGGTAAACAAGAACATGTATCCACCCCAAATTTTGATATCATTGTATATATATTATCGATTAGAAAAACGCGAAAACACAAATTTCTTCAGCTGACTGGTAAGTTTTATTTCCCTATCTTGAACAAACAGTTGATCACGGATTACAGGAAATTCGTGACAAAATAAAGGGCAGGAATCAAGTTTAGATTAAGAAGTATAAATACGCATAAACAGTTTCAGCCTTGACGATTGGTACGCATGGCTCTCAAAATAAGTCTGAACAAACACGAGTTCTTCAGTGCCGAATACGGTAACCTAACTACACGAGGCTCTACTAACATAGACAAAATCTATTTTCTTTTAATTTCAGTATTTTAGGTTAAAGATATTGGGATCAAGTAGAATTACGAGTTCGAACTATGTTTGAATTACCTAACACAGCAAATAAATGCTATCAGTAGTCTTGTTTTTGTTCTGTACTAAGAGCTATTATCATGGAACATGGATCAAGAACTTGGTTAAATATTTGATGTCAAATATGAATTTCAAGGTTTTTAGATACCTTGAGTTTTTGCACTGAAAAAAAAGGATAGTCAAAACTATCAGAAAATTTTAAAATTTACCGCAATTCTGATTCTATGGGCACACCATAAAGCTCGGTAATTTTTATCAAATTTCCTTGGTAATGATTTTGAAAACAAAATTAACAATAAAATATAGTTTTATAATTCGCGATAAAATTTTAGCAAATTAGGTAATTTTATCATGACATCTGAGAGCATGGAATGAAAAACAATTTATTCCGTTTGATTTATTTTCAGTTTTGTATTTTTTACTAAATGTGTGGTAATAGGAACTATAACTTGTATTTCAAGGTCTTTAGAGATCTTGAATTCTAATAAACTTTTCGTTTTTCTATATCATTTCGGTAAGCTCTATAATTTTACAGGAAAAAAAGAGGCAAATGAATAAAATAAATATTATGACATTATTTTAAAAGCGCTCTGTCCAAGAAAATGTCTCGTACGTGATATTACCTAATTTAAAGATTTTTGTGCTATAACCTTTATTTCAAGAAAACTTTCCGTTTATTGCTTACTTTTATATATTAGGATTGATTAGAACTAAAGCATTTGATTGGCAGCTGTAAAATTATGAGTGGGTTTTTTAATTTTAAATTTATTAATGCAAGATCAAAAGTTAAAAAAAAACTTTAATTGAAAGATCTCAAGCCTATGAGGTAGAAAGAAATCGTATAATAGTATCAGTGATAATTGTATTTGATAATTTGGTTACAACAGTTATTTGAGAAACAAATCCTGTTTAATATACAGTTATTTAAATGTGAACTTTGTGATGTTTCATACTCGTTTATTATAACTTCGTAAGATAGATTTATTTTTAGAATTTTTTCGAAAATGCATTCAAAAGCATTCAAATTAATTTCTACTGCAAAATCGAAAAATTAATTAAAATACAGTAATGCTGTGCATACGGCTTGGTTACCACTAAAGTTTACATGTAGTGTAAGATGATTTTTAAATCAAACAGGTCGTCAAAGGCTGCTAGTTATCATTTATTTCAGTTAAAACGTATTTAATTATACAGACTCTCATATAGAAGTGATAGTGAACCTTACTATTAATATTATTTAAGAGTCAGTTTATAAAAAAAAAATCGGGCAAAACAGAAATATTTTTTATCAGCTTGAAATTTCCGGGATATTTTCTTCGTATAAAATTGCATTTTTTTTTAAAAAATTAAAAAAAAAGAAGTTTTTCTTGAAGTTTTCAGGGTTATGATAAACGATAAATATTGGACAAAAATCTGACTTTTTTAAAATTCATTTTCTCGGGAACTATTCCTGCGATCTCTTTAAAATTTGTATTTTGCCATATAAAATGTTATTTTGAAAGTGATGTAAAAATTTAAATATCTTACAATTCAAAAAGTGTTCGACTATTATTAAATAAAATAATAAAAAATGACATATAAATATTAAAAAATATTTTTGCACGAAATTATTAATGGATAAACGGTTTTTATAATTGTGGGCAAAAATTTTTAAAGTTGTTTAATTAGTTTTCGAGATATGGCGAAATATGAAAAAGTAAAAAATACATTAAAGGGTCCAAACCTTAAACCGTTCTCCTGGGCAAATTATTGGGATCGTATTTCATAGATTTTTGCAACTTCCTATATTTCGAGGGTCAGAACTCCGAATTCTTTGAAAAAAAGACTTGCTTATTCAGAGAAAGTACGTTTTTGTGTCTGATTTCATGGCTTAAAATATCATCGTCATTAATTAATTAGAATATTTGTGGTTACCCCCACGAACCATTGAGATTGAGTCATAGTACGTGAAAATCCAATTGTTAGATTAAAAGTTATCCTGGGTGCTTCATATATTTTCTATGCGCACTGTACTATTCAGTGATATGTATTCACAAAAATATGTATTTGTGTTTCGCTGCTGTTATAGTAAATATTCGATTGACGGTAAAAGTTTAAAAACATGGAAAGGCTTTTGACCTTTCATACAAATGTCCTCTGAAAGTATTTATGCCTTAATAGTTAATGTGAGCATAGTATAACATAAAATAACAGCGAGCATTGCCACTTGTAAATTGCTGAATTTTTTCTCAAAATTTCAGAGAAAATAGCAGTTTCGACGACCCTCCCCCGTAAAAAAATTTAAAGATTTTCTTTTTCTTTTAAAAAAAATTAATACATAAATAAAACAAGTTACTAATAATTTTGCATACAGCACATGTCCTTTAAAATTTTAACAAACTCTAAAATATCGAATGTCCTATTCTGCGCGACTTTTAACAAAACTGGCTTTTAATGTTAACTTGCCGAATAAGCTTCTCCATTCGCGTGAGAACTCTGTTAGCTCCAGCATTTAAAATAATATTTTTAAATAATGTTTTTCAAATATTATATCTTACTTTATATTCTAATAAAAACATTGAAGCAATTTTTTTTTTAATAATTTGAATAATAAAAGAGATTTTAGTTACCTACGTAGCAAATAATAATTCTTAAAGTGTATAAATATTAAACATTCGAATACGATGTATTAGTTACTGGTTGCTAAAAGTGATAGGTATGGTTGTTTCCTTTTAAGATATTTTATCATTACTCGATAAATATGGTCGGCCTTTTTTCATAACAATGTAAGCTCAATGTAAAAACTCTATATTTTTTTAATCACTAGTTAATTTTTTTATCGGGATTCAAACGAAGTTAAAAATTACTAATTTCCTTTAGTTTGCCTATTATAAATTTTATTTTTATTTTCATAAAACCTGATCTATTTTTGTGATTGAAAAAATATTTTTATTGATAATTTTTTATAGGTCGAAATAAGAAGAAAAAATCCAAATTTTATTTTTAATTTATTTTAAACTATTTTCACAGAAATTCTATTAGGATCCATTTTATTTTTGCATTGTAGGAATTTTTTTCATAAACAAACGAAATCCTTTCTGTCTCGAATAATTTCCCTATTTAATAAATGAAGAAGAAATAACTATTAAACCACAAAAAAAAAGAAAAAAATATATTACCTCAACCTCGTATCAATAACAAACCTCAAACGACAAATTCTGATAAAAAAAAAGAAGAAGAAGAAAAGAGAAGGACATAGAAAAATGATAAAGGAAAAGGGTAAGAAAAAGCTTTATTGATTTCAATTATTTAAAAATGCAGTAAAAAAAGTGTTATCAGGTATGAGAAACAATAAAAAAAAAATTCTAATATGAAACATGCGATTTTATTTTAATTTTATAGATAGCATTTTTAGTTAATCAAGTTTTTTTATTCCCTGAATCTTTTGAAGAAAATCTAAGCTTTTATTGCATTTTCTTAACAAAAAATTATCTTAGAGCTTTGTGTCGTTCTATGTTTTAGTTTCGGGTCGAGGATTAAAAGATCTATAACTTATCTTTAACGCTTAATAATTTACCTGCAAAAGTACCTATTGTAAAAGAAATGTACAGTGTACAATCTATACAATATTTTGGAGTGTGTTGAAACAAAGTATTGTCTCATTTTGCGGCAACCTTAACATGGTAAAAACGTAACTATATTATTATACTTCTTAAACTTGATCATATCATGGTTTCATTATCCAACTAAACACTTAAGGATGCAATAAATTTCTATAGTATTATAGTAGTACCTACAGATTTAAGATGGTGCAAAATGAACCACATTATTATACTTCTTAAACGTGACTACACCATACCATAGTTTACTTATTTTACTTAAAACTTTTTTAATCTTGTGCCAAATCAGCATCGCAATGTGGCCGCTGCAACCTTATTATAGTGCAAAATGAAACATATTATTATATTTTTTAGGCTTGATTCCACGATACTATGAATCGATTATTAATTTATAATACTTTATTAAGGTTGTTGAAAATTTTACAGATTATAGTTTCTGAAAATGTAATATGGTGCAAAATAAAACATATTTTGTTATATTTTTTAGAGTTACTCTATACTTTGATTCAATTATCAATTTAACACTTTATTAAGTGTGATGCAAATTTGCATCGTATCATTGTTATTACAACCTTTATATAGACTAAAATGAACGTATTATTATATTTTTAAGACGTGGTTACACGACTCTATAACTCAATTAGAATTTAACACTTTATTAAAGTTGTGAAAATCTTGCCTCGTATTATGGTTTTTAAAACCTTAATGTAATAAAAAGTGTGCCATATTATTATTCTTTTTAGACTTGATTACAACGATGCTATGATTTAATTATAGATTTAACAATATATAGGTTGTTGCAAATTTGCATCGCATCATGGTTGTTGCAAACTTAATATGGTGGAAAATGAACCATATACTAGGTTTAGGAAACATGATAAGGCGATACTACATAATTCAATTTAACACTTCATTAAGGTTGTATCAAATTTGTACCGTATTATAGTTCAAAGTACACCGAAATTATGATTTTACTTTAAATTGATTTCTTTGAGAGTTTCCGTAAGTAACTTTACGATACAACACTATAGAATTGAATTATATTTTTAAAAAAGAAAAATAACCGGTTATCTAAATTATACTGCCGAGAACGGGAAGAAAAAAGAAATCTAACATGCTTTCCTTTCTAAACTGTGGTTTTTGTAGCGGGGAAAAAAAAACTATCAATAGATTTATAATTATAGAGATGAAAAGAATGAATAAAGCATTCGATTGAAATAATTCGCCATAACATTAAATAAACTAAGCTAAAAGGAAATAGGCCGCCTGTGTGTCTCGCCAAAACCTACATCATTAAAAAAATTATATTAAAATGTTCGTCCTGTTTCTAATTTATTTGAGGATAAAGGTTTCTCTTTAAAGAACTCGTTGAATCATCGATTATGTATTATGGATTACTATTAAATTAGAAGAAACTCTTGAACTGAATATTATAACAGAAAATTTTAAAAAAAAATTAGTTTTATAAATTATTTCAAATTAAATTTCTTTGAACTTGAAATTTATTGTTAATTATGTTGTTATTTTATAAACATTAACTTTACGTAAAAATAAAGTTGTTAAAGTTTTCGTATGCTATATAGTTAGTATTAGCACGGAATATCCATGATGTTTATAATTTGGGGATAGTTCGCCATATTTTGCATGGGTTAGTTGTAAAGTGGAATATATATGTGATTTTAAATTGTAATGCGGGGGTCGTTGATCACACTTTGTAAATGTTATTTGTAATGTGGAATATCCATGAAAATTTTAATTGTAATTCGGGATTAGATCGTCTAATTTTGTATGATTAGATGTAACATAGACCCTCTATGGGCTGTCGCGCCACTGAGTTTAGTTTAGTAGATGTAACATAGACTATCTATGAAAATTTAAGTTGTAAAGTGAGTTTAGCACATCAAACATTGTATGGGGCAGTTGTAACATAGCATATATATGAAAATTATAATTGTAATATGTGTTAGTACATCAAACTTTGTATGGGATAGTTGTGACACTGGATTTCAATGAAAATTAATGTAATATGGGGTTGGTAAGTTAAACTTTGTATGGGTGAGTTGTAACATAGGATTTCTGTGAAAAATGTAATTGTAATTTGGAGTTAATACGTTAAACATTGTGTGAGTAAGCTGTGATATATTAGGGGGACAGGAAAGTTTCGTCGTTTTGGCTCTTTAATATTCGTTTGTCTTAAAAACCAAATCGTTTTTTTCGATCAATTTCGATCCATTATCCATACGGCATTGAAAGGTTGTTGCTAACAAGGGGGAATACATTATTAATTAAAAATAAAATCTTGATAACAAATATCAAATACACCTAAACGACATTACTTTCCCTCCCCCACTAATTGAATATCAATAAAAACTTTGACTGCAATGTGAGGAGAGATCGTAACAATTTGTATAGGTTAGTTGTAACATGGAATGTTTATGAAAATTGGATTGCAATGCGAGAAAAGTTCGTCTCAATTAAGTTAACACAATTAACAATTAACAAAACAATTAAGTTAGTTGTAATATGGAATATTTATTGAAACTTGGATTGTAATGAGTTGAAATGTCGTCTCACTTTGTAAAGGTAAGTTGTAACATAGAATATTTATGAAAATTTTAATTGAAAAGCAGAAATAAGTCGTCACGATTTGTATGTGGAATATCTTATATAAATATTTTGAGTTAAAATCTGGGGATAAATCATTACATTTTAATATTTTGTAACATGGATAATTTACGAGAATTTAAATAAGAACGCCTCATTTTAATGCATGAAAGATGATATAGATATCACAATTGTAAATAAAACTATCTCAATACAAAATGTTAAGTAAGATTGTACAACAGTAAAAAAAAAAAAAAAAAAAAAAAAAAAAAAAAACATGTAAGCATCTAATAATCAGCTGAAATGAATACGAAATAACTATTCTGAAGCAATAATAACTTATCGCACTATAGCAAAAAATGTTAAAAAACAGTTTTTTTTAATTAATCAAAAATTTAATGAAAATTTAAACAAGTCTGTGCTGGAAGTTACTATGGGGACCAAGTAAGTTTGGTAAGTTTAAATTCTATAACAACAAAATCGGAAATTTAATCCAAAGAATCAAACATATGTTAATAAAAAAAAATCATCCGTGGATTTTATACCTGAATTATATTTAAATATTGATGTAACACTGTGTTTAGAATCAATAAGCAAAATTACTGCAAAGTTTGTGGCTATCTTTGGTATTGGTGAATAAAGAGATAAGGGACTGACTGACAAAAGGTAATTTCTACAATTATTAAAGGGTTCAATTATTTCTTAACGAGATAAATTTTTGATTATAAAGCAGCTTTATTTAAATTATGTAGTGTTTTTCAAAACTATTATAAATAAACAAAATGTCAGCTGTTGCTAAAATATGATTCTAAAAAATGTAGAAAAACGCTTGATTAGTTATTTACGCTTAAAAAAACAATTTCTATTTATAGTTAATATTATCAGCAACCCACGCTTCTTTAGAAATTTAATAACATGGCAAATAGTGTCCTTTTTTCATTTAATAATATATCAACCCACTCAATTCCCTTTGATTTATCATACTTTCTTCAATTTAAAATTATAAATAAATAGTTTCCAAAAACATCTTCTTTAAACAAATTTAATTAAATTAAGTTAGATAAATAATTTTTTTCTTTCTGTATTGAATTACTAGAAAATTTAATTTTAGTATTGATTAGTTTAAAAGTTTTACTTATTTTTTTTAGAAGTATTATTATTTTTTAAACTATAATTAAAAAAAACTGGTAACACATTTATTGCCTCTAAGTAATTGCAAAAAACTATAATAAAGTTAAATTTAAAATTAATTTTATATTAAATTATACAAAAGGTATAATTATTTCATAGGTTACTTTATATTTTTAATCGAATTATAAATATTAAAATAAATATTTATGTTTATTTTTTTCGAAAAAATAATTAAAAATAAAAAAATAAACTTTTCTCAAAAGTAATATTTATCGTTTTTCCTTTTTGAATTCTACGTTAAATTTTTTTCCTATTAATAATAGGGGTAATACATTTTAGTCAAATCATTAAATTATTTTTAGAAAGTAAAAAATATTTTTAGATTTTAACTCAAAATACTATATACATTTTTTTCTAGCCAGTTGTAAGTAAACAATTTTATATTATGAGATATTGCTGCTATAATTAATTTTTTTATTTTTGATAAGTAGTTGATTCTTGAGTTTTTTGAAAATTTTAAAACAAAACTAAAATTTAATTCATTTTATCTTTGAAAAAAAAAAAAATTATTCATTGTTTCTGTGAGTTTTATATTTATTGCAGTCGATTATGTAATGCAATAGTAAATATTCAGTTAAATGTTGATGATAATTCTTGATTTTAAAAATTAAAAATAGTAACTAATAATAGTATTTGACTTTATCTGTCTTTAAAATTATAATATTTTAATAACAATAATAATATTTTATCTTTAAAATTATAATAATTTTTTTAAAACAGTTATTGATATCGGTTTCCATAATAGTAATTTTGTTTTAAAAATCGAAGTGAATTAATCGAATTCTCATTTCCAGGAATGAAGAGTTAAAATACATTGATATTTCGTATTCCTCAACAACACTTTTATTACAATATGATAAATTGAAGTATTTAGTTACATAATTTATCTAGCTAAAACAGCTGCATTTAATCTATTAAATCAACTATATTAGAACTTTTAAACGGAGTAGTTATAATTTTAAAAACCTTTTTACTTCTTTTATTTTAGGTTTTGGTAAAAGTTTTAGAAGGTTGATTTTAATCTGTTAACAGAAGGATATTTTAATTTGTTGAAACAACTAATATTTAATCTGTTAAAAAAAAGTGTATTTTGTTAGAAAAAAATTATATTTGAATATATAAAAATTATATAACTTTTTAATAAAGTATTAGAAGTATTACATACAGTTTAACTATTTTCATTTTTAAAAATGTAAAGTGTTCGAACAACAGACCTCCACAAACCAAAGGGTCATGGAGAATAAGGCTCCACAGTTTCATGACCAGCGGCGTGCTTTTGACTACGTGGTTTGCATTGGTAAAAAACTGCCTTTACTTTACTCAGCTGGAACCCATCTATCTGAAGCTGGGTGGTCTTCAAGCCGTCCCTGGAGATTGTATCCCAGTTATTAACAATGACTCAATTCAGTGCCGTGATGGCTCAGGGGATAGAATGTTCGCCTTCCAATGAGGTGAACCGGGTTTGAATCCCACCAATGGCTGGTCGATACGAAGCCTCATTCGGCTTGCACCGACCGCAGTGCTGACGTAAATTATTCATAGTGGTAGATCGATCACGGGTAAGAGTCCCTTTGCCGTTAGGCTAACTTTGGGAGGTTCTTGTGGTCTTCCTCTATGTAAAGTAAATGTGGGTTAGTTCCATCAAACAATCCTCCAAGAAGGCAAAATTTCTCCCAATACTTGGTGTAGGAATTCCCTTGTCTTCTGGATTGGGTTCAAAATTACAAGACTACGGAGTTGAACATTAGAAATTGTAAGCCCAAAAATTGGGTCGGCTACTCAACGACGGTTATAAAATAAAAAGACTCAATTCAACTTAAATGAAGACACGAAAAATCCTAAGGAGCAATTTGTAAGACCTTTCACCTTAAGTATACAGTGCGCAAAATAATTTTGAATCATCATATATTATTTTTATTATTTTTGGAAAATATTGAATTTTAACTATTGAACATTAGTTGGAAAATATTGAATTGTAAAGCAAACAAATTAGTACATCAAATTAAAGTATAAAAGTATGTTTTCATGGAATTACCTTTGGATAAAATAATTTAACAATATGCAAAAATGTTCAGATTTGCTTGAAAGAATTTGCTCTTCCTCAAAAATCAATATGGGAACGCTGCTGGGCTGCTTTCATTTATAGATTTACTGTTATCTTTTTTATATTCAATTGTCTTTTAATGTTCCATTGGAATTGAAAAAAAAAAAATGATTCTGAAACTCTAATTACAAACGAAAATATATTTTGGTATTTTGGAATGATAAAAAACAGTCTAGTAGTTACTTAGAAATTTTTTTAGATTATCGGAATTATATTTGTACTAATATATAAAATATAAAAAAAAAAAGTTGTCTAAAGAATCTTTATTTTTTCTTTCATATTCAGAAATTTATCAATGATTAAAAATTTTTTAAAAATGAACAACTGCTCCTTTTAAATGTAAATAACTGTAAATAAGTACAAATTTGATAAATTATAGTTTGGAAGTGAGTCATGTTTGGAAGACTTTACCTTTAAAGCAGAAAAAGGCACCAGTGTTTCATGCCGTATTTCATAACTATAAATTATTAAAATTCTAAATATATTATTTTTCACTTTTCCGACCTGAATTATCACGAAATAATGAAAAAGAGTGAAAGTTATGTTTAATAAAATTTCTATGTCAAAGGGTTGAAAGGTATAGGCATTCAATTTTTCTCTTTACTAAAATATTAAGACTATTTCTTACAGATTGCAGCAACTCCCTCCTCTCTTTTACTTTGAGGGCTAAGAACTGTACCTCAAAAACAATCAGGCCTGTTTATCCAGAGAAAGTTTGATTTTGTGCCTGACTTTTGTAACATAAAATAGCATCAGCACAAATTAGTGAGCATATTCATTAAGGTTAAGCCCTTGGGACATTAAGATTGAGTCCTGGTGCGTGTAAGTCTGATCACTAGATCAAGGAGTTTACTTTCTTACGCACTATACAATTTTTCTTGAACAGAATTTAATTTATTTTATAGCAGAGTTATTTAAAAGAGTATGTACTTATACTTAGAAAGAGACCAATTTCAGTTGCATATAATTTTAAAATTTAACAGTTTAATGCGCTTAAAATGGAGAACTTACTAAGAAAGCAATTATTTTTAAATAAAAAAAATGAAGTTATTGATATAAAAAGGCAATATATGAACGGATTAATAAACCAATTAAAAAAAATATATATAAGCCCAAGCGTTTAGACGGGTGAAGGTTTAGAAAACTATGTAATTTATAATAATATAATTTAAACTATATAATTTAAAGTAATGATCACTGTTTAAGTTTTTTTTTAAATTTTTTGTTTATTGTTTTTTTATTTTATCATTCATGTAGCCAGAAACGAAAGAAATTCGTTCGAAACAATTTACATTTACCCCTAACGCAATTTAATGTATGTTAGTACAAACAGAAAAACTTGTTAATTTCGCTGTCTTACTTTGTTAATAAAGATTACTTAAAAAACTGTGAAATCGACTCATAATGACAAAACAGAATGACTTATTTTATTTTAAACCTTTAAGAAAAAGTACATTTAATCATTTATTTAAATATCGAAGTTTTATCCTCATCATAACTATTCTACTTTAGCACGTTGCTAACTGATCTGCCAGTTTGTAAACTATCAGTACCCATCCTATCGGGGAGTGCGTTTTCCATTATAGCGACCTTTAACGAACTTCTGTTTGGTATTTTCTCAAATAAAGAAAAAATATGATTCTTAACTTTATTTTAGATCAGGTAACACACTTTAAAAGAAATAAAAGCTTACATTGTATTTGGGACCAACTACAATCCAGAGGATTATCTCCAAAAAAGAGAACAAATCGTTAAAAGCCATTGGATTGTAAATTATCGATCCTGGTGATCTCCCCGTTTCGCAATAGTTAGTTGCAGCTGCTACAAAATTGGCGTTGGCTAGCTTATAATTTGGCGCATTTCATTCGGTCGCCAAAAAGTTGCAGTACTAGACTTAAAATAAAGAATCACGAAAGGCAAAATGCTACAGAGAAAATTAAAAGAAAGTAATGAATATTCTAGCTAGATAAGAGAATGCAAATTCAAGTTTATTAGAATATCAAAAATATGATCCAAAATTTTTAACTATTTACTTTTAATGCCTCAATACCAATTTTTTTGTGCATGGTCCTACAGCTTGAAATTAAAAAAAAAATCGTAACTGTTTTAAAAAACATGAATCAGTTGATTGAAGTAATCATGTAGGTTAATTATTCAGGTACATCTAATCTATTTTCGTCGCACCCGCCAGCAGGCTAATAAGGCCTCAAGTCTTCTTTTTCATGGCACCCATTTCCTGAGCCAGTCCTCTCATCTATTTAGTTTTGCTTTGCATAGATCTTAGAGAATGTAGATTTGCAAAAAGTATATTAAATGGATACTAGATACTATATCAAGAAAAAAGGTTTGGCCGTGTACAAACCTTAAAGGCCTTTTAGGTTTGTACACGGAATGGTATTTTGAAATACTTCATTAAACTATTCTTTTACATATTAACTTTTCAACTTACTTAAAAAAAAAAAAAAAAAAAAAAAAAAAAAAAAAAAAAAAAAGGCAACTAATGATGAGAAATCAAAGAAAAAATACTAAATGTCTTCATTGAGTCTATATCCGTCGCTTATCAAACATTTAATGCATGTTCTATCAGGAAATTTATCCTTATTTTTAAAATAATTGGCAAATATCATAGAAGACCGTAGGGAGCAAGATGCTAGGAAATGACTTGCGCACTTTTGTCATGTCAGTGCAATATCGTAATGAGGAATTAGCAACTTCCGATGAAGAACTTATTTTTTTATGTAATTTTCATATATCTTCTACCGTTTTAAAAGTACTTATATATTCTATAAGGTCTAATATTTTCAGAACGCATAAAAATTTTAAGGCATGAAGTTCAGGAATTCGATTAGTTGAATTTAATAAAAATAGTTTTTGATAGGAATATTGATACTTGAAAAATATAAGTTTTCCCTATTCGGTAAGGAAAATACATAACTATTGTATATTTTAATTTAAAATGAGGTATTTTATTTTAAAATAAGTTCAAAATAGGTCAGATACCATTCATAAGACTGTCATTCCATTATGCGAAGTATAGGTACAGATTTACAGAATATACATAATCAGGATAAATACATAATTATACTATTTTAATTATTGATCTATAAATAGAAATTTATCTAAAATTGTAAAAATTATTAATTTAATGCAACTTTGAATGCTATGTATCGAAATTTCATGTATACAAAAATTTGCATTAGTTAGATTTCAAGAATTATACAGTTTAGAGAATATTACGGGGAATTAATATCGACCATAGAAATTCTTTTAATATTTTTGATTATAAATATTGTGCCAAGTTGTATTATTCCAAAACAAGTATTTGTACTTAAAAATACATAGAGAAGGATTACAAAGAGGTAAATTGTGCAAAACGTTTTCTCGAGAAATGTGTCCTTATTTTTTGTTTCATTTCAAAATATCCTTTAATTAAATGAAACATTAAAAAGTAAAAAACAGCGTGATGATTAAAAAAAAAAACTTTTTTTGGCGATTATAAATCAATGTTTTGATATATGATTTTTTAACGGCATTGGACAACTAATTTATGTAGAGGATCAGGGTTTACTAACAATTAACTTGTAATTTCGCCTTGCATTCGTGCAAATTTATTACCAATTTAGAAAAAATGGAATCTCCTGCTTCAAAAACAAGTATAAGCTCGCACTTGTAGGAGACTTTTTGGTCATTCGTTAGTTAGCTAGTTCATTACAATGAATCAAAAATCACGCAAATTAAAAAATTTTATAAAAAAACTAAAATGTGAAGATAATTCCCCTTCAATTTTTTTCCATATAAATTTCCAATTTATTTTTACGCTATTTATGCTGGCGCAATTGCTGAAATTGTCATTTATTAATGAAGTTCAATGAAATAAGAATTCTAATAGAATACTTTTAAGAAAACATTTTTGGTTTTCTGAATGCATAATAATTTATCTAAAGTTTCTGCTAATATTGAATGATAGGAAATAGTGTAATAGAAAATACATATTTTTTCCTTTCCTGAAGTCGATGTATAAAAAAATGGGAAAAAAAGTTATGCTTCCATATTCTGTTAAAAGAAAAGACCTATAGAGCTCTAAATTTAGAAATATTTCAAGTCAATTTTACAAAGGAAAAAACTTTAAAAAACTTTAAAAATCAAAAAGTAGCATTTTAATAATATTAAAAAAATAAGATTTTTTAAATTCTTAATTGGAAATAGAGATATATTTTGTTTCATTTATCATGCCCGTGTTCCCTTTACTTTGTTTCCCTTTCCCCCACCCTTAAAGCCGTAATCTAAAATATAAAAATTACTAAATTCTATAAAAAATAAAATAATGATGATAATATAAGATGAAATTATTAAAAATATAAGACAAATTAAAGGAAGAAAATATTTAGAAAAATTTGCAATGGATTTCTCTATTCTTGAGTAAAAAATTATTTTATAGTAATAGTTTGTTTGTTTTCAGAAACTAATATTTAGTTCTTAGAGAAAAAGTGGATGCAACATTCTTTATTTCAATATCTAGCGCAAAGCAGCATCAACAGATTTCTAAGTCCAACCGTTACTTATTAATAACTAAGCGGGATGTAAGAACATCAATATTCCATAAAATGGGTGTTTCATTTGCAGTTGAATAAATAACAGTTTGTTTACTTTAACCATAGCTTTTAATGCGCGGAATTTTGATGTGTTGCCAAACCTTGACCGTGGGCGGAAGGATTATTCCTAAAAAGAACACCCTGTCCTTCTACAAAAAAAAATGCCTTCTCCAGCAAGGTCGCTGATGGCAAAAAGTCAGGCTATGATGACAAGAAGTCAGACTTCTTGTTTCGCGTGATCTTTTCACTGTTGTAGTCAACGGGTCATGCGTCAATGGCTACTGTATACTTACTCCTCGATGTTATTTTTATATATCTCATATCTCCGTCTGCGTCAATCGACCTGACATTCCTCATTGTTCAATCGCGAAAGAAAGAATCATTCTTCGAAAAATGGCTCATGAACATCCGTATTCAAAAATACGATCGTATTTTATGAGTTGGTCTCTTTCTTCAAAATACATTTTTAAAAGAATGAAAAAGAAAAAATGATGAAAACAAGTTTCGCAAGTAGTTACTTGTGAAGCAAGTAAATAACGACAGCATTGTTTTTAGTTTCTCCCCTGATATAAATAATATTTATAATTTATTTCCAGAGATTAAAGTTAGTATAATTTTACGTAGAGATATGTGAGATTTCGAGGACAAGAATGTTAGACGTAGCGAAACTGGAATAAAAGACCGAGTTTCATTTTCAGTAATATATAAATTTGGAATAATATATAAATACATAAAATTTTAGTTTGCATTAAATGAGCCAGAAATTCTTTGAACGCAATTTTATTTCATTTTCAAGTAGCAGAAGTATGAAAACTCATAGAAAGTAGTGAAGAAAAATTGTCGTATTTATGGAAATTCTTTTTAGTTTCATTTTATTATTTACTTTGCAGAAAGACAGTGAAATTTTTCTGCAACTTTTTGCCATAATTTTTGCACAATTTTAATTTTTTTAAACAGAAATAAAGATTGTATGTAACTTATTACGAGCGATTTAAATGTATTTCATCTTAAGTTCAGCTAGGAAAGATGATGTGGACAAAGTTTTCAGACAATGCGAAGGCAGGATAAAAAATCGAGTATCGTGTTTTTCACATTAATAAATAAAAAACATCCAGAATTTTATTTGGAAATATATACAGAATAAATACTTTTAACACTTTATTTCATTATCAAATTGTTGAAGTTCGAAAACTCTTAAAAAATAAGTTATAATAATTTTTGAAAATCGTATTACTTGATTAAAGAACTTCATTGACTTTAAAAATATGCAGATGGAAATAAGTCTGTCTATTTTTGAAGTCACATTTTTTAAAAAAGCAATATCTTCAGCTACTTAGGAAAATTTATCTATAAAAAAAGTAATAATTAAAAATAATCAATATCTAAGTGTAATTTAATTCAAGTAATTGCGCAATTTTAGAATTATTCTTGTTTAAACGAAATTAATATTTGTAATTTAGTTTGAGCGATGAAACTAAGTATAATTTTACGTTGAGCTGTGTGAGATATCAGAGATAAGATGTACCACGTGACATACAAGACAAGAATAAAAGATCGAGTCTCAGATTCTTCAAGATAAAATATATAAATAAAAAATGAATTAAATATAGAAGATGTCCTTTTAATATAATTTTAAATCATTTTCAAGTATCGGAAGTTCAAAAGCCCATGCAGAGTATTATAGAAAATTATAGTGATTATTAAAATTAAATTTTTGAAGCATCTTTTTTGTCAGAGAATGAGGAAAAATTTTTCATCAATATCTGATAAATAAAAATAAAATAGTCTGACAAAGAAATAACTAATACTAAATTTTTAAGATTTTAAATCAGGGCTTTATCGGCATAAGCTTAAAAGCCTAATTTCTCTTTTAATACTCGTTTTCTTCAAATCTATTTTAAAATAAATATTTTTTAATGATTTGATGGTGTAAATAAAAAAAAGTGTTTTAGAAAAAGATTCTTAATCAAAGCACAGTATGAGCTAAGAACAAACCTTTAGACATTCTACGTATATGTTGCAAAAAAAAAAAAAAGACGTAAATTATATTTAATTATTGAAGCATATTCATCCCGTTATAACATTAAAAAAAGTTTATTGCACATTTTTTGCTGAATTTTTACTGAAACTGTTTATTGTATCAAATATCACGTACAGAAAACAAAGCTCTTCAGTTCATTTTATTTCTTTGTTCAAAACATACGAACCCGACAAAATATTTGAAGAAACACTTTATCATTACGATGAACTTAAACTGAAGTTACGATAATACAATTACACTTAATCCTTCAAAAACAACTATGAAAAACCACCTTTTTGACTTTAATTTTTTTTTCTTTCTAAAAACGAATTTTTATTAAAAAATTTTTTTGAATTCTTATGGGATCAAATATTACGTGAGAAAATAAACGTCTTGAGTTCATGTTATTCCTATGCTTAAAGCAAACAAACACGACTGAACAGTTGAAGAAACTCTTATCATAATTATGTTTCTAAACAGAAGGTATAGCAATATAATCACACTTGAGCCTCCAGAAGCGAAGATGAAAAATCGCATTTGAAATTTTCCATTTTTTTTCTAAAAAAAAAAAAAACACTTTATGATTTAAATTTTTTGTTAAATTTTTATGGGATCAAATATTAGGGGAAGAAAATAAACAACTTGAGATAATGTTGTCTGTGTTGAAGTAACTTTTATCACAATGATGATCTTATACTGAATGTACGACAATACAACTACACTTAATCCTTCAAAAGCAGAAGATAAAAAAAAATAACTTTTTTATTTTTTTATTTTTTTTCTAAAAATAATTTTTTATTTATTTAAATTTTTTGTTGAATTATTATGGGATCAGATATTACGTAAGAAAATAAACACCTGGAGTTCATGTTATGTCTATGCTTAAAGCAAACAAACACGACTGAACAATTGAAGAAACTCTTATCATTATGATGAACCTAAACTGAAGGTATAGCAATAATATCACGCTCCCAAAAACGAAGATAAAAAATCGAAATTTTTCCCTCTTTTTTCTATAAATTTTTTGTTACATTTTTATTTGATCAAGTATTAGGGGAAGAAAAGAAACATCTTGAGATAATTTTGTCTATGTTCAAAGCAGACAAACGCAACAAAACAGTTGAAGAAACTCTTATCACAATGATGAACTTATACTGAATGTACGACAATACAACTACACTTAATCCTTCAAAAACGAGACAAAAATCACACTTTTGACTTTTTATTTTACTTTTTCTGAGAGGGATTTTATTTTATTTGCACTTTTTGTTAAATTATAATGGGATCAAATATTACGTAAGAAAATAAACATCTTGAGTTCATATTATGTCTATGCTTAAAGCAAACAAACACGTACTGAACAATTGATGAAACTCTTATTATAATGATGAGCCGTAACCAAAAGTACTACAATACATTCACACTTAAACCTTCAAAAACAAAGATAAAAAATCGCCTTTCGGATTTTCCCATTTTTTTTTTCTATAAAAAAAAACCAACTCTTTTTTGTTTAAATTTTTTGTTAAAATTTTAAAGAATCAAATATTAAGGGAAGAAAACGAACATCTTAAGATAATGTAGTCTGTCAAACAGACGAAACAAAACAGTAGAAATTTTTTTTATCATAACGATAAACGTAAACAGAAGATACAACAATACAACTACACTTAATATTTCAAAAATGAAGATTAAAAACCAACTTTTTGACTCTTTATTCTTTTTTAAAATTTTATTTTTTTTTTTTAAATTTTTGTTGTTGAATTTTTATTTGATCAAATATTGCGTGCAGAAATCAAACAATTTGAGGTCATGTTATGCATGAAATTTAGCTAACTAACAGGATGATGAAATTAATGAAATTGGAAAAGATTTACATATATTAAAAAATAATTAATGGAAAAAAAACAAGCCTCTGACAGACTCCATTGGAAAAAACTCGCTAGGGGCTGTCCTGGCCTGATTTAGGCTGTAGTTTTAAGAAGAAGAGAGACAATATCTGATATTCAAATCTAACATATATTTTTATTTATTTAATTTTTATTGGAATAATTTTTTTCTTAAAAAATACTTTTGTCATGTTATAAGTTTTTTAAATAAAAAAATAACACAATTTTGAACATTAAAAATCAAAATAATCAGGAAAATTATTCCTGTGAAATAAAATGAAAATTTAAAATTCTGTAATGTAAGTTCTGATATGTGGTTGGCATCACCATCATCCCAAATGCATATTTGGCATGGTTTTAAATATCAAAACACAATTCAAGTTAAGGAGAGCCTAATAGACATGGTAAAAATATAAATTAAGAAATAATAATATGTTGATCACAATTTTAAAACATATTTATCCATTTACAACATTAAAAACATTAGGGAAACCTTTCGTTGAATATTTAATGTAACAGTTAATAGGTGCAAATATCTCATACAAAAAATAAACATCTTGAGTTCATGTTATGTTTAACGCAAACAAACAGTTGAAGAAACTCTTATCATAACGATGAACTGCCACTAGAGGTAGGACAATACAATCACATTTAATCCATCAAAAAACGAACAAGAAAAATTGACTTAGCGATTTTTTTTTCTAAAAAAGAAAAGAAAAAAAAAATAACGATCACGGTGTTACCTCGATTGATCTGATAGAATACAAATAGTTCATTGTTCGCAACTTTTTTTCAGAAGTAATTCTTTTACTAAATTAGAGTGATCAACTTATCAGAGAAAGTAGGTGATGCCCAATGACCAGAAAAGGAAATACTTTGCCCCGTAAAGGTGATTGTTTTGAATCCGCTGCTACCAGATTATCTGTATCAGTTAGATAATCTATAGAGATAAAATATTCATCAGTCAGAAATAATCGATTGGATTTCAAAGCGCGGACATTATCTTAATGCAAAACAGTTGCTTGAATAATTTGAATTCCATCAGAAGAATTATGGAGAAAATTATTGGCATTAAAAACAAACACCATTTTCTCTTAGGGGTTGTATGAAGTAAACTAGCTTATCAATTTAATGAAAATGGTGTGTTAAATTTATCTTCATATGGTATTTTACATAAGAACTTTTACTAAAGAATAAAATCAGCAGTTCCTCGATGAAACGGTATTCAGAATTATTAGCATTACATAATGTAGCAAAATATAATAGTTTTACTAATAGAAGATTCTCTTTCAAAAGGAAAAAAATACTTTAAATTTTTATTTGGTTTTAAATGATGCACTAATTTATAAAAATGAATGATATTTTAAATAGCATGTTCTAAAATGTACGAAGTTTTACTTTTTTTCATTGTGGAAGAAAAGTAAATTGAAAATAATGTAATTATTTATTACACATTTCAAAGCAGTTATTAATAGTTTTACATCAAAATAGAATACGAAATTGCAACACATTAAAATTTTATTTTGTTACATCATAGTGTCATCTAATTGTACTGCATGAAAAAGGAGTTAAACATATGTTATAAGAAGGTTTTATTAAATTAGCTGAATACCTGTTCTTCGTACAGGATAAAAAAGAGTAAATGATTTATAAATTTGTATAATTTAACACTATGGAATCATGAACAAAACTGAAAAGAACTATACCAACGCAATTAATTAAATTATAATATTTGCATTTTTGATTATGTTTGCCTTCGTTGGTAGCCTTATGTTATCCAATTAAGTAAAACATGTTTAAAAATTCATCCTTGAAAAAAAATAATCATATTATTCAATATTTTTTAAAGCATTTTCACAACAGCCCGTTGTTGGCCAGGGGGTCTTAGAGGTTAAGGATATATAATTAATTTAGCGACAATTAATTGGCATAATACTGTTGTTCGATGCAATCTCCTGATAGTAAAAAATGACAAGAACCAAGAAATTGCTCCTTTACATATCCCTTTCGGTTTGCCGTAAAAACCTATTTTCACCTATACCATTATTAATAAATTTAGTACTTATTAAAAATATCAAATAATATAATAGCAGTACTACTTATTACTAAAATTTACTAGGCAACATTTGCGTTAATATTAATTAGGCGATTTATTGTGGTTTTTCTAGATGAATAAGTACCTTTTCCGAATTAATTTATCTCTTTTTTAAAACAAAACTTATTTTTATTTCCAATTTGTACTTATTACCAAAATTAATTTATTAAAATTCTCAAAAATAATAAGTAATGGCAAAATAATTAGTAATATTATTATAATATTTTTTGCTGGACGAATTAATATTGGCACTTATTTTGAATGTCGTAAAAAATCGCAAAACTCTTATTGACACCAGTAATACTTAATTAAGTGTGGTATTAAATATTTCTGGAATTGCAGTTATAAGTACAGTGGTAATGATTATCTATTATACCAAGGAGTATAAAATAGGTAACGTGGTTATACATTTTTAACTACCCTCCGAAACGGATAAGAATCTTATCCGTTCGTTATTATTATTCGTTATCATTATCTATTCATACATGACACCTGATATACACATTCTTTATTATTTTTATTTTTGTTTTATATTCCGCTGCGGTTTCATAATATTAGATTTACCATAATATGAGTTAGAAATTTAACTCACTGAAAGGAAGGATAATTATACATATTATTCAAAATGTTATTAATTTAATTAATTTTATTAAATTTTATTAATTAATTATTTAAATTTTTATTTCATAGTTCTTGTTGAGTTTTTTTTATTCAAATTTTAGAGACACATTTTAAGACCACAAATATCAATTAAAAAAAAAAACATGGTTTCACACACTTTTCTGAAATATGAATTCGACGACGTCATCGTGAAATTATTAACGTTGATTTTACTTAAGGTAACATAACATATGAAACCAAAGATAGATAATTCATAAGAACGAACGATAAAACTAAATTTTGATTGATTAGAGTTGGAAACTTGCAAATCGCCTTACTAAAAAATATTTATCAGATCTTAAGGAAAACTCATTCGTTGGGATGCTGCGCGCTAAAACATTATTGGATATAGTTTTAAAGGTGATAGGTATCTGCTGTGTCTTCGAACATATTTGCACCGAACTCGGGGCGGACCAGTTCAGAATTACGGATTTGTATACGATACATACATACATAACATTCTGCTTTATTTATATATATTTTAAACTGAAGAGTGTTTTGGAAAAAAATATTCTAAAAAAAAATATTCTGAAAATTGTACAATTAATGTATAATTTTAACAGCAATAACTTTTATTTGATGCTAGTAAAATTCATTCAATAAAGTAACTATTTATGATATTAGTTATTCAAATACTTTGCAGCTCTAATGTTTTGAAAATCGTGCAATTTTCATGATTAATTCTAACAGCTATAACTTTTATTTAATACTAGTAAAAATCTTTCAACAAGATAACTGTTTATGTCTCATTCCTTATTTCAGTACTTTGCGGTTTACTTACTTAAAACAGGATTAATAGAGTATAGCTGGAAAGTTTACCAAAGTGTGTAGAAGTTTCATTGATTTCCTGTAATAAAATAATTTGCACCCAACTCCTAATCGGTTTATTCCACATTTTCTGCCACGATAAGGATTATGGGACAAAACAAATAATGAGATGTTATTTTGCGCAAAAGTTAAGAGGATTAAAGATGGCAGCAGTGAAAGAGTTGATGATATTTTACCTTTAATCTCTTAACTTTTGAAATTTAGTTTATTTGAGGAAATCCGACTTTCGGGAACTTCAGCAGTTTGAAAATAATAAGCATAATTTTATACGATACCATTTAAAATTAAAAAAATAATAAAATGTAACATCGAAAGACTTTTTTAGAGGTGAAATTAAATTAGAAATCACGCATATAGGGCAAAAAATTTCTGATCAAATTACTGTAAAAGTACCGGTACCTAAGAGTGCTGGTTTTTTTACGACAGAAACCAATTTTACAGGGACATGTTACGAAACAAAAAATCTGATATACCGTAATTTTTATAGTAAAAATTACCATTAATACTACTCAACCACTTTAATTAAATAAATATAACTGTAAAAATCACGGTATAATATTTTGCTGTAAAAATGAATTTTACGTATACTGCACACAAAATTTCAGTACATTGTACCGTACTTTGATCTGGAATTCTTAATAGTGTACGATTTAAAAGAATCTAACTAAAATTTCCTTATAAAACATTCTATTAAACAATTTCGGTTAAACTGATTTCATCATATTCAATACTAAGTTTTTAGCCGTTGCGGCAAGTCTCAGATAATTAAGCCTATTAGTAAAAGTTAAGAGTCATCCAGAAAATATTTGACTAAGTTTATGAAATAACAGAAAGTATTGTAGAAACTAGGCAGTTTTATTGAGATAGCAAGTTTACATAAATATATCTAAATCGGAAGTGATCAATAAAGTGCCACAATCACTTGCCACAATTTGCAGGTGAAAGCTTTCTGAGTGGCATCTTAAATAAAAAAAAAAAAATTTTCAAAAAAGAGCCTCTTTTTTTGTTTGTTTCTATAGCTTGCTTTTTTTAAGCTTAGAAGTTGGATTTACTTTCTTATAACTATTTTGTAATGAATATTCTTGAGAACAAACCTGATCGCTGAACATTTTAAAAACCTTAAACTGCTTTCACACTTTAGCTTTGTCACCAATTATTGAAGAATTAATGAATATTACTATATCAATTTACAGAAGAAAAAAAAACAACACAAGATTTTTCTCTATGTAAATTAGTATTCATCATTATTTCATTATAATAAAATTTTTATTGTAATTCTGTTATGAATTTATGCATAAAATGAGAATTAGTTTTCCTATCACATAAAGAAAAATTATTATTTTTAAATTTCTGATTTTCATATTATTATTGTTTTATAATTTATCACAATGCAAAAACTAATTGTTATTTATTAGAACTTTTCTTTCAGATAGTACGAAGGGGGAAGAGCAGATTTTAGTGACAAGCTAAAGATTTTTAGATTGAAAATGGTACTGATGGATTTCCCTGGTCTAAAAGAATATACTGATGGAACGAAATAAAAAAAAAAATTAAAAAAAAAAAAAGCGGAACGTATAATTAGTAGAAATCTAAGAGTTAGCTTTATAGTCAGTAGAACGCAAAGAGATTTGCATTCTAAGTTGTGATCTTATGATCGAAGGGACTATTCTTAATTAGGCTAAAATATTTCTTCAGATAAACTTTTAAGTTTCAAAATCAGATAAAAATCATACATTCCTTCTTTTCTAACTTCCCTTTTCTCTACAGATTTGCATTTTTAATCTACAAAATATGTGGTAGCTGCAATCCGGAAAAATATGGTCCTGACAGTTAAGTCTAAAGAACGGTTGAAAATTTGAATTCTTTAAGGTTTCATTTTCTAATTTTCTACTTCGTCTACTCGTCGATTTCTAAAATCCTAGTTTCTAGTTTCTACGTGTTTCATTTTGTATCTGAAACTGTTTAAGATAATAAAATAATTTCCTCACATAATTATAAAACTCGTTTATACAAAGATAATCCAACGTAAAAAAGAAATTTTAATAAAAACTTTTTATTATACCTTTTGAAATCAAATTTTATCAAATTAAAAAGTATGAATAGAAAATTTAAATTTCCTTCAAATAACTCTAATTATTGAAGAACACTACTTTTTTTGAAATAATTCACAACCTTTTGTATTAACTATTAGGGATATATTTACCAAATTGTTATGTCCCCCAAATTTTGAGATTTTATAAGATTTTATAACCTTCGTCGAACAGCCGACCAAATTTGTTTTGGGTTTGCGTCTACCAATGCTCAACTCCGTAGCCTTGTAATTTTGAACCCAATACAGAAGACAAGGGAACTCCAGGATCAAGTATTGGGAGAAATTTGCTTTCGTGGAGGATTTTTTGATGGAACTTACCCGCATTTGCGTTACAGATGGAGGAAAACTACGAAAACATCCCACATTTAGCCTGACGGCAAGGGGACTCTAACCCATGATCTTTCATCATACCACTAAGGATATTTTACGTCAGTACTGTGGTCGGTGCAAGCCGGGTGCGGAATTCGTATCGACCAACTGGGAGGCGAAAGCTCTATTCCCTGAGCCATAACGGCTCTGATGTATGCATTGTCTGAATATATATAAACTTGGACAGAAACATATTTTTTTCAGGAATGGAAACTTTAAAATAAGAAGAAAAGAAGCGTTGCTTTTAGTTCAAAAACTGTCAATCGTAGGATTTAATAAATAAAATTTTTCAGAACAAATTTTGTGTTTACAACAAGGATAGTAAGATTCTCACATATTAAAAAAAATCACATTTTAACCATCAATAAGAAGTGGGAAGTATACTTTCCACCAGCTAATTTCCAGATGTTGATTGGAATCTATTTTCCCACCAAAGCTTTGTGAGGCAATCAGTTAATAACTTAAGAGAATACAAAAAAGAAACAGTGAAAGATTTTGTTTACATAAATGTGGGTAAATTGTAATTGCGTAAATTCAAACACTGGGGAGCTATTTTCTTTTGTTGGTTATGTCTTCTACTCAATTGATTTTATCGAGTTTATTTGCATTTAAAAATACTAAATTTATAAATTCGGTTATTTATTTGTTCTGAAATTTAAATTTATAGACATTTCTTTAAAGAAATTAAAAAGTCAAAAATTCCACCATCCTTCAAACAATAAAAAAAGCCATTATTTTATTAATTTCAGGTAATAAGTTAATAAGTTTTTATTTATAAATCTAACTCATTCAAAAAAACTATTTTAACAGAACAATACTAGAAAAAATAAGTTGTCTTATAAAAGGTAAATACGCAAAATTAAAGACAAATCTCTGAAAAATTAAAAAGAAATGTAAGGTATTGCTCAATTTGCGCATCCATCATTTATAATACTAATTCCATTCCCCTAAATTTTGAGGTTGGTAAAGTTTATCAATGGATTTAGGGTTGAAGTAAAAAATTAATTAAAAGTTGATTGATCTAGTACGCAAAACTATACAGCAAAAACATAATCTTATAAGAATTTTTTGATAAAGGACTCGTTCACGGTTAAAAAAAAGGATATTGATGGCTGTATATAAATAAGAGAAAACTCATAAAAACTGTTTTCCCACTGTATAACATTTTTTATGATGAACAACAAAGCAATTTATTGTAATAACAAGTTAAATAAAGAAACTGGTTAATTAATTTACTCTAAGTATTAGACTGTCTGTATTATATCACGAAAAATTTCTAAAAAAAAAAAAAAAAATACTAAAAATATAAAGTTAACTTAATATTAAACATCGATACAATGCTTGTTACAATAACTCAATTTTATAAGCACACAAACTTCTATGAGCATTAAATATATATATTTAAATATGGTATAAATAATGCCATATTTGAGATTTTATATTTCATGAATAATAATTTTTTGTACATTGCATATGCCATATTTATGCTAAGGGAATATAAAATCTTTGTTTAATTAAAAAAGTTGATCATATTTTCTTATCATAAGTGTCTAGACATGATATACTCATTTGATTTTAAACCAAATCAAACAGATATTTGAGAATTCTATTTGTTGACAAATTAATAAAATTGCTTTTTTTCACAGATATAGGTTCATTAATTAAATATAAAATGTTCGTGTCATTTATTTTCTGAATTTATTTTGAGCACTATAATTATATACTCTACATATTTCTTTTAACCATAACTTGTTTCAACTTAACGGTAACTTTACCTTTAAACGTTTCATACATTTTTTGAGTTTTCTCAGTTAAAGTTCAAAATGGAGTGTTATTTATTCAACTGAATTCTTTTTATAATTATCAATTCATCCGTTGCATTACTTCACTGAGAAAAAAAAGTAATAAAAAAAACCAGAATATGGTAAACTTTACCGTGTTTCTTGCTCTATGGGAAAATCAAAAAGTTCATTAATTTTTACCGAAGCATTTTGGTATGGTTTTGGTAAAGTTAACAATATACCAATATTTGGTAAAATTACATAAAAAATAGTTTTATATGATAAAACTTGGTAAATGGGGTAAAATTTGGTAATTTTATTGTAATATCTTAGAGTATGGCACACAAACCATTTATACGATTAAATTTACTTTTCAGTTTTGTATTTTGTACTAAATGTGTGGTAATTGTATTATATTTACTGTGGTAATTGTACGATTTGAACAGAAAAAAATGCCAAATGAATGGTTTAAGCACCGTAAATTTAGGTTTTATTGCTAAAATAATATTTTTAAAAACAGAAATGTAATATCCATGCAAAGGTAATTTCAACAGGATTTTTTCTCCGTAAAAGAGCAGCAAATCGTCGAGTTTGAGAAGGTTTACGTTGTTTACCAAGGGCAGTTAATTTGGAGAAAAAAAATTAGCGTATTTTATATAACTTAAACATAAAAAAAACTAAATGTTTTAAAATTAAGTTTTTAGTAAAAATAAGAAGAAATAAACCTTAGCAGTTAAGTATTAACGACGCGAGTTACTTAGATCTAACATTCTTTTTCAGTTCTTTAAATACAATTTAAATGACATTTAATGTTTAAAATGATAAAATACGCATTGGATTTACTATCTTTTCTGAGTTGTGATAGCAAGTGTTTAGTAACGAACAATTTTTGATAAATTATATCAAAACAATGGTCAAATCAATAAATTAATCAAAGTTATCTTTTTTTTATTACTCAGATACTTTATATCCTAATTCAGTTTAAAAACTATTTGGTTTTTAAATTCGGGAAGAAATATCAATAGTTTACTTAATTACAATAAACAAAGTTTTTTTTTTTCTAATCTGTATAAAAAATTTAAGTCTATAACGAAGCAGTTATCTCAAATTAACTGAAGCTATTAATCTTTTCATAAACATAGATGACATTTTTCTGTTAAATCTATCTAAAGGCTACATAATAATATGATATTTAAGAAAACTAATTATAACTTGTTTAACTTTAAGAGGCAACTGTGTACTATAAATACTTTTTCAAAAGTTGCCGCAACGGATTTTTCAAGACATGTGCTAAGCATCAGTATATCAACTGTTTTTAACTTCCGAATTAAAATATTTTGATGAAATGATATTTTCGCTAAAACTCATTGATTCATTTTTATAATTGCCTTATTTTTCTTAATAATAAGAAGATAAAATCTCTTTTGACAAACTATCGTATGACTATTTGTCTTATCCCCAAAAAGTCATTATTCATGCAATTTCTTGTACTATTGCTAATTTATATAACTGATTTTATAGGTCAATTTTTTTTTTTTTTTTTTTTGCATAAATTCCTTCCCACAAATAAAATTGAGTCATAACTAAGTCTCAAATCGCTTGAAGTATTTTATAAAGTAAACAAACGAAATAAGTTTGTTACTTCTATATAAGAAAATAATATTTCTGCTAATATATTCCGCTTTGTTTTGTACAGTATAAGTAGTTTTGGCAATACATTTATCCAGTAAAAATAGTTATCGATGTCATTTCAGAGATGTATTTATGGTTTTTCAAATTAATCTGCAATACCATAAGCAAAAATGAGGCTTATAATTTAGCGTCACATACATTAACAACGCAATACTCTAAAAATAACATTTAAATTCAAATTCAATGCATTTTTTATTCCAATATTTTTTGTTTATTTCCGAAAGCGAAAATATAATTTTCAACTTTAAATAACACACACTAACACCGCTTTGAAAAATAAAATTTAAATTCCAATCAAATGCATATTTTTATTCTTTTTTATTTTGCTAAATTCTTTATTCGCAAATGGAACTTTCAATTTAGCATAACATACACAAGCAACGCTCTGAAAAGTCGAATTTAAATACAAGTTATGTATCAAATGCACATTTTTTCCTCTTTATTTGTTTAATTTTCTTAAACGAAAATGGAACTTTCAATTTAGCATAACATAACGCTTTGAAAAATCAAGATTCTAAAATGTATTCTTTTTTGTGTTCGTTTCAAATATGATTTTGGAGTCGCAAGTCTGAAAAAAAAATTTAATTATTTTCCACTTCACAAATAAACGCATTAAAATGTATTCAAATATCGAGATAAATATCACCTCTAAACAGAGCGTGAAAAAGATGTTGACACCAGAGGCTCAAGCGTTACTAAAAATTCTATTTGACAAAAGACTGATCATTACTTTTTTCATAAGACCAACGAAGTTGAAAGATATTTGTTATTCAGCGAGACAGCGTTTATGACCTCTTTGAAAATATTGTCAGATGGAAATGCATGAACAAGGGATCTAAAGATTCCTTGTGTGAAGGCACGCCATGTCAGTGTCCAAGTTTAAGCTTAAGTTGAGTTGAGTTGTCCCAAGGTCAATGAGCCCTGAGGAAATATTTTTGAAGTGAGGAAACAACTTGGATCACTTTCAACGGAAATAAAAGAAAATTCGTTATTTTGAAACTTCCCATTATAAAAATGGCGTAGATAGTAATGAACAATGCATCGATAAATTTATTTTCCTTTTATACGTCTGATGGTTTTCCAACAAAAAAATATGTCTGAGCACGTGATCGTTTACGGTAGAGAGTCTTTTTCCTTGTTTGGTCTGCAGCAACAATTTGGATTTCACTCTTTGACCTAATAATACACGTCGCATTGTCATTTTTTTTCTTATCCTTTGTTCGATTATAATGTCTAAAATTTTTATTAACAGGTGTTTTATTAGTTATTGTATTTGCAATCATCAGTGTGCGAAACACCAGTAAAATATAGAATGCCTAAACATTTCGCAGAATGCTCGGCGTTTTTACACGAAGTATGAAATTTGAGAAACAGATGTAAATACTAAGTATAGCCTATGTAATGACTTATTATATAGTATGCCAAAAGTTCTTTGGGTTAAATATAAAATACGAAAGTTATTATGTATTTATATACTTTATCTAATCATTGTACAGAAGGCCTAAATATTCAAATGTATGGTTAATGCTGTTTACGCAAAGTATGAAATATGAGGGTGTTTATTTACTTTGTCTAGGTAGTTTATAGCATGCTTTTAGGTTTTTGTTTCCATTAATCATTCCATAAAATGCCAAAGCAGTGTGTGAAATATGAAATATTTCATACTTTTTCGGTCAAATTTAGGCATTCCGTACGAAAAATAGTATACCTGATTTTATAAATTCATGGTAAAATAATTCTTCGCTCTTTATTAAGAATATTGATGGTTGATAGGTTGACATGACTAAAATTTTTTGGTAGAGATATTTGACCTGGAACAAATGCTTTAAAGAACAAATAAAGGAAAATGTTAAACGTGACTAAGTTTGTGCTCTAACAAATTTCACTTTTCATAATAGTGGCTTCATATCGATTCAGTTGAATTGAGATTAAATTGAGTTACACATTATTTTACATTTGCTTGGATTCTAAGCTTATATTTCCAAACTAAGAAGTTTTTGTTTAAAAATATATGGAGAATTGAAAATAGTTTTTACATTTCAAAGTTGCTTTTAAGGTGTAACTATCAAAAGGTGCTTCAACAAACTTTCTTAAAAAAATCTGTACTTATTCAACACAGGTGAAAAAACATATTCCTTATATGAGAAAAAAAACATACAAGAAAAGATTATAGTTTATATAGTAAATAGTAATATTATAGCTGAAATAGTTTGAGATATTAATAATTGGAGCAGTTGAGATAATTGGAATAGTAATAGATATAACACAGGAAAAGATAATTCCTTTGAGATTGTAATAATTCGAAAAGGATAATTCACATGAGATTATAATCATTACGATACCAATATTAAGATTTTTATTGTGATACTTTAACTCAAGTGAGAATGAAATAGCTAGAATACTATAATTCAGGTGATATAACAATTGGGATTCTATATAAATCAGATGAGTTTATATTATTTGGGACACTGTAGTTTAAGGGAGATTATAATAATTGGAATTCAATAATACCTGTAAGCTTTTGTTTAAGTTCCTGATAAACACGAACAAGGGCAATAATTTCCAGAGTAGGAACTCAAATGGATTGTTTTTTTTGTCAGAAAAAGTATGTCATTTTATGTAATCTCAACTTACGAATCAGATTTTGCTGCAAGCGAGCTCAAAATTACGTATTTCGAGTAACAAAATCTAACGATGCTCAAAACTGTGCCTGACGCGAAGACAAAAAATGATAAGAAGAAGCACGGGGACATGAACTATAAAAATAAATAAATAAATAAATAAATAAATAAATAAATAAATAAATAAAAACGGAAATAGAAACGATGCTACAGTACTTGCGAATCGTGTAAACTCTGAGCCTCGCTGGCTCAGGGGATAGAGCGTTCGCCTTCGAATGAGATGAACCGGGTTCAAATCCCAGCGATAGCTGGTCGATACGAACCCGCATCCGTCTTGCACCGACCACAGGGCTGACATGAAATATTCTCAGTGATAGACGGATCATGGATTAGAGTCCCACTGTCGTCAGGCTAACCAAGAGAGGTTCTCGTGGTCTTATGTACGTGGTCTCCTCTCCATGTAACGCAAATGCGAGTTAGTACCATCAAAAAAGCTCAGGGGATAGAGCGTTCGCCTTCGAATGAGATGAACCGGGTTCAAATCCCAGCGATAGCTGGTCGATACGAACCCGCATCCGGCTTGCACCGACCACAGTGCTGACATGAAATATTCTCAGTGATAGACGGATCATGGATTAGAGTCCCACTGTCGTCAGGCTAACCAAGAGAGGTTCTCGTGGTCTTATGTACGTGGTCTCCTCTCCATGTAACGCAAATACGAGTTAGTACCACCAAAAAATCCTCCACGAAGGCAAATTTCTTCCAACACTAGATCCAGGATATCCCATGTCTTCTGTATTGGGTTCATAATTACAAAGCTACGAAGTTGAACATCTGTAGTTGTAAACCCAAAAATTGGGTCGGCTGTTCAACGACAATTATAAAATTATGAAAAAAAATCGTGTAAAAGTGTATTTATCTTAAGAGATACCACCTCGAGGTGCTATAAACTTGAATTCAAAATTAGACTATCCCTATGTGAGACTTGGCGAATAAACTATCTTTCGACTTAAATCAGACTGTAATGAATGAATGAACTCTTATTAATCCAGCTGAAAAGGAAGCTACTCACACATACACATTGTGAATGAAATTATTGTAGTTTTATAGCTAGATCTAAATTATTTTTACTATTAAAGTTTGTGAACATTTCAAAAGAAGTAACTGAGTAGCTTCTAAAAATCTGACTACTGCAAACATTGTGTGAGTATTTAATGAAGTTGCACAGCGTTTGGAATAAATAAATAAATTTTTAAATGCAATCCTAGTAATAAAAAAATTAAATAAAATTAAAAGGATTAAAAAATCATCCATTGACTTAAACTCTTTGAATAGTTGTCAAGTACTAAACTAAAACTACGTAATGGATTTAGTTACTTTGATGCGCGGATAGGGTAAAAACTTCTTGGGCTAACTTGTAATTATTCAGCACTAGTATCAAAAATGATACATTTTCCTTGACTGAGTCATTATTTTAAATAATTTTAGCTATTTCAGCGATGAATATTTCTTAAAATATTGAAAAGATTTGACATTTTGATGAAGGAAGAGCTTAAAATTTCCTATCATTAACTGTAATTATCTAGCAGGTGTTTAGAAAATATTAAAACTTGTAATGAGATTTTGAGTTCGTCATATTTTACTTTGACGTCAAGCTCGGCAGTTATATTTATATTTGATTCTTTCTTCCTGAGATTTCTTACATGTATTTCCTTATTTAATGTTAATGGATTTTAATGAGTTCTAGTCTACAGAGCATATTGGTGACTCTGCAGAAAATGTAATATTCGAGATACTAAAACACGAGTTCATAAACGTAAACAGTATTCGCTATCATGAAACATTTTTTAGTTTCACACTTTACATATATTTGATGAAAATATCCTCTATTGTAATAATTAAGGCTGGGAGAAAAATATTTTACTCGGATAGTAACGGCATCAGGGACAGGGACAGAAGCGACCAAATCTTAAAAAATAGTATTCTACCTATACCTAATTAGGTTTAAAAGCCTCAGAATGTGTTTAATTACTTATTGAGTATAAATGAATTTTAACGTCTGTATCGCATATGAGTGATCCTTCAGAAAAATGATGCTCAAGAGTAATAAACACGAGTATAACCTAAATATTATTAACTATTAAGAAATATATTTTGGTAAGACACTTTACATATATTAGATGAAACTATCACCTATCATGTTATTCAAGTCAAGGTAAAAATATTTAAAACGGAGTTTAACGGAGACAGAAGCCACTAAATCTTGAAAAATAGTATTCTAACGAAGCCTAGTTAGGCTTAAAAACCTCAGATTGTATTTAATAATACATATAATTCAAAAGAATTTTAATGAATTATAGTTTATATCGCATAAAAATGATTCTTCAGAAAATATGATATCCAATTGTAAACATGAGTTAATCACATTAAACAATATCACCATTACGAAAAATAATTTGGTACCACTTTATATTCGATGAAGCTATCTCCTATTATGTTAATCAGGACAAGGAAAATATTTTTAAACAGATTTTAACGAAGAAGGTAGGAGCAGGGGTAGATGTAGTAAAATGTTAAAATACATCATAATATAATCATTTCTTTCGACCTCAAAATCATTTTATTTAAAATGAGTTTTCAGAAGGATTTTCAATTATAAAGTATAATAATTTAATTATATTTATTTTTCAATATGAACCAGGATTTATTGTTGTTCGAATGCAAGAAATATGTATGTCTACTAAATCATTCACACGAAAAAAAGCAGTGACTTTTTTTTTAAAAGTACCGTTATTGCCAAGTTTTAAACAACGTCACTCCCAACATTCTGAATAACGTTTTTAATTAGCATATGAATTCAGCTTCACCTTTAAAAACCGGGAAAGCTTTTTGAACAAGTCGTATAAAATTTTTTTTATCTTTGTCTACTTGAAATCTCTTTTTTATTGTCCTTGAAAATTTTTTTTTTACAGTTTGATATTTTTGGAAATTCTCATTGTAGAAACGTTTAGTACAACTTTTACAATTAAATGACAATTCATTTATAAAAAAAAAATATTAAGCAGCAGTTTCTATAAGCAAAAAAAAAAAAAAAAAAACTTTTAAAAAGTAAATGAAATAAAGTAAACAGTAAAAAAAAATTAAAGAAGTATCAATCAATGATGGATGAATAGAAAATTACATATTAGGTTGTGAAATAAATGTAATGAGGCGTGTTAATAACTTTTTTATATTGAAGCATCGAAGCATAAAACAACATTTACTTATGACACCGATTTGAACGATTTGTTTAATAAAAAATGTATCTATTCTATATTTTCCTATTTTTTTGAATTAAAGAAAAGATACTTTAATATTAATAATGAACATACTTACATCAAAATTATTAATTGTTTTTAATAATTGTCATACTTCACTATTTTAATTAAATAGCAAATCCTAAGTATTCTCCCAACTTTCGTTCCAAAATCTGAAATAAAATATTAATTACAACTCCAATAAAATATTAATTATAACTGCCAGATCCATGGTGGTTCATAGGATAGAGCGCTCGCCTTATAATGAGGTGTCAGGGTTCGAATCCCATCGATGACAGATGAATTTCGCACCCAGCTCACACAGATCACAGTGCTAACGAAAAATATCTTCAGTGGTAGGAGTGGTAAGAAGATCAAGTGTTAGAATGCCCTTGCATTCGTGTTGACCGTTGGAGATTTTTTGGTTTCCCTTCTCCATGTAACGCAAATGCGGGCTATTTCGATTGAAAAGTCCTCAGGAAGGCAAATTTTTCCCAATATTTAATCCTGGATTTCCCTTGTTTTCTGGACCGGGTTTAAAACTACGAGGTTACGCAATTGAACACTAATAGTCGTAAACTGAAAATTGGGTTGACTGTTTAACGACGATTATAAAACTATAACTGTCACAGAGACGAGGTGGCTCAGAAGATAGAGCGTTCACCTACTAATGAGGTGCAACCCAGGTTGAAATTCCAGCGGTGACTGATTGATACGAATTCTGCTTCCGGTTTGCCCTGACCATAGTGCTGACTAAAAATATCCTCAGTGGTCGATAGTCTCATCACGGTATAGATTGGGCGGTCGTGTGCTCGTTCTTTCTGTGCAACGCGAATACGGGTCCTCTACTACGGCTTGTTTGATCAATGGATTTGAGGTATTTCAAATTCAGGAGTTCCATTGTCTTCTGTCTTGGGTTCAAAATTGCAAAGACACTGAGACAAAGATCTTTAACTTAGAACTGGTTATAAAATATAAAATAAAATAATAACTGCCAAAAAAAATCTTTCTTTAAGAAATCTTTCAACTTAAGATATTTATTGCTAGATAAGGCATTCTATAGTTATGAGATTAGCCTTCGAAAAAATTAAGTTAAAAATGGAAGAAAGAATTTTTTTATATAAATATGCTCTTAGTATAATCCTTTAAATAATATCTTAAATTTTAATAAAGCTTTTAATACCTTAAATAATACCCTTTTAATGTCCTTATTTCTTACTTATTTCATTTAAACTATTGCATAGATTTTTTTTGGAATAGTTAAGCTTAGTTTACTCTCTTTATTATTATCCAATGGGAATATTTTCAAAATATATTTAATGTTGTTCAGTTATTTATATTTTAAATTTTTTTTTAGTAATTACATTTTAGTTAACAATTTTTATATTGCTTTATATTTTTACTAAGTGCATTTTAAAATTATAATAATTTCATGTTATTATATATTTATACCAGCAATTTTTAAAATTTATTTATAACATTGCTTATTATGTGTTTTTAAAAAAAAATCATCCTTTGATGATGACTACAGGATTAAATACTTTATGCTATATTTAAAAAAAAATAGTTTTTTTCCACATCATATTTCCCTTCGGTAAAAATAAATAATTCATACAGTATAGTATTTGTACAGCAACTCCTACTTACTAATGTTTTATTTATTATTCCTAAACCAACATAATAAAAAAAAAATTTCAATGTCTAAAATATATGGTTACCAGATAGAAACTATTCAGTTAAATATTTATCTAAACTTAAATAAAAGTACTAGAAATTTTTGTTTTGTTATAATTTAGGGTAGTTAATTTTAAAGAAAAAATAGCTAATAAGTTGTTCCGACACATAATTAGCTTCGTTTAAAAACAAATAATTTATAAAGCTAAATTAATGGTTTAGATATAACTAATCTCTTCAGGCACTTATTTTACCTCTTATTAAAATTTTAAATAATAGGTTTTCAAATGTAAAACAAAATAAATGATTTATTGCGCACAGAAGATTTTAAAGAAAGTCATCTATCAACTCTGTTGCTTTATCAAATTGTAATTAATTCTGTTACCACACATAAATGATAACGTTGTTGAATTAGTTCAATTCTTTAGTTTAAGAGATCAATTTTGAAAGTCACTTTAACCCATTTAAAATCTATAAATAAATTTGAAAAGGAACTCCAGAATGTTGATGGCTCTCTGAGTCCAGAACCGTTTTTCCAGAACCGTTTAACATAACTCCAGAACCGTTTTTCGGTTAATTTTTTATTTTATAACTAGTGTTTAACAGCTGACCCAATTCTGAGTTTACAACTATCAATATTCAACTCCGTAGCTTTGTTATTTTGCACTCAACTCAAAAGACAAGGAAGCACCTATATATCAAGCATTTTTACGACAAACTAGTCTTTGGAGAGGACTTTTTGATGGAACTCGCCCGCATTTATGCTACTTGGACAAGAAAATCACGAAAACTTCCCCGGCGGCGAAGGACTCCAGAACAGTTTGTGCTGACGTTTTCTAATTTAGATAGTGGATGCAAAACTTAGTCCGTGATCTTAAAAATTATTCAAAAATTTCAATTACTCTTATCGGGAGAGACGTTTTAAAGAGAAATTTTTTTTTCATTGCCATATACCGTTGTTATAAATTAAATTGCAGGTGATTCCGTTATTTTTTTCAAATGTATAATGCGTATAATAATGTTTGCTAGTTAAACAGTTTTATTTAATCGAAAAAGCAATTTTACTCACGTTCAATAATGTTTACTTAAATTTTATTCATTACGTCAGATAAGCAAAATGATCAACGTGGATAACACGTGATAGCTACGTGACTGAATTAGTATTAATTAAGTTTTCTCAAACCATACACTTATTTTGCTTATAGCTACGCTATCTAACCGCACTTCTATGATATCAAATAACACAAATTCAAAGCCAATTGATAAAAACTAATTGACATAATTAACGCTAATTGAAATGTTATGCAATTGAAACATAATTAATATAAAAAATGCACTGTATAGGAACCGTAAAATATTGCCATATTAATATAGACGTCAATGATGCTTAAGTAATTATGGTAATATGTACTACTGGTAATATGTTAATTGGTTTTTTTTAATGAGTACTAAATATATTACGATTGGTATTTAGGTATCTCTGAGAAAATAGGTTTTTATGGTGCACCAAAAAGGATATCTACAGGAGAAAAGTTTTGATTAGGGAATTTTTGACTATCAGGAGTTGACATCGAGAGCGTTATGCGTGATGGTACTGAATATAATTATCTTTATTTTGAAAAGATGTACATCTAAAAAATATGTTTTGCTTAATCTGATAAAGTAAACCTACTGGTAACGCCAAAAAATAATAATAAAATGGAATTATTTTACCTAAATTTATTGTGTCGGTTTATGTCTTTTCAGTTTTGTGCAAGATTCTACAAGCAATACCATCAAACGGGCTGATATCAGTTAATCTTTATTTTGATGAGTTGAACTTCTGAAAAAAGTGTTTTGTTTAATCTTACATCGTAAAGTCACCAGGAAGTTCAACAAATAACAATAAGTAAACAGAAATTATAATTATTTATTTCCAACTTTATTAGTTAGATATATGCCATTCATATTCGGTATATGCCGTTATAATATTTTAAGTATAGATCAACTGTTTAATGTATGCTTTGAAATTTTATTAGGTTTTTTAAAAAAAATTTTTTTTTTTAAACGCCATGAAGATTTCCCACTAATTAAGATTTATGCGAATATGGAAAATGGGTTTGAATAAAAATAAACAAATAAAAATTATAATAATAACTAGTTAATATTTCCGGACTAAAAATACATTCATAGGATGATAATGATGACTTCATTTGATTCTTGACATCAATAACAGAATCACCTGTTAACCAAATAAATATTAAATAAATTATCCACCTTACATTCTTTTAGTTGTAACATGTGCATTTGCTTATTTTCGCTGAAGGTTACATGCATAAAGTTTTAATAGCTGTTAACTGGGAATTCTGCTCCTAGAACGCCGATACCTATAAATATTATTCGATGAATGTACATATATTTCCTGTTTATCGGAAATATGCTTCTAAATTGAACAGAAAATCTGTTCTCTGTTTCAAGAAAGTGCAAATGTTCGCATATTATACTTTCATAAAAATGATTATTTTTTTTAAAAATCAATATAGGTTTTGTCGTATAAGTTAGATATACACAAAAATTTATAACATAATGAGTTTATTATTTGAAACTATAAATTTCTCTTTTCCCTGGTTGCATCGCTCATCCACTCAATGCTACTTAAATCATTTTTGTTTGAACCATAAACTCAATTTACATAAAAATTTAAAACTGTTTACTTAGCATTTTTACCGGATTTTTTTTTTTTTTTCATTTAATAGACATTGATTTGGTTTCACAGATTTAGATTCCAATTCTATTGGTTTCAAATTTATTCCAAATAATTTTACTGAGTTTGAATTGAAACTGCACATTTCTTTTAAGTTTTTTGCTACTGAAAAAACTTGTTAAATTTTTTCGCAATAAAAATTACGAAAAATGATGGCAAAAATGTAGTGTCTAATTTATCTTGTATTCTATATTTTAATTGCATATATTGAAGGAAGACTTAGGATAAGTATACGTATAGATATTTTTTAAAAAGTCTTTTTATGAATAATAATATTTTTTTATATACAGTGTTTCTCTTCATATTTAAGCATTTTAAGGCTTTCAATAACAGTAGCCAATTGGCTATTCTAAATTTGATTTAGATCAATGACAAATCAATGAGACAAATCATTAAGCAATATAATATTAAGCAATAAAAGCGAATAGAAAAGCGTGTGTCAATTTGAAAAAGATATAAACAAACATGAATTTCACAGCGTTGCCAGGTTCAGATATATGAATTTTTCATGAAATATTATTTGAGGCTTTACAGTAGCATTTTAAAAAAGAACGAGAACTGAGAAATCTAAGTTAATAGTTAGAAAAATAAGAAGAAGCTAATGATAAACTTTTAGTTTCGGTTTCGAAACGCTACTTGCAGACGAAAGCTGTCTGATAAGCTCCCGCTAAAACAGCTGTAACTTCGTTTCCAGTGATCAGAAAATAAAAAACTAAATATTTTTTTGAAGCTAATGAAATGATCTAAAATGTAAAACATAAAACTCAATTTGTCAATTTTTGATGAAAATCGCGATTTTTGGGTAGTCGGATACCTTAAATATTTTATTTTATAACTGTCGTTGAACATCGGACCCAAATTTGAGTTCACGACTATCAGTGTTCAACTTCGCAGCCTTATAGTTTTGATCCCAATACAGAAGAGAAGGAAACTTCTAAATCAGGATCCCCAGTGGTATTTATTTGTTACGGGAACTTGGAGAGGAATTCGTGATCCCGACAGATTTAAAGTGCACCACTCACCAATTTTTATGCACGGAGATTCTTCGGCAGACTGAATTTTCGAGCTCTCGTCCTCCAACTCCTACAAGCCAAGCTATCCAGGCTCTAAGATCATATATTGTCATGTACATTGTCCAAAAAGTACAATATTTTTTACAAGAAAAAAAAAATGATAGACATTATTTAAATTCAGTAAATTCGTTAACGCCATCGCGTTGATTTTGAAATAAATTTCAACTTCTTGTTTCAAATAAAAATTATAAATTTATTATAGAATGACATTAACTACACTGTTAAAGGAGATAATTCAGACAAAAAAAAAAAAAAAAAACATGGCTAAAATAATTAATATCAGTATTTATTGAGTTTTTTTTTAAATAATCAAAAAAAGAATAAGATAATAAAGACAAAGAAAGTCAAAGAACAAGATATAGGAATGAATAATAAATGAAGAAAAGTGATATACATGAGTTATTATTGCATAATTTTTTTTTATTCTATGCATTACAAGAATCTTTTGACCAGACCAATAATTGCAATTCCAATGCATTAATTCCAATGGTTGTTTGTATGAAATATTTTTGAGATGATTTTCTTTTCACAAACTTTTTTTCTTGTTTTATTTCACCTGTTATAGTGCAAAAGTTATTTTTTCTTAAAAATAAAAGTATAACTGATTTTTTTATTTTCGCATATCGTGTTTGATTTAAAATCTAATTTTCAAGAATATTTAAACACGAATTTCGGCTTGTAATTTAAAAAATAAATAAATTGGATTTGATTTAAAAATTTTAAATTTTTGTTAATAGATTCTTTACTCATAAATAAACATCTATGATATCGGAAAATGTTTAAAATGAGTTAAAATTTACATTTTAAAAAATATATATAAAATATTTAAAAGATCCACTCAGTAGTTTCGCATACAAGCTATATTGAAAGATTTCTCAAAACTCGACTTCAAACATAATTATAAAATAAAATTTAAATAAATCAAAGTAAAAAAATGTGTTAAAATGTTTCACTATATCACAAAAAACATGTTTAGTTAATCAAATAACGTAACCCTTAATACATTATTCCATGTATAGAGCGATTTTGAAAGCATAATTTTCATTTTATAATTATTGCAGTTCCTTCGAAACGTACAATAACAGATACGAATAAAAGGAATGAATATGAAACAATATATTTTTGATGCTGCCATCTATTGGCTTAAAGTTGAACTTCTTGAAAACAAGCCTTTATTTTTGAAAATAAGATTTCAACTTTCGTTTCCTATAACATATAATTAACAACTTTTAAAACTTTCGAAAACAGAAAAAAATAATGTTTTCAGAAAAATTTAAGAAATGTACTCTTTTTGATGACACCTAAATTTTTTTTTTTTTGCATTTATGTTCTCATTGAAAATCTTTTGAAAAAGGAACAATAAATAAAGAATAAGTAATGCGATGCGTTAAGGGAAAGAAAGAAACAAATGTATTGATAATTTATGAATGAGAAATACAACGAAATTAAACTTTATGAAATATAAAGAAAAGAAAAAGAACAAAAGTGAACTAAAATTTTTATTTGCAATTATTTTTTTTAATTAATATTCTAAACTTAATATTTTGGATTTCGTTGTTATTATAAAAATTCAGTAGATTTTAATGTTTGATATTGGTATTACATTTTTGATTCTAGCAACATTTTTCTTCATTCTTGATACCTAATAGTTTAATTCTAGGAATTACCGCTGATTTCTTACACTTTGTTTTATTCATCAACACAAATTGGAAAAATTTAGTTTTTATTTATATGGCGTAAGGAAGTGTATTGTTACTATATTATTCGAAACTTTCGTAAATATCGATGCTAATAACTGTTTCGTTTATATTTCGCCACTATAAGCACAGCTTAAAAGATATCAAAAATAATATTTTAATTTTAATTTTCATCGAAGAAAAATCAATGCAGTCAAATGCTGTTTTTTATTGTTTTATATTATTTAATCTTTATATTTGTGTAAAATTAATTATATCTGTCCAATAAAATTTTTCAATTCAATTTATATCCCGAAAAACTTAATTCTTTTTTTAAGAATTTTTAATTTATTTATTTTGTTTTGAATACTCCTAAAACTTGCCATTTTGAAATCGCAAATTCTTAGAAACTAAAAATAATTTCAAAAATCTTAAAAAAAAAAAAAAAAAAAAAAAAAAAAAATCATATTTTCTCTTTATAAAGTTTTAACAAAAGAAAAATAATCTGAACTAACTATGACGATATCGGTTATCTTTTGCCCCCAGGAGAATGACATTTTTGCAAATCAGGAGTGTGACATTTTGTACTAAGTTCTCAAGGCTGATTTAGGTTTAAAAACGTTCTTCTCTTAGAATAATAACATTATTGCACATTATAAAATATATTATTAATTAAAATAATGTTTTTGATGTAATAAAACTGTTATACAGCAGAAACTGTTTCATATTTCATCTTAGAATTCTAAGGCTATGAAAAGAACATCAGGATAATCAGATCTTCAAAGCACTCAATCATTCCAACAGAATGATGGAGAGTGTTGCAGTAGGTGCAAGGCTAAATTTTTTTTCCTAAAATAATATAAAAAATTCCTAGACCAGGAGATAGACGAGATAGACATGGAAACTTGGAGATAAACTTTCAAATGATACACCTTGGCGTGAACTAAATAATTAAATTGATAAAAAATATATTATTTAACACAATCAAATATTCATATATTCAGTTTACAACTTTATAAGAGAGGAGAGGCTTGGTCAGGCCAAGCGAATGATTTTTAGCCATAGGCTAGGCTAGGTTCCTTTCATATCAGTGGCATTTAGATATATTTAATTTTTTTTTAAGAAATTTAATTTTTTTTTTCCTTACAAATTTTTTTTTAATAGTTGGCTCTCCTAATATGTGTTAGTAATCATGATTTCTATTGTTCCGAGGAATATCATTAAATTCTAAAAAAAATTTTTTTTTTTAAAGTTTTAAGCTTTGCTTTTAAACAGGATCCATAATAGGCGTCATTTAGTAATTCATGAGGAAAAAATATTTCTACTTTTTTATTATTTGTTTTCATCGCAATACGTGATGATAAATCGCGGAATAAGATAAAATACGGTGACTAAATTAAAAAGGCTAATCTTAAAAAGAAAAGAAAAAAAAAACTATTTTTAAGAAATAGGAAAAGAACACTGAAGTAGGATCTATAATGTAATAGTTTTCTTTTTTAAATTCAATTTGTAGATAATTTAGTTTTTGTTTGCATAATATCTATTATAATATAAATTTATATTCAGTTTAAATGAAAAGTTCAGTATCAAATAAATTGTTTCAGGGTCTTTACAACATTTGTATCATTTATTGCATTATACATTATATTTATTTCAACATTTTTATCAATTAAAAAATTATGCATCGCTGAGGATTTACTGCAACAGTTTTCAACAGATTTGCAATATACTTTAATAGATTTCTTACATATAGTTTGAAAATATTACTGCCTGTAATACTTCAATAAAGATTAAGTGAGCATTGAAACTGCATTTAAATTCCTATTTTTATACCCCAAATTAAAAATATTAAAACTATTCCATTAAAATTTTATTTATTTGCAAAAGGGGGTCCCGAAGGCAGTGACATAAATTTTATAATGTTTGTAATGTATCATTGTTTCCGATTACCCCCAGAAGGAACCGTCTCATTACAAACAAGCTCAGAGTTCTCATTGATTTAACGTTCTAGTAAGTTAAAATGTTAAATAACTTTATAACTATTTTTTGGCATAACTATATTTTATTTTGAAGACATGCTTAAATACAATTAAATCAAATAAATAATGCAAAATAATCTAAAATATAAACAATCAACGTGTCCCCCACCAGCGAGCCGCGGTAAAATTATTAAACGTTGACAGGTCCGCGTAGATAAAAAAGTTGGGGAGCACTGCTTTAGGGAACCCAGTTCCTAGATTTTTTAATGAAAAAGTTTCGCCGTGATGATGAAAAAATAATGTTAATAGTCTATTTAATATCAATAGCATTTTAAAAATCTTATTTTTTGGAGAAAAAAAATCATAATTTTTTTTATAAAAGAATATAATACTTAGATAAGCGAGAGATAAAGTCAATAGCTTACTTTACGTCAATAATAACTTGAAAATCTTATTTTTAAGAAAAAAAAAATGTATAATTTTCTTAGAAAAGAATATATTAATTAACCGAGAAAAAGAGATAATGGAAAAATAATGCCACTAGCATATTTTTAGTAAATAACATTTTAAAGACCTTATCTTTTAGAAAAGAACATAAATATTATCAAATATAATCGTATAACTCTTATAAAAATAAACTTTTAGCTTCCCAATTTTTTTAGTTTTATTTTAGGACTATTAGCAATACGTTTATTTTTCATATTGTTTCGTGCAATAAAAGTTAGGATTTAAAAATATTCGGTATGGGATTCCCTCTTGAAAAATTTTCCCTTGATCACGCAACATAGTGTTTCAAAATAGGAAGTCACGAAGGAACCTTCCTTAAAATTTGGCTTATTTGATTTTTTTTTTTATATTGTCAAATAAAGCTTTTAAATTGCATTTTGGAAGACTCAAAGGGAAAGAAAAAACATTCAGAATCTAAGAGACTTATTGAATTTTTATTTTATTTGAATCGTTTTGCTTAACTACCAGTTAACCCGCAATTCAAACGGATGAAAATTTTTTTTTTTTAAAGGAATGATAAATAGATTTACTTTAAAAACTTGCTGCAGTGTGCAGTTTCTGTATCAGCCCTCATCCCAATGAAATTGGTTTTAATGACTGGTATAGAGTTGTTTGCCTTTAAAAAGTTTTCTTCGCAAACATTCAATCCTTTTTACCTTTTTTTAAAAAGTGAATATATTTAGATAAATTTCTAAAAATTTATTTTTCCTCCTTTATTTAGGAGATATTAAAGATCAAACTGAAAAAATATTTAAACATATGTAATAGTTTTTAGATTTTAAATTAATAACATCAAAATGTTTCTATTTTTAGAAATATTAATTAGCTTCTTTAATGACATATTGCGTTTATGAACACATTAAATGTTTGCACTGAAATGAAACTAGTTTAGAATGTATAATGGTTTTGTTTTATTTTCTATGAAAGGATATGTTTCAAAAATATATATACACTCTATACCAAAAAAATCGACGCACCAAGAAGGATTTGTCCAAATGAAACGAAAATTGGTGGATAGGAAGACAATGTACAGAATAGTAAATGATTAAAATTTCAGAACAATTGAATAATTTATTGCAGAGTTACAGTAACAAGTTCAATAAGGTGTTGACCCGCCTCTAGCCTGGATACAAGCTGCCACACGGCGTGGCATAGACCGATAAAGCTCCCGGATGGTCTCTTGCGGTATTTTCTGCCAAATTCGATCCAATTGTCAAACGAGGTCATCAACATTCCGTGCCAGATGCAATCGCCTTCCCATCATATCCCAGACATCCTCGATGGGAGAGAGATCTGGTGATCTGGCAGGCCAAGGAAGAGTTTCACAAGCTTGCAGACAGTTCATAGCAACACGTGCCGTATGTGGTCTGGCATTGTCTTGCTGAAAAACCAGCCCAGGGCGCTACAAAAGGAACGGTAGCAAAACAGGTGTTAGGATGTCGTCGACGTACCGCTGTGCAGTAAGTGTACCTCTAATGACGACCAAAGGGGTCTGGCTGTCAAAGGAAATGGCACCCCAGACCATAATGCCTTGTTGAGGGCCGGTGTGGTGTGCAATAGTGAAGGCAGAATCCCTTCTCTGCCCTGTGCGTCTCCAAACACGTCTTCGATGATCGTCAGTACACAGTTGGAAGCGGGATTCGTCGCTAAAGACTATACGTCCCCAGTCGACATCATTCCAGCCTGATTGAGCCATGCACCACTGTAATTTGGCTCGGCAAAGCAATCGGATCATTGCTTCTTGGTGCGTCGATTTTTTTTGTCATAGAGTGTATATAAAATAAAATTAATGAAATTCCAATACTTTTGAGAAAAATGTTCTAAATTTCTTTCTTAACTTCTACGCAATACATTGTTTTTTAAAATTTAGATTCTGACTTTCAACCTTAGTTATTTAAATTTAGAACTAATATCTACGATATTAATAGTTTCCTTTAATTAAAAAAAAAGTGATTTGTGTAAAATCTTTTTAATTATCTCCTTAAAAGCAGTTTTAGTTTGTTTATTTTATGTATTGCTTAATTTTCCTTATTTCTTTCTGAAAATATTTACTTAAGAATGCAATGGTTTAATTTCTACATTTTACACTTCTTTTGGTGCGAAATTTCTTGTCCTTATTATTTATTTTTACTTTTATTTAACGTAAATTTTCATTCATTTCATAGTAAATAAAGGGTACCACTTTTTTGGTTTTGAATATTGTTTTTGTAATTCAGTATTATGTTTTAGTTGTTATATAACTTCAGTGTTATCAATTTTAATCACAATGCTTTCGTGTTCAAAAGTAGGGTCTTCAACCTTTCTTTCCTGGGCCCACTGTAATATATTCGAGAAATAACGGGGGGCTACTTGTGTGGTAAATAATAAAGGAAACTAAGTTCAGTAGCAGAAGGAGGTCAATACTTCATTTTGGTATGAGCTGCTATTTTTTTTTCTTCTAAATTTTGTTAAACATTGAAATTAAATGGCACTTTAAAACCGGGTGAAACTAATGACTTATAAAACAACATTCATAACGTGATCTAAGTTTGAACTAAAACTTGATTCGCTAAATTTTTTGATGGGTGATGCAAAGATACCAATGTAAATATGCAATGATACCATGCAAGTTTTTATACATACTTTCGAATTAGATTTTAATAATATTCAGAATCCTCTCATTTGTCAACTTATGGAAATAGTCAATATATTTCCTCAAGGCATATATATTTTTCATATACAATTACATTGAGCAACGATATTGATTAACAAGAATATAAACTCTAACGAAGTGTAACAATAGTCCAACTCAATCTTCAACTATTACGAATCATTGAAGGTTTTAACATAGTCTAAGTGTTTAAATTATATCAAACACAGAGTGTAAATCATATAGTTGGATTAAATATGTCGTTATGCATACAACTTCAGAACAAAATAGTTTTCACTCAGAGTTAAAAAGGTAAAGTCAAAACTACCAGAATGTGGTAAAAGTTTCGTGTTGTATCGTACTCCTAGTTCTATGGCAACAACAAAAACCTCGCTATTTTTTACCGAAGTACTTTGGTTTTGATTTTGTAAAAATTAAAAATAAAACATGGTGTTATAATCTGTGATAAAATTTGGTATATATGCGGAAATTCAGTAATTTTATCATGATAACTTTGAGCATGGCATAAAAAAACATTTATTAAGTAAAATTTATATATAATTTATTTTATTCTCATTACCACAAAATGTGTGGTAATGAGAACTGTAAAATAGAAAAAACAGAATTTCCAATAGACCGTTAACATATGATCTGAAAAAATAATTAATAAATGATATATATAACGTATATTTCGCTGTTATTGATCAGAATTATTGCTTTATTTACCAGAAATATCATAATGCAGTACAGTACGCTTATTTTACCAGAATTGTTTTTTCTTGGAATTAAAAACAAAATTATACTTTGAGAAAAAATACGTAACACGGGAATAGAATAAATGAATGATCGAATATAAAATATTTATAGGATCGAAACTATTAAGAATATTTCAGAAAGTGAAATTGTAGAAAAATATACCAATTTTTTTCAGTTGCAAAAGCTTGATGTGTGGTGAAGTCTTTTTGATATAAAAGACAAACATTTCATGTCTAATCAAGTTCATTCCACACATTTTTTTTCAACACTGTTTAGAGCAAAACGAATAAGTTTTTTTTTAAAGTTTTTGCAGTGTTTTCGGCATCATTTGTTCATAAACAGTGTCTTTGGTTACTATTTGAATAAATCACTTTTCACCTGCAAGCTCAAACCACCAATCCCAAATTCACCGATATCAAATTTCCATTAAACATAAGAAAATTTAAAAACCCATGATAACAAAACCATAACTCGATAACAACCATTGACTTAATCCTATCAAAAGCAATTTAAGAACTTACAGAGCACAAGTAACAATAAATATAGTGAGACTATAAAGTGTTCAGAAGGTGTTCCATTAAACTAATTTCCATTAAACTTAAGAAAATTTTAAAACCTATGATAACAAAACGATAACAACCATTGACTTAGCCCTATCAAAAGCAATTTAAGAACTTGAAGAGCACAAATAACAATAAATATAGTGAGATTATAAAGTGTTCAGAATGTGTTAGGTTGCAAATTAAATAGGGTAAACTTGAAAAGTTTAAATAGTCGATAAATTAAAAAAAAGTGATAAAATAGAACCACTGACTACAGAAATATTCCATCATGTTAGCATGGCGGTGTGTCCCTGATGAAGTACTGTTTGGACTAACATACGTATCTTTAAAATTTGTTTGGATTTTATTTAAATTCTTGTATTTTTATTAAAATTTTAATTTATTAACAGCATATAATAATTTTGGTTTATAAATTTTTCGAATTTTCTCTTTTGTTGTTTAATTTCATGCTCGTAACCTACCACTACCCACCAAGCATTTGGCAAAAAAAGAAGGAACATCAACGAAAAATAAAATAAAGATGTGCCATTCTTTTACATATTTATTATACAATTTGTATTTGTTTATTATAATTTTATAAATAGAATTTGAGTTTTGCTCAACAGCATTGATAATTTGATACAAATTTAAAGAACCAATAGTTTTTATTTTACAATTGAGTGAAAATGTTATTTTTGGATAAATCAGCATGTTAAAGTTTCTCTCAAATGTTAAGCTAGCGAGTATAACCGAATAAAATTCCAATTGGTATTAGAAAAATTATTGCCTTATAAAATCTTAAAGAAAAATAAAATTAAATTTAAGTCATCAGTTAATGCAGCAATATTTTTCCTTTGCGGCCATTAAATGGAGAGTTACGTGTCATAAATAACTACCATTAAAATCTATTTCATATTTTAAACTCATTTTCCGAAAATATTGCAGCATTTTTGAAATAATTGCTAATTTCTGTCTGGAGTGTCATTAATGACGTTTATGGAAAAAGTTATCCGGTTACCACAAGTTTATTAAAATGGCTTTCTTAGAATAAAATCTTAGAATTCGATTACCTGTAAATGTTCTGATGTTTCATTACAATGTTTCATTTAGACAGACCTAACTTAAAATAAACATGTTTGAATAAAGAAACATTTTTCTTTTTTAGCATACTAGCTCAATACCCGTACTCCGTACGTGGTGAAAAAAATTAAATTATAAAAATAACAGTTTTAATCAACGCTGCGAAGTCATGCACAAATTTGAAAGATATATATCAATAAAATTAATAAAGATAATTCCATTTCTTATTTATTATTACTTTTTGTCGTTGCCGGTGGCTTTACGTTATTAGATCACGCAAAACAAATTAGGTCATCCCATAAAAATAAAGGTTAACTGTATTCAGTATCTTTTAGAATATTGCTATTGCTCGTTGTGAAATCATAAAAATTTTTTCTGGTACGAAAAACACCACTTTCCATAGTATTTATATTAAAAGTGTATTGTACTTATACAGTTTTAATAGGTACCAAATATACTAACTTTACTTACATTGGTATATTTGGTATTGATTAAAAGTTGCATCCATTGCCATAATACTAAAAGTTCCTATTATCAAAATAAATTTAGCTCCATTGGCTGCAATAACAGTATGGAGAATTTTTTATGTTCTTCTTGAACGAATTAGAATAATTTCTTCACCAATTTCGCTTCTCAATACAGATATTATGGTTTTATTTTATTTAGTAACTATTACCAAAATTAATTAAGAATCACTGGCTTCAGTAATAATATGTCAATTTTTTACTTTTCTTGTAAACAAATTAGTACCATTTTTCTATTAATTTTGACATTTTATACACAGTTTATTTTTTTTACTAAGCATCATTGATGTAAAATATAGAATCACGAGTTTTTTCTTTTCTCTTAGACGATACAGGTAATTGTGAACAAAATAATCAAATTTTCTTTAAATAAATATTGTGATGCCAGTACAGATGTATTACAGTACCAAAACATATTGCAGTGCCTATAAATATGTTACAATGCACAGTGCTACTTTGACAGTACTACAGTTCTTGGTATTTACCTATCAAACTACCTGTAGTACCTATTACCATAACTAACATTGGCTTTTGTAATAGGGCATTTTTACGGATAAATGTCTATCGATTTTTATTTATTTCAAAGAGAACCTTTTTATTATAATGAATATTACGAAATTATCCTGAATTTATAGTTAGATTAAATGTACTTAAATAATATTTTTGAGTATTCACATAAAAAAAAATACTCAAGTAAGTTAAGTTTTGTTGTTGTTGTTACTTAACCTGACTGTCTGACGGAGTCATACAAGATCCACGAGTTCGCTGACTAAAAGAAAGTCGAAGACTATGAGATGATTGCCAAAGAGATCCTCCTTAGAGAGTCCCATCCAATCCAAGAGGTGCTCAGGAGAAGCCTGATGTATTTGGCACTTGGTGCAGGTGACGAAGGTTTTCCTGTCCTCGTTGAAAGTGAGGCACTTGATGTGACTTGATAGAACAGTCTGGGTACGTCTGTCACACTGGAGGTCAAGGGACAAACCCGGTTTTGATACCTTGTACCAATTATAAGTTGGGGGTGTTTTCCACTCCTCCGAGATTTTTGATTTTTCCAGAGAGTATAACTCCAAAAAAGTAAGTGTGGAAGAGGGAGTTGTTGTAATCCTGCAACCCTCCTTAGCAAGTATATCGGCCATTTCATTCCCGTGGAGATTCACTTGGGAACTAATGGTCCAATTTAGGTCTCGTCGCCGGGGTGGTCAAACCGTTTATATTGCACGGCAATATTTTCAAGGTTTTTGAGTCTTGTGGAGACTGTCGTATACTTATTGGTCAAGGCCCTCTGCCTAAACCTCGAGCGCGTCCCTGATTAGTCTGCGCGACGGACGATGCAGCACCCATATCAAAAGTCAACGAAGTCATTGGTGAGGGAATGTGCAGTTTCTGTTAGTCCAAGGACCGGAGCACCAGTAGGTAGAAGTCTGTCTTGGCTCCTTCGCCTACTAATATTTAGCTGTGCATAATGGAATGGCCTTCACGTCTTGGGTGGCCCTACTATACTTCATTCCACCTTAAGTTGGCACTGGAGAAAAGGGTAGACAGACCGGATTACAGACGTTGTCATGGAAACTGGGTTACTCTTTAAGGCGGTTGAGGGATGAGGTAGCAAAAAAAGGAGAGAAAGTTGCCAGTATTGGCGCTAAAGAAATCAAAACGCCGATGTTTTTTTAAACCGAGAATCGAACTAAAATTTGGAACAGAATACAGAAAAGAACACGATTTTTTAGAGCATTTCTAATAATTATTATTTTAGAGACTAGTTGTAAGCTAATTTCTTAATTAGTATTTAAAAAGCAGATTTTCTTATTATGATTTTTTTAACTAAACTAAACTAATTGTAAACAATAAAAGAAAAAAAAATATTTGAAAAGTTTTTTTTTTTTTTTTGCTGAAATCTAAGTAAAAAAAGGAAACGCATAGATGCGCATAAATACGTTGTTTTAAATATTTTTTTTTTTTTATATGCTTACTTTTTGTAGCATATAGCTTTTGTATACCAAGGCAGGCATAGGTAGCATAGGCAAGAAAAGAAAAGCATAGGCAGGGGATCATTGATCATGAAAAATATCATACCTATGTTTTTTAATATTTACTGTTCTTTTATATATATATATATATATATATATATATATATATATATATACAAAATTCAAACTTTTTTCAGAAAAAAGTTTTTTTTTTAATATAAAAATAATTTTTTTCTGAAATATATTTGCTTCTTAGAGACAAAAGAACTTGGATTTTTAGTATTATCCACACAGGAATGTATGTACGCCCCCCCCCCCATATTTTCAGCTGCCATATCCCACCATCTTAGACTCAACAAGAGCTCATTGACCTGTCCTGGTGGTTATCATGTTATTCATTTAATATTTTAACAGTTGACAGTTCCTTCTGCAAACTTTTTGTGGGGTTGTCCTGAATTGAATTCAATCCACAACTTCTTATCAGGAGAAATTCTACTTGGGTGGTTAGGCGCATTTTTTCAATAGAAAATACATATTTTAAAATATCAGAATCTTCCGTTGCTTTTCAGGATCTTTGCGGGTGAAAGGTGGCTTAAGAGATAAATCCGTATAATTAGTTATTTAAGTATAGTAGAATTAGTCTGGAAATATTTTGTCAGATACTGAAATATCTTAATATTTTCTACACAAGAGAAAGAATTTCTCAGCTTTTTTGGCTTTGTATTTCAAAAATAATAATTAAAATATTGACTGGTTTAAATTGACCTTTCAATGTTAAAAAAAAATTTTTTATTCACATTTTGTATCTTTTTTTAAAATTATTTCAATTCCTATACTTACACTTGTATTATGGAATTTGTATTTCAGATAATATTTAAAAATCCCTTTAATTAAACAAAACTAAAAATCTTAAATTTCCGCCATCACATTATTAAAGCTCCTATAAAAAGCGAATTATACTTCAGAGCTACGCATGGCGCAAAAGACACAAAATTTGAATCTTTAAGGAGATTGAATAAAGCAAAAGCAATTTTATCTTTTGTCGTAAAAAAATAATAATGAAATCATATGCTGAATTAGCTACACAGCAAATATGCTCAACTGTCATCAGTTTAATAATATTCACCTGTCTATTTTTTTAATTTTTTTTTATTCATTCTGAAGGGAAAAATTTTTTCATTAAATATTGTACATACGAGGTTAATATTTAGAAAAATAAATAATCAATTACAATTTTACTATACTGGTTTAAATTTGTTATTTTTTTTTTCATTTATGAACAGGGTTTGTTGATCTAAATCACGATTTGAATCATGATTTAAATCAACTGATTTATATATATATATATATATATATTGATTTAAAAAATTAAAAAAACAGTGTTTTAAATCATTGATACTTTTATTATTTCTTTTCTAAGTTTTAAAATTCATTTTAAATAAATTGCTGCATTAATTAATTTTAGCTAACGAAATTACTTTCTTTCTTGGTATGTGTTAGATTCCAACACATTTCAAATTACTTTTTTAAAAATCTTTTGGTTTTTGAGATTGAAAGTACAGATTAAAGTAAACATTTAAGTTTTTTTTTTTTCTCATAATATGTTTACAGTATCTTTGGCATTATCAGATTTTCTATAAATAAATATAGTGAAAAAAATTTTTAATTACTACATAAATTTTTTTAAAGACTTTTTTCAGCTGAACTTTTTTTTAATGAATGACTACACTTATAAACACAATCTGATACATTTATTTTGTCATTTTAAAAATCAAAAGAAAAAAAAAAAGAAATCACAATTTTAAATTAAAATTATGGTTTGGTAATTGAAACTTTGTTTTAAAAGTTAAAGTATTTTTAAATTCTCTATTTCATCTAATCTTTAAATTTCAATCATCCATTTGTTTCAAAATGGTTACTATGCATTCAGAGCAATAAGTAACAAAATAATTCAAACTAACAAAAAAAGCATGCAAATATTTAGTAATAAGCAACAAAAGAAGAAGAAAAAATTTTAACAAGGAATCACAAAAAAAATTAACAATTAATGCACAAAAAAATCATAACTATAAAAAACGAGCTAACATTAAATAACTAGTAAAAAACAACAAATTAACAATTAATGCAAAAAAAAGAATAAGTATAAAAAAAACGAGCTAACAATAACTAACCAATAAAAAACAACAAATTAACAGTTTATAACTAATAAAAAACAAAACAAAAGAAAAATTAAGCGATATGAGTGAAAGAAAGCGAAAAAAAAACAAGGAGAAGGGAACGAGCTGGCTGACCAGTGTAAAAACTTAGCCAACGCGCCAATTCCTTGGCCTTGAAAACTAATCCAGCGCCAAACTATAACACCTCCTTCTTCTTTGTACATTCGCTTTACTGAGAAGGTATTTATAAATTAAATACATTTAAACATGAAAAACTTCGAATGTATGTTTCAAGATAAACTTTTCTTATTATACAACATTAATTTATATTTGAACGTGCATTTAAACTGCAATTAATTCCAAAATAGAGAAGAACTACTTTTCAAAGGCGGAGTATTACATATCCTACCCTTCCCTGCAGTGCCAACTTAAGGTGGAATGGAGTATAGGAGTAAACTCCCGATGTACTTCACCCATTCCACCAGGGATCACCCTCCCGCCACGATGAGAAAAACAGTAGGACTTGGGGAGGGAAGTTAAGCTTTTAAAATCCATATTCCATATTAAAAAAAAAATTATAATGGTCAAAATTTTTATAGTCATATATTTCTATAGGAAAAAATGCAGTTATATTAGTAGATTTAAATAGGATAAATGCTCATTTATCTCTTATGCTTTGAAAGTGAGATCGTAACAATATTTCCTTTAAAAATATTTTCAAGGACGTTTCTGATTTTTGAACAAAACTGGTTGGCAGTTTAACACAAAAAAATAGTCACTACCATTCTTAATTATAAGCAGAAAATAGGATAATTAGGTGCCTATTACTCCACACACCCATAATACTACTAATACATATTACAGTGCTAGTATTTATCTTTCGTAATACCAGTAGTACCTGTTACCACAATTTATTTCACGACATCAGTGTCAATAATAGTTAGAATTTTTTTTAAAAGAATAATTACTAATCGATTATGATTTCTTTCTTCAAGAATTTTACATTTCAATGAACAGAACAAATCTATTGGGAATTTGTGGTTACATTATATATGTGTTTCATGGCTTTATTAGAAAATCAATCCATATAAATTTGACAGTTCATTGCATCACAAGGTAGCAGAAAATAGAACAAAGAAACAATTAATGTTTAACAATTCAACAATTTAGATTAAATGAATAATAAACATTTGATTAAGATTAAATGAACAATAAACATTTGAATCAAGAAAATAGCCGATAGCTGTTACTCATTTAGCACCACCCGAGAGGCTCGTGTAAATTAAGGAATATCACGGATGTGAGTAATATTACATCCCACATTAAACATAGTTCACATTAAACATTTGAGTATTCTCATTTAGTTCAGTTTCCGGTCAGTTAATTTTTCTCCTATTTCTCAGTATCAACAAAAAAAAAAATTATAAGGGAGAAAATTCCTTTAATCGTACATTCCTTTTAAAAAAAATACAGTAATTTTGGATGAAAACCGGTTTTTTATGTGTCTTAGTATATAATCAGAGTAAGATTGAGAAGTAAAAAACAAAAAAAAAAAAAAAACAATTGAAAGTTTTAACATATTAATAATGAAAAGATAAAAGAACGTGCCTTTTAGTTTTAAAAAAAGCACTTTTTTTAGCATATTTTTCAGGACCAAGAAATTGCCAAAGGCCGAGATTATGGGAAAAGTATTTAAATTTTTTTATATATTATTTTTAAATTTTTAATATATAAACTAAATAAATCAAAGAAATATTTATAAGAATAAATAAATGAATTAAAAATAAGAATAGATAAATGAAACTAGAATAAAAATTAACAAATAAAATAAGAATAAATAAACGAAATAAAAATAATTAAAAAGATATAACTATAAATAATGAAAATAAATAATAATGAAAAGAAAACTTAAAAAAATGTTGAATACTTCATACGAAGTCATAGAATACTTCAACGAAACTTTCTTTTTTAGACATGACAAAAACAAAAATCGTTTGCAGATTAATTCTCGAAACACTTCTAGGACCACTTAATGATTAAGTAACTTCCAAAAACTATTCAAGAACGTGAAAAATCATTTAATAATAATTTTAAAATATATGAGCTGAAAGCTTGCAAACATCAAATATGTTATCGTTTAAATATTAAAAAAATGGAAACAGAATCGTCTGTGGAATAATTTATGTTAATAACGTTAGCTTTGAGCGAATGAAAAAAATTCAATTTCTCAAACGTCTCTCCCGAACGATCTATTGAATAATTTTTAGGATTTGGGGCAGAAACTTTCCCTTTCATTCACTTTGAAATGGTCAAGAGACTAGGTCAAACGATTCTGGAATTATAAGACTGACACACACAAACAAATTCTTCATTTTATTATTAGATTTATATAATTTCATTTAAACCATCTTTAATTGAAACATATTGGTTTCGTCTCACATTTCTGTCGCAAAAACTTTTCTTAGGTTTTACTTTTATTTATCTTGGATCGCAAACTTTTGTTTAACTTTGAACTGAAGTATTCTTAGAAGTTTATTCTATATAAATATTTCGTTTCAAACGGTTCTAAGATTTTCTAAACTCTTAAGAACTTAAGCACAATAAGTAACGCGTATTCTTTCAATAGTTATATTAAACGAATTTAATGTAATATAGTTAAAATAGCTTAGTTTAAAAGTAATTTACTACCCCAACAAATATAAAAGAGGATAGATTATAAGTAATTTTACATGTTCTATTTGGTATTTTAATTTGTAGATAAAATTTCTAATTTAGAAAACATTCTTTGAGTTTGTATAAAACTTTTTTTTCGTCTGGGAAAATATCAAATATCATTACTACAACAATTATCTGTACAGTGCCAAAAAAAGGACCACTTTGAATAACTTTTGATCTAATTTCACGTTTTAGGACTGAATCTTAATTGTTCAAGGTGGTGACCTCAAATATGCTAATTAATTGCAGTAATTAATTAGCATTATTAATTAAATAATTATAACTGCATTATGATTAATTAATTATTAATGCAGATAATAATTTAAATTGCGAAATTTAAATTATCCTCTATACATATGAGACGGTAATTTAAATTGCGACGCAGAAACGTACTTTCTCTGAATAAACATACCTTTTTTTTTTGGTCTGATTCGAATTTTTGATCTCTAAAATAAAGGGGGTTGCCGCAATCTGGGAAAGATGGTCCCCATAGTTTGGTCAGGAGAGCGATCCAAAGTTTAAACCCTTTAATGTTAATTATATTTTTTGCGTATTTCGCACTATTTCGAAAACGTTTTCAGCTAAATGAATATTTTTTTTCGCAATTATAAAATTCATTTATCCCAAGATGATCCCATGCAAAAAATATAGTTTAGTAAATATTTATTATTTTTATTAATATTAATAATAGTCGAAAAAATCGGAATTGTAAAGTATAATTTTTTTTTTGCATTATTCCTAAGTAAAGTTCATAATTTTACTTGGAAAAATACAAAATTTGAGCGAAATCGAGTGAACAGAATTTTTATAGAAATCGAATTTTAATACAAAGTCTCATATTTAAAAATTTGATTTCTCAGGAACTATTCAACCGATTTTGTTCAAATTTTGTATTTTGCCATATGAAATTAGATGTTTTAAAATTATGTAAAAAATTGTATTACTTAAAATTCGAAATGTTTTTGACTATTGTTAAATAAAATTATAAAAAATAGTAAATATTTACTAAATTTGTTTTCTTTTTTTTTGCATGGAATTATCTTTGGATGAACGAAATTTATAATTGCATGCAAATTTTTTTTCAGTTAATTAAAAAAAAATCTCGAGATAAGGTGAAATACGCAAAAAATAAAATTATTATTAGGAGGTCCAAACTTATTAGGGGTCTCCTGATCAAGCTATGAGGACCATATTTCCTAGATTACTGCTACCTCAAAAATCCGAATCCGTTTAAAAAAAGGTATGTTTATTCAGAGAAAGTTCGTCTTTGTGTCTGATTTCTTTTCTTAAATTATTGTCTGCACTTATAAATTAGCATTTTTGAGGTCATCTCCTCCAGACATTAAGATAGAGTCATAGAACGTAAAGATCAGACCATTAGATCAAAAGTCAAAACTATAGCTCTGTTAAGCAAACTAAACTATTGGCACAAAAATAAAACATCTATTTTGTGGAAACTAACAAAGAATAATGAAATGGTAATTAATGATGGGTGAAAAAATAATAGATGTGATTTTTAATCGTTATTATTAGAAGTCGAGACTTTTATGCTGGTATTTATTATCAAAATCAATAAAACTGCTTCTTTAACGCTCGAACTTTTTCATTGAATCATACGAACATCCATTGTAACGATAAGAGTATCATTTGTAATTAAAGATAATTATTGTAAAATAATTCACGTTCTTCTAGTTGGCGAAATAATTGATACAAATTCTTATCAACAATGGGAAACAGGCTTCCCTTAACTAATTTCATGAAACGAAACGAAATTATTTCTCCTTTAGATATTTTAAATTAATTTGGTATTTCAAAATATTTGCGTGAAAAAATTACTGGGCCATATTCAATAACTTTTATGAGTTATGATGATGTTTTGATTTGGAGGCCGTAAAAATTCTATTACCTCAGTTCCTATACTAGGTAAATTTATTGGTGAATCAGAAAACTTTCAACATATTCTTTACTATCACTACGTCAGTTCTACTTATTACTAAAACTAATTCTCATTGCTGCCAATAATAGTTTGGTGATTTTTCACGTCCTTCCAGTATGGGGTGCTACCGTGTTTTTATATTACCAATAATGTGGGATTATTTATGATTTGAACCTCGAAATGAGTATACTTTCTTCTATTTTAACAGGAAAAAAGTTTTTTTTTTAAAAAAATTTTCAAGTATGCGTATTATTAATAAAAATTTTTTATTCATGTGTAGAGCATAACCTTTATTGAAATAATGGTATGGTCAAATCTTACAGAATATGAAAACAATTTGCAGTGCTTCTGGTTCTTTGAAAGCACCAAAAAGCTCCGTAATTTTTTCTGTAGCGTTTTGGTATTGATTTTGGTAAAATCAACAATAAAATATAGTTTTATAATATGTAATAAAATTGGTAATTGCGTTAAAATTTGGTAATTTTAATATGATACATAAGAGCATATCATAGAAACAATTTGCTTTACATAATTTAAATTTCAGTTTTGTATTTTTTACTAAATGTGTGGTAATAAGATCTATAAATTTTAAAAATAGAATTTCTGGTAAACTATTACTATATGAAAGGAAAAAAAAATACCAAATGAATGGTTTAAATACTGCATAATTTGGATTTATTAACTAGAATTAGGGTTTATGTAATAAAAATTGTCATAACAACACAGTACTCCTAATGATAGGTATTATTAACTAATCTATTCTATTACTAATCGACTCTTTTATTACAGTAAACTTAGTCAAACAAAACTATAATTTAAATCAAAAGGTTTATAGTTACCCACTCTCATTACTTAACCCACTAGACAAGCAATGCTTTATTATTTTATAATATGTGGTGAAACATAAAGAAAATGACACTTATATGAAATATAGGACCAAAATGGAATTGTTCAATAAATTTTAATGAATATGTGGGTTTAATGAGGAAAAAAGGAATTTACGTAGGATGTAGTAACTAAAATACAAGTTATTTAACTAAGTATTTTGAACATTTTAAACTAATAATCTCGCTTTAGTCGATAATTGAAAGTACCTCTATGGTTGAACGTTAAACTGAATACTCTAAGATTGCAGTAACGTGAATGTTATTTTAATTCAGAGAAACAAAAAAATAACTATTAAGTATAAATAAAATATGTCAAACAAACTGACTGTACTTAATTTAAAATATAATCTAAAACGTAAGCAAACTTTAAACGAATAGTAGATAAAGATGTAAAAGTTAAGAACCGACTATGCCATTTATATTATTATATCCTCGTTATCAAAGCACAGATACGTTTCCGATTGCAATGGTGCTTCCATTTGCATTATATGACTATATCTGTCAACTTTAATGGTTGGGTTTTACTATCTGAATTCTAACTATTCCATGGGTGCAAATAATTCGTGATCTTAGGTTCAATCGATAAGGAAATTCAAAATGCTGTTCGATAATTTGATTTGAGTTTGCTAAGGAAACGCCTATTAGAAGAATATTTACCGCATATATTTATCATCATTATGGATTTTGTTAGTTATTTTTAAATTTTTTTGTTCCAGTAATTTTATGCAGAATGATGCTTCATTTTCTAGAAATTTTTTTAAAGATTTTAAGTTTAAAAAAGTTCTTAAATATACGAACCAGATGTGTAATATTAAACTCATATTATGTAATTAATGAATAATAATCAAACATTTGTGAATTAGAAATTTTTGTGGATTGGAAAATAATGTTCTGAACTTGAAATGCATCTCCGTAACTGTTTTTTTATTTAAGATATTGTTATTTAAAAAAATATTTTCAAAAGTTTTAAATAACTTTAATTTTACGTAGTTCTTGAACACATTGTAAAAATAATTCCGGATCAAATTATGGTATAAAGCACTTTGGAAGAATCATCCGTGAATTCCATTTTGCAATAGAATCCGTTTTCACCGTAAAAAATAATACAATACTTTTTACAGTAAGATTTATTTAATTAGAGTGATTCAGTGACAGAGTGATTCAGTGAAAAGTACCAGCACCCTGAATGCCGGTACTTTTTCACGTAATTTCATCCGGTATTTTTTGCTTCCCATGCACTCCAGATCAGAATAAAGCACTCAAATCACAATTTCAAACTCAAAGCACGTGATTTATAAATAACAAGAAAAAACTGTGAAACTAACATTTACTTTTTTTAAGAGTAAAAAATTCTTTCTGAACCCATATACATTTTTAAAAGCTGTCCTCTTTTATTTAAAATATGCTATTTTTAAAAAAAACAAAGCAGATTTTATAATTCTTTTCTGTGGAAAAAATATTGAAAAGGAAACAGAGGCATAAACGTTTCATGGAAGAAATTCTCGCGAGTTTATGGACTTAAAAATTTTTTAATATCATTTAGATTTGGATTGATAAAAAATTTAAAATTTTAGACATCAGCATAAAAGCTGATGGGTATTGAGGTCCATCACTTGTTAACACTGGCTAATAAAAAATTTGTCTCAACAATAAGCACATACTACAAAATACAATTTATTACTAGTATATTACTAGTATAGTAACCATAAAACTAGTATAGTAATCATGGTAGTAGTAATTTTCATTATAATTAGTTGATACTCTAAAAACGAATATCATATGAAATAATAAACAACATCAATAAACATTAAGAGTTAACGGCTTCATTTTAAGCACGTAGTATGAACAATCTTCTTGAAGGTTATTTTTTTATACAAAAATAACTTACTTCAATTAGAATATTTTCGGTGCAATAAGTACAAAAATAATTGTTACATACATTGTATTTTTGTAATTTATTACGTATAAATTTATTACATATAAATCCTTATTATAAATATGAATTATTCTATGTACATACACATTACATACATTTCATGAACAGAGCACAAATATTCTGTTCATGGAGTAAATGAGAATCGAGAAGTCTTAGGATATTTTACATTCTATGATTTAATAACATTATGGTTTACGACTAAATAATTAATTAACTTATTTATTAAAATAATGTAATTATTGTCTCTCTCTTTCTATATATATATATATATATATAAACCAACAAACAATTAAACTAAATAAATAAATAAAAAAAACTGCGTCTTCTATTTGTCTTCAAAATTGCATTTCTTTGCACAAAAAAAGGTAGCAAGTTTAGTTTAACGCCTCGTGGGTAAGATAAAATTGTTGACAACTAATTTACTTCACAAATATTACTATAAATTATATCAGTTTTGCGCAGTTATACTAAATATCTGATAAACTGTCAGAAAATAAATCTAGGAATCTTTGCTTCTTGTTTGAGAACGAGTTTATATGGCTTTTAAACAGCAGCAACTACATTTGTTCTTATAACCGGTCACCGGTGGTTGACTGACTGATTTTTCGCCTCTCAATTATTTTAATGGTACTCCTAACTCTTATTTTAAATTGTTGGGATTATTTTTATATTGAATATTGAAATTACGTTTTTATCTTATTAAATAAATGTATTAAATTTGTAATTAGTTCATAAGATTTTCAGATTAAATAAAGATTGTTCAACTCCTGTTATTGATAAAGATTTAATTTCGTGATAATGCAACAGGTGGATAATTTAAAACTAACGGATTACAAATTTTAGATCTGGGCATGCCTTGGTTAGAACAGAAAGAAAGCCTTGTTACCTCTAGTTTTAACGTAGGAGGCTTTTTTGACTTATCCCTCTCTCTGTGATGAAAGTTTGAGCTAATTTTATTCATAAGTCCTCTTGAAGACAAATTTCTCTCAGTGTCAGATAAAAAAAGTTCTCCTGTCTTTTGAGTAGAGTTTGAAACTGTCAAAATTCATAAGTGAACACCAACACTTAAAAGTAACATCAAAACAATAAAAAAATAAAAGTGCAGTAAATCCCGAGAAAATTATCCACTTTGGTGTATTGTTTTCGTGGTCAGCTTACAGGACTAGTGATCATATGGAGAGGATTGAGTCATGGTTTTTACTATATTTCTTATACTATGTAATTCTTATGCTCTATTCCATTTTTAAAATACTACTAATACCATTTTAAAATACTACTTAAAATACTACTATATTTCATTTTAATATAACTTTACAATTAAAAATTAAATCTATATGAAATTGGAAGTATCTGAATATTTTTCTTATCAAATACTTCATTCATCTTTATATGAAGATTAATTATTAGAATGAATTAAAACTTGTTTGATAAATTTAATATTAAACAGATTAGTTTAAAAAATGCCTATTTTGTTATTGGTGTATGCCAGGTATTTATTATAGAATATTTCGGTAAATGTCATTACTCAAGTATATACTACAATATATGTCAATTTATATATATATATATATTACTAATATGTTTAGTAATATATTACTAAACATATATATATTACTAAACATAATGTTTAGTAATATATTACTAAACATTATTTCTACACTTTAAACTTTATTATGGTTCACTCTCTCTCTCTCTCTCTATTTAACTTATGCACTATAAGCTCTAAGAAACTTTCTCATATTGTCTACTCATAAATGGTCTTAAAATAGGCTTGAATACTGTTCTCCAAATTTTGTTAATTTCTAGCATGTAATATAATATCACAGACATTTTCTTAAATTTTTAATTTTTCAAGTCATCTTACTAAGGGTTTAAAATAGATTTTTATAACCATCTCAAACAAATTGCAGTCAACCTTTAAAATAGATAGTTTGTTAGGATGCCAAGGTCGTGAACTATTTTTATTTAAGTATAAAAGATAAATTCATTTCTTAATAATAGCGGTCATGAAGTCACTCTGCCATGCTTAATGAAAAGCAATTGAATTATTTTTTTATCGTTCACGCACCCGAAGTTCTTTCTAACGCTGCTATAAAAAATGTAAAACGTTCATTTAGTTTAAACAAAATACCTACTTACAAATTATTTCTATTGCGAAGGTAAAATGATTCCTTTGAAATCAAATACCCATAAAATGATGAAATCCAACAGCATTCGGAAGCTATTTTGTTGTAGAGAGTTAAAGATCAACTAGGCGAGGATTGTGCCATAAATTGTGCCACCTCTGTTTCTCCAAATTCTCAGTTCTGCTGGCGATGGTACTTCCCTATAAATTAGCAGTCAGCGTTTATGCCTACCGACTCTAAGTATGATCTGTTCCAACTGGTAATTAGGCGGAGATAATTCACATTCCTCTATCTGGACTTGCCAAATTACCCCTCGAAAACTCGTCTCTAAATTGGGAAAGCCCAATTTTCGGAGTAAAGTTTCTGTAAAGGAAACTTGATCATATTACTGCTCTACGATTATTATCGTTGCTTTGATGTTCACAGTTGCTATAGATTCGGAGTATGTTATTACCGTTTTATCAAGAGATCGCTTTGGAAAATGATTGTTATTTTAACGTATATAAATGGGAACTATTTTCTGAATTAACTTTTAGTAATAGTTTCTATGTATTTTGATTGTAACTCCCTAATTATGAAGTATAGTTAAGTTTCGTATTCTCATTTTATGAAAGAAATATAAAACTAAATTTAAAACAATTGCAAAATGTTTGTTTTAAAATTATTATAGAAAAAAGTCATTTAATTCTTTAGTTTTTTTTCCTTCATGCTCCAACGTGGGAAAAAATAATGAATTATTTTAGCCAAAATTTGTTTGTAAATGACACGTTTTTCAATATTTTAATATCTTCAACTTTAAGTTCGTGTTAAATTAATAAAAATTCTTTTTGGATAAAAGAAAAAACTCTGTTAGCGAAGTACAGAAGAAAAACCAAGATATTAAGATCAAATTTAAATAAAATAGTTATAAACTAAACCACTATATCAATTCCAAATAGATAATGTAATTTTAAATATAATTAGAAACATATTAAAGAGAAATATTTCAGTAATCCTTTCTCTTTAAATGCTATACTTGAAAAGAAAATAGATATTAGGCTATTTTTAATTTTTTATTTTTTTGTGGTTTATAAAGTTTTTTTATTGGCCAAGAGAACATTATTAATCTCAAATTGGGCCAAGAGAGACAAAAATTGTTTGATGCAAGTTACTTATCTGTTTTATTTTCCATAGATTGCAAAAACACACAATTTTACCAAAAAAGCGTAAAGTATGATTGGTACACTGAGATAAAAAGCATGGTCAAAACTGCTGGAATTCGATACAATTTTACCGTATTTATGGCTCTACGAGAACATCAAAAGTTTGGTAATTTTTTGGTAAAATTAACATTAGCATATGGTTTTATAATATGAATTTTTGAATATTTATATATGATAATAAATATATATACATGGGTGATTCTCACGAAATATGACAATTTGCAGTCTCTTGCTGCAAGATCTAATACTATACTACTGAAAGAGCTTTCTTTAAAAATTTTAATAAATAACATTGATGTTAGCATTTTAAAATGACCTTGTACTAGCATTGACTGTTTTGTATATTCAAAAAATTTGATTGAATTTCAAAATATCATGGACCTGGTATGTCACAAACAATATTTCCAATAGTAACTAGTTTCAAAACTTCCTATAAATTTTTCAATATCTAATTTTTTTTATCTCAACCGTTGTAAGCATTTCTAGAATATATGCAGAAGGTATTATTTACAAAAACTTTATTGAAAATAATTTTTTTTGTCAATAATTTTTTTATCACATGAAAATCAGTCATTTTCCTGGCTGCTTTTATTTAGTGATTTATAACCAAAATAGATAGCGCCAGCAATCAATATCTTATGTTAATAGATTGATTAGAATACTACTCTATCTGAACATGTCTTGAATAAAGTATGAATAAAGTACCAACTTTCTGGTTCAAAATTTATTTCAAAAATTTTTTCAAGGTTAGTAGGTTTTTATGTTGTCATTTTCCTGTCTTCTTGAAATGATTAATAATATAAACTACATAGGTTTACCTGAGTTATTTCAAGAAATACTATTGTTTTCTGCGATATGTAAACGTCTCAGACCGAAATGTTAAATTAAAGTAGAGTTAAATGCTATAAGGTGGCAAATTGTAATTATCCTGGCTGTCATTTTCCTGGCTTATGAATGCCAGGACATTGACACAGTTACCAGAATTTTTTTAAACAGTATAGTGTAAAGAGAGAAAGCAAATATTAACCTAATTCCAAGTTTATGTAAAATTGTAATATGCTTGAATGTAATCAAAGTTTTTTTTAAAAAATTTAATGATCGATTATTATACACAATATTTTATTCTGTACATATCAGCAACAAAAGCATTTTTGATTCCTTCTACAGTAGATAAAAGAATTAATTTAAGCAATTCATGAACCATCTAACGCAAATGCTTAAGTTGAATTACTTACTATTAGCTTAAAATGACTGTGTTTTCAAATTTATAAGCTAATATGTCATTTTCCTGGCATTCAAAATTTGGTGAATTTCTATTTTATTTTTTTTTCTTGAGCAAATGTCAATAAACTACACTTCTGTCTGTAAGATATTAATAAATGTAACTAAATAAATATCCAAAAAAAATTTAGATTATTTTGAAGACTTTAATTTTTAAGAAATTTCTTGTTCCGAATTGACATGTTTCCAAAGGATCACCCTTATATGCGATAATAAAAATCTTGTATTTTTTCACGATACTTTAGAACATTACCAAAAAACCATTTTTCGGGAATAAAATAATGTTTTAGTTTTGAATTTTTATTAATTGTGGTTATAAGAACTATAATTTTGAATAACATAATGTCCGGTAAACCATTGCCATAAGAAATAAAAATAACTAATCAATGGTTATAGTACCGTATAATTTGGTTCTAATAACACAAGCATGTTTTTCTTTTTTACCAGAACTATCTTTACGATACTGTACAGTAATTTCACCGGAATCGTGTATGTATATTTCATTTGGGTCGTACCCAGCTTGTCAAAACGTCTTTCCGGATTAACCAGTTAACAATTTTAAGTGTTACAACATTTTTCTTAGATTAATATATTCGATTTTATTTATAAGAAAACTGAGTTTAGGGCGCAAAATGTTTCATAAAAGCAAATGAAAAAGACGACGCAAAACCTTTCATCAGAAGTTTTAATTTTTATAAACAATTCATATCTTTTAAATTAACTCATACATTTAAATCGTAAGATCTTGAGGCGGTTCTACGTAAAGGCTTTCAATTTCGAATCATATAAAATCTATAAGGAAACAGATATGATTGCCCTTATTAATTTTAGCCAGAAATCAACAATTATTTTTTAATCATTTTTACAATATTTATGCTGTAGTAGAAATTTGACGAAAATTGCTGTTATTCCTTTTTATATGAGGAACTCAATCCGAATTCACTTTTGCATTCGAGAATCAAGGTTAAAGGACAGTTTATGTCAATTTTTATTATAAAAATGACGATTGGATCGCCGCATTTTGAAGTTAACTAAATTTTGACAAATTAATAATGTGGAAAACCTTCTCTCCCCTCGAATGAAAATGGGCTGCGTTGAGGAAAAATGTTTTCTGTCCATACGTAGACAAAGAAGATGAGAACAAAGAAGATGACAAAAACTCTAATGAAAAAGTTTACCTCCTCAATCATGATTGGGGAGATATTTTGAGGAAAAAAAGGTACTTGTCGAACCCAATTTACGAATTTTTTTTCAACATCAAAAATTTAAAATTTTGTTTTGAAATATTATATTTACATTAAACTTTTTGCTAGAAAAATATTTTATATTTCAATATTAAAACACATTATTATATTTCATAAACCCCTCAATTTTATTTCCTCACCACAAAATGAAATACCCAATAAATATTTTAATATTAAAAAATGCATTTGGTTATAAGCTATCCGTATTACATTTGAAAAATAAATTCAGCATTTATTTAATGGAGGATTTAAACTTAAAGTTTTCTATCTGTATTACAGCATTGGGATCTTTATGGATGTATTTTGATCTCAAAAGTATTCCTCTCTTTAAACAACTTGTAAAATTGTTTAAAGAGAGAGAGTTACATAACAACTTTATAGCTTTAGGGGAAACAGTAAAGTATTCGAGTGTGAAACAGTTTTTAAAAACATTTCAGATTTATAACAGATGAAAGACATAGTTTCAAGAAACTTGCAATTGAAGTTAACATGGTTTGTATTTAGATAAGCTCATTTTTGCGCAATATGATTGTTTTCATAGACTGTTTAAGCTTGCATAAATGATGCACTGGTAAATAAAGGCAAAAAATCATATTATTTAAATTATATTTTATTTGTAATTGGAATTTAGTACATAAAAATATTATTTGTATTATCTGTATAAAATTGCGACTTAAAAGAAGATCACAATATAAATTTTATATGTCATACGAAATGTACATTGCACAAAATAAAAAGAGTGCTCTTTACTAACTTTTGATCTTATGATTGGAGCTTCAGTTACTTAGATGTAATCTTAATTATTCAAATCAGTTACCGCAAATATGGTAAAATATTACTCTGACGATATTTAAAGTTACAAAATTGGATACTAAGATACACTTTCTTAATAAATACTAAAAAAAATATGCCTTTTATTGATGAATTTATATTTTTATCTTCAAAATAGCGAGAGTAGCGCTCTGTGTAAAACACGGAATCACTAGCCAAACAAACAGAGTAGACACAGATTTGCGCACTGTGTAAAACACGGAATCACTAGCCAAACAAACAGAGTAGCCACAGATTTGCGCACTGTGTAAAACACGGAATCACTAGCCAAACAAACAGAGTAGCCACAGATTTGCGCACTGTGTAAAACACGGAATCACTAGCCAAACAAACAGAGTAGCCACAGATTTGCGCACTGTGTAAAACACGGAATCACTAGCCAAACAAACAGAGTAGCCAGAGACTTGGTCCCTTAAAGTAAATTTCACATTTTGCGTATTTCACCAAACCTCTTAAACTGTTAGTCATAATTAAATAGTTTTGCAACACAATTATGAAACTCATTTATCCAGAGACAATTCTATGTAAAAAAAATCATAGTATTATTTACTGTTTTGTATTATTTATGGTTAAAACTTGAGTTTTTCGGGTATTTATACATCAATTTTAAGTATGGGGCTTTAAATGGTTCACTCAGTTATAAGTACCTGTTCACACGTATTAAAATAATGGTATGAAAATTGAAGTTAGGTGCAGAATTTTGACGGCAAATAGATATTATTTTTGTTCAAAGAACAATTTAAAGTTAAAATTTATTGCAAGAGTACTAAATTGAATTAATATTAAATCCTGATTAAACCAATTGCTTTGTATGGTTGGGAGAGCTAGGCTATCAATTAATTCTAGGGAAATAGATCGAAAGATTCTTTAGTCAATATTTGGAGCCATTAAAGAAAGTAAAGTTTTGAGATTTTTTTATAACCAGGAAGTCTGATAAAAAATATAAACAATCTAACATTTTAAGACTTAAAACTTACAGGATATTAAAGCTGTGATACATTTTTCGACGTGAAGATCTAATCCAAAAAATTGATGAAAAATTGAAGATCCAAAAAACTGATATCCTCAAACAGTGAGGGTACAATATGATGAAGATCAGTTACAAGGTAACTGGACAGCGTAGAGAAGTATTTGAGAGTATTGGAAGTCAACAGGCGAGAAAACCTTGCAGTAAATCGTTCTGATTGGAAGAAGCAGGGTGAAAAAGCCTTGGCTTGCATTAGGCTGAAGTGCTTGAAGTCGAATTTTAAATAAAAAATTGAAAATTTAAAGAGAATCGGGGAAATTGTGTTTGAAAAGTAGAAATTTAAAAATGCACTGTTCCTGGTACTATTAAGAAAAAAAAGAAAAAAATTAAATGCACATTAAGAGGTCTAAAATTACGACCACTATCCTGGCTAAACTATTTATAGATTGCTTCTACCCTCTTCCATATCTTGAGTTGCAATAATTCAAATCGGTGGAAAAAAGGTCTGTTTAAAGAGGAAAAAAAAATTAAATATTTTAACAAATTATGAATGTATGGTACAAAAAAAAAAGATTGTAGAAGTAGGCAATGCTAGTTTTATTAATGAGAAGCAGGATGCTCAAAACAAATAACTGCAATTTTTTCTCGATCATTTTTAAATTTTATCAGAACATTATTAACATTAACAGAAGTCCATGTACAATAGTTTAGGAAAAAATATTTACTACCTTTAAAGTTATAACTAAAAGTATGGTTTTTAATTGTTGGTAATTAAAAAGTACCTTGCGAACGAACTTTATTTTTTTTAAAATTAAACTTCGACTCAAATACTTTGTTTATGGATATTTAAATCAATATATTAGATTAGATACATACATTAGATTTGTCACCGTGTAAAAATATAACGTAACTAGGCATTAAATTTTTATTTTGTCCTCAAAAATTTCTTGAAAAAAGCACGTTTTATTTATGTTGTTTCAAATATTAAAAAAATAAATCAAGATACAGAATTAATCAAATTCATTTAAAATTAATTAAACAAGACACATCGAAGAGAATCCGAAATTTTTTTAATAACATTAAAGCAAAACCTGGTGCGCAAAGATTTTTTTGAAATTGTGAGATAACTGAAAAATTCCATTGCAACTTTGTCAACGAGAACTAAATGAACTTTGAACGTACAATGTCCCCTTAAAGAATATCATCTTTGTGTTAAAGTATTTCATATACTCTTTCTTAGATTTACAATTTTATGTGGTTCTCAACGACATTAAATAATTACTCTATTTATATTATTGCCAATTAATTAAAAAAAAATTAGTTGTTGTTGAACACCGTGGTTTTTAATTTATTCAAGTCTTTCAGTTTTATATCTTATTTAAAATATTTAAAAAAGGATGAATGCTTACGCATGCATTTTCAAGAACATAAAATTATTCTATTTTTATTAAAAAAATATGATATCAAAATATTTAATATAAATTAAATTTTTCTATACAAATTTTTCTTAGATATTTATTCACCTAAACCTTAAAACACGAAGCAATTGTATATTTTATAAAAAAATTATTTGTTTAGAGTAAAACATTTACAAGAAGCTTTCTTAAAACTTAGTGACTGACCAATAGAGATCTTAAATCAGGCATAATATTTGGGAATAAAAATTTAGTCAGAAGTTTAGTAAGTCAGTTGACTGTCGATAGAATTTAGTTCAATGACTTTAAATTAATTAGAATAATCATTATTTTTGACTTAAATCCTAATTAACAATAAATTAAGCCTCAATATTAACTTAAAACTTTTTTATCATTTTCATTAACTATTAATATTAATTTTCATCATTATATTACTAAACTAATCGTCAATAGTAATATAAATCATTATTATTTGTTTAAACAATTTATTATTAGATAGATTAACCATTATTATCTCTTTAAATCATAGAATTATTGGGAATAATAATTATTAATTAAAATGACCAGAATATAAAATTATACAATAAGATGAGTAAGAAGCAAAATTATATAAGATAGTTTAAGATATTATCAGAAAAAGAATCATGCAGAAATGTTTTTAGAAGTAGAAGTTTATCTCTATATTTATGCGCAATATTATTTGTAAAATTAATAATAAAGAAAACTATTAATTAAAACGGTTATAGTTAATGAGAAATAGTTTAAAATTATATAGGCTCTAGTTTATTGATATTGAGTTTTTGAATCGACTAGTGAATTATTTTTTAATCAGTTTTTTTATATCTTAGAATACAAAAATTTTTTGAACATATTTATTTGGAAGCTTATCAAACTGATTAATATTTATTCCTTATAGTTGAAATTTTTTTTTGTGTTTTGAATAATATTAATACTTTTTAATACATAAATATTTAGTTAAATGGATTTTAAGATGTTATTATTTACACACATATTATTGCTTATTTCGTTAGTTGGTTAGTAATATTATGCAAATAGCTCAAATATTTTATTAGATATTATCCACACATAACATTAATTTATATTCATTTGTTCAAAATTTCGTAAACCAGAGATTGTTTAATATTTGAAATGAAAGTTAATTTTGAATTCCGAATGATAATATTAAACGTTATGTCTAATTTGCAAAACATTTAAAAACATGTTTAAATTAATCTGAATTCAATTTTTAATTATATAAAAATTAAACTTAGATTAAAATTAAAGGATTCGAGATAGGAATTTGTAATTCATGCAAATAAAATTAAATTTATTAAATACTTAAAAAAATTATCAATATAAATAGAATTTCCCTCTTTTTTTCTATAAAAGTTATTTAATTTATCGAAACAGTTATAATGATAAATAAATTTAAATCACATCCTAACATTAACTACATCCTTTTTTTATAAACAATTTGAGCATTATACACAGTTAATTTATTTTAAGCTGCTCTATAATTTATTGAATGAAAATTTTTTTCTTTTTAAATCTATGAAATACAATTTTTGTTTTATTTTAATAATCACTTATACATTATTTTTTAAAAATAAATTCAGTTTTATATTCTCTCAAGAAATTTAAAATGGCTTAGCAGCAAGAAATTTGAGCATCATAATTATATTTGATAATAGTATTTGATTTGTAAATGATTATAAATCTTTATAACTCTACATATTTGTTTTCAGATGTGTATTAGCATGAAAGTTAAATCTGGAGAATAAATACGTTTAATGCCTTATCTTTAAGATAGTTAAGTCTTTAAGCTACTTTATTATTTGCATTTTAAAATATCATCCTAATGAGCCGTTTTTGAAGGAATTAAATTTTGTTTATTTTAAAAATAAGGGGAAATAATGTTTTCTTTATTCCATGTTTTCATGATTTAAGTATGTTTAACAAACATTTTAATGACAGAAATGTTTTCGTTTTCTATCTAAGGATTAGGTTACAATCCTTATTAAATTACTTTTTTTTAAAGAAAAGCGCTGATTCACTTCAAAGTGAATTTTATTATTTGTTATTTTTTTTTAAATAAATTATTTGAATTACAATAATGAATAAGTTTATTCATTCAGTCATATACGGAGACAGATACAGTGACCAGGGTATAAAAATCATTATATGGTTAAATTAAATTTTCAGTTTTGAATTTTCTATTTAATGTGTAGTAATAACAATGATTTAGAAAACCGGCTTTTCCGATAAACCGTTACCATATGAAGGAAAAAATTCATAATTGAATGTTTTTATATATTTTGGTTATATACCGTATATTTTTAATTTATAAATGAGAATTATCTCTTCCCTTACCAGAAATGTTATTACCCATACAGTGCATTAATTTTACAAGAATTGTTTTTGCTGTGTGCACTTTATTAATACTTTAACTTAGTAAAAAAATAATCTGATAAGGCTAAATTGTCTAATTTCAGAATTTTACCTACTTTCCTTTTATTTTTTTTATTAAATTTTCAAAGTACACGAGTAAAATTGTGCACAAAACCTTTCTAAAAACTCTAAAAGTCTTTTATCTGGTATTTATGAAATATTTTAAAATTTTCCTTTACATTTCCCTTATGAAATCTACATATTTCCTTCACATTTCTTTCATGAACTATGCTTATCTCCTTCATTCTGTGGCAAAATATTTTTGGGCTCTCTCCGACAAGCCTCTTTATCACTAATATCTTTCTGCAAGATGCTTTTAATAATAACGAATATACATGTTACTAATTGAATTTAAAGTAACAGAAACGCTGTGTTTGCAAATAAATAAATAAATAAATGAAATGAAAAAATAAAAAACACTATTTGAATAAAATAAAATTGTATTTAATTTTTAAATGGATATGTAAAATTTTTTTATTCTAATATCATGGGTGAGATTTTCACATTTTGTTGGAAGAAAGCACACTAATTATTTTCTATCTCGCATTTTGTAAATCATCATCACATTAGAAAAGAAAAATAAACAAAAATCGCAAATCTACCACGGGGTTGGTTCACATTTTCGTTTAAAAGACTTAGAAATAAAATGTTTGTTTCGTGTTTGATTTATAAAATCTTAACAAAAAAAGGAGCAAAATGTTTTTACGAATTGAATTTTTAAAAAAATTCTATGGGCAAATCGTTTTTCAGACTAAAACCTTTATAAAACCTTAATAGAAACTTCACATATTGCAGTACGGTAATACCAAATATGACTTCTTTCAAAATTCCGTAAAAATCAAGGAAATACTTACTGACGATAATCTAAACAAAACCCTTTTGAAACCTGCATATTTCCTTATCGAAACTTTCATGCACGCTTTTCTTTGCATTTCTTTAACAAAAGCTTTAAAATTAAAATTTACGTAAAGGTTTGTGCTGCATTTTTTATACGGGTAAAGTATGATCGAGTTTTGAGCTTCATAACAAATTAAAAACAAGAATACGTATAAGACAAGAATACGTATGAAATAAAAAAAGTTAAAATAGTTCTTAGACATTTCATTCTACAAAATTAAAAAAAAATTATACATAAGCTTTTAGAGCATCAAGAATGCTTTAAAAGAATATTATATACTAAAAATGCTGCAGGAATAAAATGACCGAAGAAACAGTTTACTGTACACAAAGAGAACAGAAACCTAAGAAAAATTTATTGTTCAAAAAAATTTCTTTTATCTGAAAAAGAAATATTTTTTGCAGTGAAATTTATTGCAAAATAAGTTTAACTTGATAGATGAGATCATAAAAATGCCTCTTCCTTATCGAAAGTTAAATAAAACCGCTTTAGGTGGAACTTAAGAAGATTATAAAGTAAGTCAATTCAAGAACTTTTATTTTCAAGAGCGATAATTTTGGAAAGCTGCAATTTCTTTCATAATGGGGAAGATTTTAGATAAAAGAGCGGATATTAAGAGGAAAGTCTCTTAATAACAGAAAAAGGGTTTCCGTGTATCAAAAAAGTCATAAAAAGGTCTATTATTTTATATTTTATCATCTTCCAGAATCTTCCAACTGAGAAAAATGCCATATATTTTTTTATTAATACCCGATGCAATTAATTAGTAAAGATTGAAACTTATGTATTTTTTTAGAAAAAAAATATAATAGATTAGTAACTCCCGTTTAAAATTTATCTTAAATTAGTAGAGGTTTATTAGAATTATATGTTTAATTTTCTAGTGGGTTTCTAGTGGGTACTCGATCGCCTTATTGGCAAGTTCCACACTGTTAGAATGTTTTTTTTTTTTTTTTTTTTTTTTTTTTAAAATAGTTAAATGACATCTTATTTAATTATCTTGTGTTATAGAACTCCAATTTAAATCCGATTACTTTAGATAGTCAGAAAAAGTAAAAAAAAAGAAAAAAAAAAGAAACGATGAATATTTTTTTACGATAAATTCCGTTGGTAGGAATCAGAAAGCGATTGAACCTTGTGATATCATCTAACATTCAGCTAGATAAACTGCGGAGTTCAGGAAGCGATGAAATTCCGATTTGTCTTCCAGCGAAGTTTGGGATCTCTAGCTAACCTTCAATAAGTAAGAATTATTTTTGACACTAAATTAAAATCAAAATGTGTTGGCCTCGTCGTAATAATTCAATGATTCGAACTCGTTTTGTCATGGAGGATGGAGTATCAGTAGAGATAAGTGCTTTAACTAGTTGTAAAATAAGCAAAATTTTATTTGCACGAAAAACCACAGACATAAAAGCGAGTTAATGAAAACGTATTGAAAGTAAAAAGTGTAAGATGTATCTATGAAAGGTAAGATATAAAAAGCAAAATGTTTAAACTATATCATACAAAAATAAACAAGATAGCTATAGAACATACATTCGTAATAAAAGAAATAATTCTATGGTTTTTCTCCCTTTGAAAACTAAAAAAATCACAATAAGTTTATTTTCAAATTAACTTTTTTGTGAAACAGATAATTAATTTTTTCTTAAACTTAATCTATGAAGTAAAACAGAAAAAATAAGGACGAGAGCACGGTATCCAAGATTTTAATTAGACAATATTGGTTATTTTAATGACTTCGCTCTAAAATGTTCAATTAAATATTATTTAAGGTACGTGAAGATTCAGTTACATGCATTGTAAAAAATATATTAAACTTTAATTGAGGCATAAATCTTAGTATTTCTACATTTAAGAATAGTCAGCTGTTATTCGAAAAAAATTAATTAACTATTTTATGGCATAAATATAAATTTTTCTGGTAAAAAATATTTTTAATTAACCATAAAAAAAGTTTTTTTTTGCGGTGGGGGATTTAAGTATCTAGTTTTGGAATTTTTTAAGTGAATTTAATGTACTTTTAACCTTCAAGGCTCACTGCGTAAAACTAATTATGTGATTAAAGAAGGCAAAAAAATATATATTGTACTAGGGGGCATCGCCACCAATTCGCTCCGCTCACCAACATCCGTGATTGCTTCTCATTCATCATTGTTTCGTTATTTTTTCTTCCTAAAACTTCTATATTTTCTACTTAAAAGCTGTGGCAGGTTGATACGAATTCTGTTCCAGCTCAAACCGACGACAATGCTGCTATAAAATATACTGAGTGGTTAACGGATCATGGGTTAAAATCCACTACCCGTCGAACTAACTTTTGGAGGTTTTAGAGGTTTTCTTCTATATGCAACACAAATGAGAGCTAGTTGCATTAAAAAGTTCTCCTTGAAGGTTAGTTTGTAGCAATGCTTGGTTTGTCTTTGAGTTGGGTTTCAAACTACAAGGCTACGCAGTTTACATTGATAATCGTAAACTCAGAATTGGGTTTGCTATTCAACGCCGTTTATAAAATATAATGAAATATTTTTCAACAAAAAAAAACAAAGCATTTTCTTTTTAAAAGATACTATTAATTTAGATGCAATTATAAAAACTTTTTGCGAACATGCTAATCGAAACGAAATGGGGAATTACTGGGTTTGAAAAATAATCATATGAACTTGTAAAAAAAAAGAAGTTTGACCTAAAGCATACAGAATATGAACTTTATAAGATGGAATCAGTGAGAAGTAATATTACTTGTTGACGAAACCTATTACAGTTCTAAAAGGGAAGTTTTTTTTGTCGACCTTTATTAAGTTTATTTTTAAAACTTTTAATGTAAACGATTTATATTGGACAATATGTAATCTCCCTTGAACTATCATTTTTTCAGGGCTCGAAAAACCGCCCGTTCTCGGCGGTCAAACATTCCCCGCGGACAACGAATTTCTCGAATCCGACATCCGCGCGGACGGCCATTTTCCCGTTAAAGTTCGTGATACATTTTCAATTTTAGTTATCTTACAAGAGTCTATCGCCTCACTTCTATAATGACCCTCTAATCTAGAAATACAGCAACATACTGCGTTTGGTGGAATTGATGCTTTCTCTGTCTGGGAGTACTGCAGCGGTTGAAAGGAGCTTTTCGGTAATAAACTTACAAAACAACACATTACGTACTGGTCTTAACAAGAAGCGTTAAACGCAATTATGAACATCTACCTAAATGGAAAACCCCTTTCAGATTTCTGAGCGCAAACCTCTGTAAATCATTGGATTGATTGTGGAACTGGCAAACGTCATATTTGATTCATTTAAAAAACGCAGTACCCTCGGATAATTTGACATTCCAGATAACTTAACCTTTGTCATTTAAATTATTTGATACAAGAAATAAATTATTTCATAAAATAAATACTAGGTTACTATTAGTAACCTAGTACTTAATTTATAATACTAGGTTACTAATATATTAAATGAATATACATACTATATATCAAATGAAACCAACTTTCAAACAAATTTGAATTTTGAAACAAAATTGTCGTTAAGTTCACATATAAAATTGGTTTTTTCAAACGTCAAATTTTAACGTAATTGTTCGATCTGTATCCTGCTGAAAAGCAAACTTGATATTTTCCCCTGCAAGTTTAACAGTGAATAAATAATGACCTAATTACAAAATATATATTTTTTTCTTGATTCCGTTGTACTCTCTGTTCATTTTTCTACCGATAAAGTTCTACGTCGTGTAGTTTTTGCGCAGCAAAACAAGACGTAACGTTTAGTTGCTCACCCAAAACGGTGAATACTAACCTTACGAAATTATTTAAACAGAGAGATACTTAATTACAGTTGATTTAAAATATATTTATTTCTTGAAAAATTTTCTAGTTTACTTTTAAATAATGATGAATAAATAGTTAATCACGACAAAGAGTATTTACAAAGAGTATGTTTATCTTTATACTGGAATATTCTGTCAAATGTTTGTCACATTTTCATTTTAAACTTCACAGCCGACAATTTCGAACTTAACTCGTAAATGTAAACTGATGACAAAACAATAAATGCGTTAACAAGTTGAATGCCTTGCTAATTTTACATGGCTTGCCCGTCTGGCCAAAAGGTAAATAACTACAAATTAACCTGCAAATATTAGACAGATTTTGCTAGTTTTTGAAAAAGTTTAGCTTGACATATCTGAAAAAAAGTGGTGAATTATATAAGCCTAAGAATTTTTTAGAAATAGTGGTGGATAAAACTGTACTAAATTGAATTTATTAAACCAAGAATCCCATTTAATAAACAACCACTTGAAAATATTTATTCGCTGTCCGGAGCAAGTTAGCATCACTGTGCATATAAATAAGACTATTTTTGTGTGTTCGATATTGCATTAACTTCTTCAAACCCTTTAAGTAACGATAATAATATTAAAAAAGTTAAAATTATTAAAACTTTACTCGAATTTTGTGTTTATAATAATCTTGGTTTCACAGGACACCGATGACTCCCGTGGAGCTACGAACAAACTCAGTTACGGTCACCAGTGACCCCCATGACATTTAACGTGTTAAATTAGGGATAAAGTGGCCTTCTTAGAGAGATTTTAAGATTCTTAGGAAAGAAATTGCTAACTGCACAAGCCTGCGAAATTGAACTTTTTGAAAAATTCAAAAGAAGTCATTGTTGATTTATATGTTATTTGATGTGCTGATTTCGAAAATGACCATCATTTTTCCCAATCACATCAGGATTTTTTATAAATCGATATTAGTGGTTTTACTAAAATCCTATTTGGAAAGGAATTCTCTCAAACAATTTAGCATGTACTATCCGGTAACTGTTCTCTTCATTCATTTTGATTTCAGTAAAATTTAATCTTGTGAAAGAAAATTGATTTTTGTGCTATCAGCTAATTTTTTATACGTTAAAATGAATAAAAAAATACTGTTACCAGACTGCACAAGTCACCTCTGGTCGAGGGAAAAATAATAAGTTCCTTGTGTTCAAACTTTTTACGTCAGTTTCTAGAAGAAAATCACCAACATACCATTTTAATTTGTTTTTATTGAGATAACTTACGTAAAATTAACGATTAACCAAGAATAACAAATATTGTGTATGTGTATATGAAAGTTTGAAACAAAAAACGAAATAAACAAAAAACAAAACAAGCAAAAAACAAAAGAGAAAAGTTTCTATTTAAGTACATGCTCGTTTTCCTCTGAAACTTATTTTTGATGATCCTTTATGCTGAATCTCAGGTTTATCCCAAACTATCATCCAACAGTAGTCAGCGAACATGTTCCTGTCCCATCTTCCTTTATATTTACACTCCATAATTCTGATATCTTGAAGGAACCTTTCCCCTTGTTCTTCGCTGACTGCTCCTAAATTTTCAGGGAAAAAGTCCACGTGTGAGTAAAGGAAATGCATTTTTACACTCATGGAGCAACCCAAAGTTTTAAATTTGTCCAGCATTTTCATTTCAATTTCCTTATAATCAGGATCCTTGTAATAACCCAGAAATTTACTGACGACATCTTTGAAAGCAACCCAAGCTCCTTTTTCCGTTTCTGTCATGTAATGTTCATGAGTTTGCGGATATTTGGAACATCATTGACAAACTGCTTCATTACACACCTAATTTCATATGTACTGGAGGTAACAATACTTTTTTCGGATCAACTAAGCTGTGTCAAATAACGTTCTTGGTTCCTGGGTCAAAAGTTTGTCTTTTCGGCCATTCTTTTTTGACCCAATGTTGAGTCTTGTAACGGCTGTCCCACTCACAAATGAAACATGGGTACTTTATAAATCCCCCTTGTTGGCCAAGAAGCATAAAGATAACTTTCAAATCACCGCAAATGGTCCAATTGTGGTCGATATATTTTATTTTGTTCAGGACGAGAGCTAGGTTTTCGTAGCATTCTTTTAAATATACTGAGAGTCCAACTGGTACTAATGCATACTGGCTCCTATGATGAAGAAGAACAGCTTTGAAGCTTCTTTTAGATGAATCTATAAACAGCCTCCACTCATTTTTATTGTAGATGACATTAAATTTGCTCATCAATCCAGGAACATCAGAACAATAGACCAAGTTCTTCTCTTCATCAAAATACTTAATAAATTCCTTTTCACGATTCCTGTACAAATAAAAAGATGTTACTTTGGCCAATAAGTTTTTCTTTCAGTAGCGTAACAATTCAGCTGCCTCTTTCGAAAGGCCAAGATCTCTTGTCAGATCATTAAGCTTAACCTGAGAGAAGGGCTGAGGTAAACCGGCTAGAGATTGTTTATATTCGATATTGGAGCCTTGAACTTCTGGATGTTCCGACTCTGAAGAGATGATTGGTAATTTAGTTGGAGGCACAGGCCATCAGGTGCATGAGGAACGAGGCGTATGGCGGATGGAATGTTATCAGGATAAGATATTAGTCTATGATTTTTCCGGTTATACCCACGAACATGGCAGGAACAAAGATAACAATCATCAGAGTGCTTTTGGGGCTCCCTCCACGTCATAGGAATTCCAAATCGTAAAGCAGTCTTCTTTCCTTGATGCCATAAGCGTAGATCATTGAGACACTGCACGCACACTTTACGAGGTGCCCAAGATTTGTCCTGATCTCCAAGTTTCATGCCAAAATATGCGAAATAAAGTTGTTTTACATAGTCTGTAATGTTCCTCATGCGATTTTAAACAGTACTATATTCCCCGCATGCATAACAAAAGTAATTGGGAAATTTTCACAATGTCTGGAACTCGAAGCCATGTTTCGCGAAACGCACAGAAAAAAGGAGATTTTAAAATGACTCCCTATAACGCTTGCTAGTGTTTCTGAGAGGTCAGCGAACCTAGATAAGGATTTTCGCGACGCTATTGGTAGAGAGAGATTGTGACAGAGAAAGGGACGGTGATAGGAAGTAGTGATAGAGGGGTACCTTTGTAGATTTAACCAAAGTAGAATGCTGGTCAGTCAAGAAAGGAAGAAATTCAAAAACGAAATTTTTTTTATGGTAAATGCTCATAAAAATTCCAGTAAAATTGAATTTTTCTAAAAAACGTGACGTGATGGACATTTTTCATTATTATTTTCCATTTCAGCACCAAAAAATACATTAAGTTCAGCTATCAGACCTCTTGTATTTTTTTTTCATCGCAGGCCCCAGTTGTTAACAAGAAAAACCCTTCGGTAGGAATGAGTTTTTCAGTCTTTAGGGTGTTTAAGGGGTTTCAAAAACTCGGAAATAATACAAGAAATTGATTAGTCACTGAAGTATTTTGAACCTCGGTCATCTCACGCAGACCAACAGAACAGAGTGAGCATTTTTATCACTGAGCCACCTCAGCTGGATTAAAAAAAAATAATAACGATGCTAGAAATATTATTGAGTTGGGAATGGTTTTAAAACAGCAATGGCTAAACATAAATTATTTTGATAACTATGTATGAATTTTTGCTTTTCATTCACGAGATTAAATAAATCTAAAAAATACCAGATTCAATTCCGCAAACGTTGCATGTTATATTTTTTTTAATAAATTTTAATTTATCCTCTCAGTAAAATATTTATCACTATATTGTTTACAAATTTCTGAATGAGGAGTTTATCTATGTTAGTTCTAATGCTTGCTTAAATAGGTGAATTTAAATTATTTATAAACAATAAATATATAACCCCTGAAATAAATTGCAGTTTTTTATTGGAAAACTTACAAAATTTTAGAATACGAAAAGCAAATACTTCCATTTTAAAGCAATTTTGTTCAAGTATGTTTAAATAAAGTAAATTTCTATAAATTCGCCACTTTCTCGTTTTCCAATTTTATATAAAGTTCATTTTCTGTCATAGATTATGACAGTCGATAATACACCCTCGGTCTGAGAATGACTCTAAGTATGATTTGCTCTAACTGTTAATTAGGTGGAAGTAGCTCAGTTTCAAATACATGAACTTGCTATGGCTTTTCAAAACACATATCAAAATGAGCTTAATTACAGGAATATTCATAAACCAACTAAGTTTGATTGCGTTGTTAGCAATGAATCTATCACTATATATATATATATATATATATATATATGGGTGATTCTCACGAAATATGACAATTCAATGTCCCTTGCTCCAAGATCTAATACTATAATACTAAAAGAACTTTTTTTTTTTTAAAAAATTAATAAATAGCATTGCTCTTAGCATTTTAAGATAACTTTGCACTAGAATTGACTGTTTTGTATAGTTAAGAACTTGTCCCAATCAATGTTTCCAATAATAACTAGCTTCAATACTTCCTATGAATTTTTCAATATCTTATTTTTTTCCTCTCAACCGGTGTAAGCATTTCTAGAATATACGCAGAGGGTATTATTTGCAAAAACTTCGTTTAAATAAATTTTTTCTGTCCATAATTTGTTTGTCCCAAGAAAATTTTTCATTTTCCGGGCTACTTTTATTTAGTGGTTTATAACCAAAATAGATAGAGCAAGCAATCAATATCTTATGTTAATAGATTTATTAGATACCCTTCTATATGAACATGTCTTGTTGCATGAATAAAGAACCAATTTTCTGGTTCAAAATCTATTTCAAAAAATTTTTCATGGTGAGTAGGTTTTTGTGTTGTCATTTTCCTGGCTTCCTGAAACCATTAATAACATAAACTACATAGATTTATCTGAGTTATTTTAAGAAATCCTGTTGTTTTCTACAGAATATAAACGTCTTAGGCCAAAATATTTAATTAAAGTAAAGTTATATGCTATAAAATGGCGAATTTGTCATTATCCTGGCTGTCATTTTCCTGGCTTATGAATGCCAAACTTCTAATACTGTAAGGAAGGAAAGCAAATATTAACGTTATACCAAGTTTATGCATGATTATGTAATATGCTTGGATGTAATCAAAGTTATTTATTTCTTTAATGACTGATTATTATTCAAAATTTTATTCTGTACATCAGCGATTCTCAACCTGTGGGGCGCGCCCCCTTAGGGGGGCGCGAGCACTCTAGAAGGGTGGCGCGAAAATATCCAAGAGAAAATATTATTTGAAAACATTGATTAACTGGATGAAAGTAAAGCGTCTATACTCATAGAAAACAAAATGCATTTCGACATATTTAATAACTTATTAAAGTAAAACAATTTATTAAATCAAAACTTAGGTGGGGAGCTAAAGGTGGCTTTGCTTTGAGGATTTTTCCAAAATTTTGGTTAAGTCTGTGTGGCTGAAATTTTTTTTGTAGCATCTGACACCTATCTCTAGCACATATCACGTATACTTTTAATTGTAAAATAAAATTTCATTTTTTTTATAATATAACTTCAAAATTGTTGCTTCTGAGCCTAAGGTTCCAAAGGTAGCCCATACATTGAAATCACTTTTTCACTTACTCAAATTGTCTTTAGAAAAGACACTTGGACTGGCAAACGTCTTTTAAAAAGGCACTTTAATTGTCTCGCTGGTAGGGATAAGTTGTTTGACTTTAAAAAAAGACATTTGTTTTTAGAGTGTATAATTTGTTTATATATAATTTACATTGATAGTTCTTGTGTGACGTCACTAGCTATTCTTTTGAGTTAATTCATTAGAATAAAACAGGAATTACGGAGTTAGTTCTTTCAAAAGGGTTAACTAACCATAACTAATAAGTAAGAGTTAAAAATAACTATACTAGAGTTAACTAACCCAACCCATAACTAGTTTAAAAATACCCAAATTTACAAGAAAATACCAGAATTTACCACAAAAACACCTATAGCTACCATGAAAATACCAAAAAATACCTGAAAAATTGCTTTTAATGCAAACAAAATAAAAAACTTGAAACAAAATACCGCAAATTCTACTAAAGTGCCGAGAACGTCAAAATATTACAAACATTTAAAAAATACCTAAGTTCCACATTTGCTTAAAATTAAGTAAATCAATTCAATTAAATCATTCCTTTTTGAGAAATAATATACTTCGGGCTGATTTATAATTAATTATTTTATAGATTTCACGCTTGCTTCCGAAGGTGGCCCACGTGTCTCCAAAGTGGCACAGGTGTCGGGCCACCTTGGAAACATACATATGGTCACCATTTGCACGACTTAAAACTATTAATCTAATAGATTAATTCAAATTAAAGTAATGTGGTTAAAGAAAAAGAAATAAATCTTCAGAAAACACATCATAACTCAAAGTTCTAAGAATTTAATCACATATAAATAATATCTTCTTGCCCGGAAATTAGAATGACAACTGCAAAAAATTAAATCACTTCATACAATGAAGGCCATTGAAGGAAATCTCTTCCAGTTCAGTCAGCACCTCAGATACAAGATTTACAATGCACCAAGGCCATCTTGTGATTCAAAATAAAAATGATTCTACTTTTGGAGGGTGGGCTACTTTAGGAGCACTGGCCACCTTAGGCTCACCCACCTTACCTAACAAAACATACTAAATTAAAAACAAATTTAAAAATTATTAGTGACTTCTTTGGGCCTGTCTTGCAGAGCAAAGTTTTCGAGGTAAAGCTTAATATTAGAAATAGCCACTCTCAGTTCTGTTTCTATATTTAGCCGAGATCTATATTTTGTCTTTAAAGAAGCCACAGCAGAAAATATAGTTTTACAAAAGTAGGATGTTGAAAATGGTAATAGAATACGAAATGCCTTTGTTTTTAGTGCAGAAAAATCATCCTTTATTTTCAAATAGTGATTTATTACTTAACTGTTTTTTGGTTTCGCCACTCGTAGTGAAGTCTATGCATTTTTCTTCCTCATCAATTGAGAGTCCTTCGGGAGTCTTATGGAATTAATCCCTAACCCACTCGTAACTTGCTACCAGTTTGTTGTCAGTAAGAAATACTTTTTAAAATTCTATGCCAGCATGGCTGAATGATTTTCAATGGTTACAAAACAGATTTTACATGTTCTTCTTTAGCCTTATAAGATTTCGTACAATCATCCACATTTACAAACATTGTTAGGTTTTTTTGCTTTAAATTTCTGCCCCATAATTCCAATGTTCTACAAAAAGCTTTAACTTTATCACTCGTACCCAACTTATGTGTATTTGATCCTTGGATTTGAAGATTCAAGTTATTTAATTTCTCGAATATGATAACCAAGTAGCTCAATTTCATCACAAATAAACAATCACGAAAATTCTCGACTTCCGGTCTGTTATCTTCTAGGAAAATGGCGATTTCTTCTCTTAATTCATAAACACGTTGCAAAGATTGCTCACGTGATAATCATCTTGCCTCGCAATTATATAATAAAGCTGAATATACTGAACCCACGTCTTTACAAAGTGCGGAAAAGGTTCTCGATCTGAGGGGTCTCATTTTTATATAATTTGCTACGATTACAACTGTAGTTAACGCAATATTTAAACCAGGACTCATTTATTTTGAAGCCAAAGCTTCTCAGTGGATCATGCAATGTGTTCAGACGTATAGAGGACATTTTTATTTTACAAGTGCTTGTATACTTTGGAATCTTCCGGACATTGAACGAGCACCATCGGTTCATATTCCGACGCAATTTTTGCATTCTATGTTTGCCCCATTCATAAAACCATTTAAAATAGCAAATAATGCGATCGTTGTTGTTTTGAGTAGTTCTACTACCGACATATTATCACAAAATCGAACATAGGCAATTATATGAGCAGCTTTATTAATATATGTTGCTGTATCTGCTGCCTGTTCATCAACCTGTAATTAATAAAATTTGTCACCCAACTTCGAGAAAAGCTGACACTATACATCTTCAGTTATATCACCAATTCGACTAGCAACAGTATCATTTGAAAGAGGTATGGACTGCAATTGTTTTGAAAAATTATCTCTAAACATAGTTTTTGTAATCTCAAATGCTGCTGATTTTTACTTTACTTTTGATATGGCAGTTAGTTAAAAATAATTCAAAATACCCCATATGCATTATTGTTGTATACATTTTACTATAAGCGGGGGGCACGATGAAAATTATGATTGAAAACTGGGCCGCGAATACTGAAAGGTTGAGAAACGCTGCTGTACATATCAGCAACAAAAATTTTTTTGATTCCTTCTACAGTGGATAAAAAGAATTAATTTAAGCAATTTATGGTCCATCTAACACAAAGTCTTAAGTTGAGTTACTTATTTTTAACTTAAAATGACTGCATTTTAAACTTCTAAGCTAATATGTAAATTTCCTGGCATTCAATATTTGGTGAACTTCAATTATATTTTTTTCCCCGAGCAAATGTCAATTAACTACACTGCTGTCTGTAAGATATTAATAAGTGTAACTAAAGAAGTATACAAAAAAAATTTTAGATTATTTTGACGACTTTAAATTTGAAGAAACTTTTTGGTCCGAATTGTCATATTTCGTGAGAATCACCCATATATATACTTAAATATTTAATATATATATATATATATATATATATATATATATATATATATATATATATATATATATATATATATATATATATATATATATATTGGTGGTTCTTGAGAAAACCAATGGCATATTTTTTTATCTCTATTGATGATGTTAGTTTGAAAAATATGATTAAGATCTTTCTCATTATGACAAAGTTAATTGAAATTCAATATCTAATTATTTAGAATGCTAAAAAAAAGACACGCTGGTTCATGAGGATTTTAGTGAATTGTCTTAATCCATAATAGGAAAAACATCCACCCCATTATCGGTCGACCAAGTGTTAATTTAATGATTTCTGATAGACATTTTTTTTTATCTGGAAAACTTAGCTATATCTTGAAAACTGATGGTTCTATATTTAACTCAGGTTCTATATTTATCCACTTTTTGCTTGAAAAAAAGACTTGTTTTTTTAAAAAATCGAATCGCAATGAAATTATTTTCCAAAAGAATTTTTATCTAAATACTAAAAATAATTTTTCCGTAAACTGATGGTGAAAGTAAGTTATGTGCTACTTGTCGATCGTGATAATTTGTAATGAAATTCTTTCTTTTTTTTTCCATTTTAGTAAGCTCTAAAAGTAGTTTTTTTAAATCTAAAAATATTTATGTTTATATATTTGAAATACATTAGGAGTGTTTTACAATTAACAAACAAGATATAAGAACAAAAACTGAAATATAAGATAAATGGCCATCCCCTATGCAGAAGATCAAAATTTTGAGTGCATGGATTCGGGTAATCTTTTAAAATGTTTCCAGCCCATCGCGTATAGTTAACTATACTGATCTATTTCAGTGATATCTTCTACTAGTCTTATTTGTTATTATAACAATCCAAATTTTGTAGTAATTTTAAAAATTTCGGATCATATAGAATAAATTCAAATTTTAAACAATGATTTAAATCATCAAAATCGCAAAGAGAGTAATTCTAACTTTTTACAAAATTGTCTTTCAAATGATACAAGTACAAAAGGAATTATTTAAAGAAAAGACCATAGTCAAGAAAGTAAATGTTTTTATTTATTTTTATTTTTTTTAAAATCTGACAATTATTTAAATAAAAAAAATATTCCTTACGGATTCAAACAGCGTTTGACACATGTTCTTTCCCTTACATTTTTATTTTCAAACTATTTGTTGTTATGTTTCTTCATCAAAGAAAGTTAATTACAGAAAATGCCAAAGAAAATGATTTAACTTTAACTGCACTTCTAAAATTAATGAGAAATGCTTTCTTTTCAAACAAAGGTTAATTTTGAAGAGTTTTTATGGAACAGTTGTTTTATTAATTGGATCCGAAAAAAAACATTGTTATTTAAAATATTGGAATATGGAAGTTACAAGTGTTAGAAATAAACATTCATCCCATTAATTATGAAGTCGTTATTTTTCAATATTATTTTCTTCACAAAAATAAAATTAAGTCAAATAAAATATCACAAAATCAACTAGAAAACTACAGAACAAATTTTTTGGTTAAAAAACATATTTTTTTTCAAAAGTTGGTAAGTGGTTCAATTTTAAAGGCTACGTTATCGAACTGATTGCTTCATCTCTGTTGTCATCAATGAAATTTAAAATAAATGACGATTTAGAGGAGCACTAGATTTTCAAAATTCTTAAAATGAATATTCATTTGAAATATATTAGCACATGTATTGATACTATAATCGTTATTAATTTTTGTGAATTATAACTATTCAATGTACTTTATTAGCATAAGTTTTTTTTAACAAAAAAATTAAACTTATAAGGATATTAATTCACTTAATGAATAACATAAAATTAAAAATGCTGCTTGCATAATATTTTTATTTTAAATTGTCTTAACATTTAGATGCTTCGGTCACAAATAAGGACTAGAACGAATATTATACGGAGTGAGTGCAACATTCAAATATTTCACAGTAAATTGTTTAAAAAAATATTTAATTCCTAATAAAACTTCATAATAAAATTTTATATGTATTTTATCCATGCAAATAAATAATTTCAAATTTTTTCAAGTAACACTTGTCTTAAAACTTTTCTGTGGCCAAGTTTTTGTAAAAAAGAAAAAAATTTTCCAAGCATTTTATTATAAGCGACTTTTTACAATTAGGTGTAATTGAGCTGGCTAATAACTTGGTTCTTTTTTCATGTTTTAACTTAGATTTGCCTTAACTAGATATGTTGTATATTCGTAGGCGACAAATAAAAAAATTGGTTTCAAGCATCAACAATAATAAAAATCATTTCAAAGACCCGTTACTCCGCTGTTGTTTAAAGTTCTCCAATAAGAATGAACATCTCTATAATCAAAAATAAGATTTAGGTAAACAAAACATAATTACATTTGAAAGTTGAATAACATTACTTTTAATCAACATAAGCAAAAAACTTCCTTTAATTTGCCATCGTTGAATTTTTTCTGCACAATCATCAGTTTTGATCGACTTATTTATGTGTGGTATTTTTTCCTGCACCCATATAAAATTAAATTTGCGAATATATTAAATCAGGAAGTGATAATTTCTTTATCCTCGTTCTAAATAAAATATAAAACAGAACAGATACTTTGAATTTTTAGTACTTGTGTAAAAATGATTATCATTTTTAGTAGCAAAAAATATTGTTGTTCAAAAATTAAAGCAAAAAAAAGCTAAACGACTGTAAAGAGGAAAGCAAAGATAAAGACAATAAATAAAAGTATAATTAAAAAAAAGGAACAAATTTGATACATGTTCGCTACAGGCAAAAAGCTTGTGTAAACAGTAAGTAATCTATGTGAGTAAAAAAATAATCACTTTCGACTGCACCAAATTATTTTTTTAAGCTTTTGTCTTTCAAATTCTGAAAACTTTTTTTACAAAAATATAACTGATTAATTGTATTATATGAAAAATAAAAATATTTTTTTAATATTTTTTAATCTTTTAGAAATGTTTATTAGAAAACTTCATCATCTTTTTCATAGAGAAAAATAAAAGTCAAATCTGACTGGTAACTTTGAGAAAATTTTTCTATTATTGTAAATTAACTAACTACCAAAACTTTAAACTTAAGCTCATTTTCAAAGAATTCAAATAAAAATCACACAACTCATTCATCTTATGAGAATATATAATTGTATTTATTGTTTATTACGTTGCCTTGGACTAAGGAAATGAAAACCCAAGAAGATAGCTTTTAAGTATAACATATTTTAGAGTAAGATAATTAATTACCTTTTTGTACTTCGAAACTTTTAATTGATATGTTTGTAGGAAGAATCAGGCACTATTAGAAATTTTGATGCATTGTAAAGGACAAACAAAGGCTAACATAAGCAATTAAGTAGTGCAATACCACAAGATACATTTGAAAAGCAGACGACATTTTTAAAATGAACTAATTTTCTGTTAGGTAGAATGTAACAGAGAGTTTGTAAAAATGCATTGTTAACCAGTTTTTTAAAATTGAATTGTGAAATAGATGAGACAATTAATTTCTAAAGAAATGTGGTTGAATCCATTACGGCATAAGAAAATTTCGTGGATTACCCATTTCTGTGTTAAGAAAGTAAAGGAGTTCCAATAAATATAATCACCTAAAGCATTTTCTGCAGTTATAATTAGCTCTGTTGCAATCATTTGAAAATTCGTTTGAACAGATGGGAATTATATTAAAATTTTTTAATGAAAAAAATCATGAGAGCTTCTTGATATTTTAATTAAATAAATACATTAACGTGTTTTTTTGTATTATAAAATCTTTAAATTAAACTTTTAATACAGCACGTGTTAATCCCCAATATTTAGAAAATTTTTTTATTGCATATTATCTGGTATATGCTCCGAGCAAAAAATTCGTCAAAGTGATGAAATAACTATCGTCCCTTTTTAAAGGGGACGGATTCCGTCAAATTTCAAGAAAAATTTCGTCATTCCATTATTTTTCCAAAAAAAAAGAAAAAAGAAAGAAACAAAACTCGTTAATGTATTTAACTTCTCCAACAATCACTTTAACGTTTGCACCAAATAAGTGGCTCAACACAACAAGGACAATTAGAGCAGAGGGATAATTTACACGCATGCCAGAAGCGGGGTTAGCTACGTATATTCGTCACTTTATTTTCGATTTTCTAGTCTTTATTCTAGTTTCTACATTCTAGGTAACAATCTCCCACAATGCAGTATGATGAGGTTTCGAGTAGAGGAAAAATTTTCGCCATATATCTCAGAGTTCGTGTTTCGTCGAAAATCACGCGATTTTGTGACGAAATACTTCTCAAAATACTTCTCAACGATTGCTGAATCGTCAAAAGTGAGAGTTTCATTTCTGAGAGAACCATATGACACCAAGGTATGCAGTAACATCGTAAAACTGACTTCAACTTGATTACATAATAACAGGTTTTGATTATAAAGGAAACATGTTTAAACCTAATGGTTGCGCAAATTAACTCGATATTATTGTTCAACGTACCGCCATTATGGTTCTACTCCAAACAGAATTTTTGGAGATTGTCTTCACTATCAAAAATAAACATTTGAACACGATAAAAATATTTTGAATCTTTCACGAACCGAATCGAAACTTGAATTTTGTAGAAGCTTGAATTTTCCTACGAATCGTTGAATTTTACGAATCCAGAAGAGATTTTTTTTTACTTCACGCAGTTTTTTAAAAATTTTTTTTAGCCTAAATTTGTTTAATTGATTTGTAAAATTTTTTTTCAATTTTCATAAAGAACCTTTCGCAGTTTTTTTAACAGCCAAAGCTTATAAGTTTTTAATAGGTTATTAAAATGAATACTTAATTTTCATAAAGAATCTCATCTTGTCTTCCAACAGCTAAATCTTAAATTTGTTTAATATGTTGTTGAACTGAATTCCCACTTTTCATTAAGAATCTGATGCAATTTTTTTAAACAGTCGTAGCTCAAATATGTTTAACAGATTGTTAAACTAAATTCTCAATTTTCATAAAGAATCGTATGCTTTTTTGAACAGTTATGGCTTAAATATATTTGATACGTTATTAAACTGAATTTATATATTTCATAAAGAATCGTATGCTTTTTTGAACAGTTATGGCTTAAATATATTTGATACGTAATTAAACTGAATTTATATATTTAATAAAGAATCTCATACAGTTTTTTTTCCAAAGAGAAAGCTTACAGTTGTTTAATAGGTTATTATAATGAATTCCTAATTTTCATAAAGAATCTCATCTTGTCTTCTTATCAGCTAAAGCTTAAATTTATTTGATAGATCCTGAAACTGAATTTTCAATTTGCATAAAAAAAAATCTCATACAATTTTTTTAACAGCCAAAGCTTAAATTTGTATAATAGTTTGTTAAACCGAATTCTCAATTTACACAACGAATCAATTCTTACCTTGAGAGATTTCTAGACTATTCGCCTTAGCAAAGTGAAAGTGAAAGTTAAAGTAAATTGTTGATCTGATGATCTCTCGCGAAAACTACAATCACTCATCACTAATAGGCATTCCTGGTTTCATTTTAATGCTAGTACTTATTAAAAATAAGATCCAATCTTTAAACACTTAAATTTGGACTTTAAAACTAAACACTATTCATGCAAAATTAGTACGCAGTACTGGATTATATTCTAAACAAAGCTTAGATATTTATTTATTATCTATTATTTGACCTTTACTGAGTTTTGCAATTTTTATCAGGGCCAGAATGTTTGATATAAAAACTGTTGAAGCAAAGTGACAAAATAAATCAGAGCTAAAAGTACTCGCTGTACTCAAAAAAGTAACAGATCAATTGAAATTGAGATTACAACTTGGTAAGCTAATCTGTTTTCCTTACTGCTTTTTGATGTTTTATATTATGTTTAATTTATTCTTAGAAAATTTTATTAAAATTTAAAATTGATTATTTTTCCTTCGTCATATTTCAGGATTTTTAGTTCTGGTTAACTTAGATCAGATTATTATTATTATTCAATTTAGTTCAGTGGTTCCCAAACTGTTTTGACCTATGGACCCCTTTTTATAGTCAAAATTTGCCCACGGACCCCCAAATGAAAAACTGCCTGTATGGTATAAAAATAACAAATTAAAAAAAACATTTTGTTGAAGAACTATTTATTGAAACTATATCTTTTGTTTAAAAAAAAATAAAAAACTTAATCACTTGGATGAAGGTGATGAGATTTTAAGAGTGTATTTATGTCCGGCTCAATATTTGTGAGCACAAATTTCTAAAATTTGTAAATCAACTGTTTAATTTGTAACATTCTACACTTAATAATTATAAGCACCAATCTTTATTTATAATTTACTTAGGAAGTAAAAATCACTACTATTTTATCTTAATGTCCATAATAATAAAAACCAATCACAATTTTATTATTTTATATTAAACCTCACGCGGACCCCCTGACGATGTTTAGGGACCCCTAAATCAGTTTTTATTTTTCATGGACCCCCTGAATGGTACCACGGACCCCTGGAGGTCCATATGGACCACTTTGGGAAACACTGAATTAGTTGAATGCTCAGAAAGTTGTAAAAATTTTGGAATGCATGTGTTTAAAATTAAAACATGATAATAAGAAGTATTTGGTTTACATATAAACTCAATTAAAACTTAAAAACTGAACCAAAAAATGACATTTTTTAGTGTTTTCATCCATAGCTTTGCAGGAATTATAAAAGATGGAAAAAAAAACTACTGAATGAAAAGATTTAAAATTGATTTCAGTATTTATAAAAAACTTAAATGACGATATAAGTTGCATTTAATTTCTTTTTAGGATGGGCTAGTTTAAAACCAAGTTTTAAGGTATAAAAAATAAAGTGAAAATTATAATTATTTGGCACTATGTTGTTCAAATCAATAGTACTACAGAGTTATACCATGTTAGAGTAAAATGAAAATGGGAATTAAACGATGCTATTCAGCTATAATTGACGCCAAAATGAAATGAAAAGAAATCCAGTTTATTATGCTTACGCAGTACAGAAGAAACTTGATATTAAGTTTTGTTTGTTAAACAGAATAACAAAAGATATCACCAGAATAATCCAATAATTCAGCGATTTTAGAATTTTAAACGCAGAAGAACAGAATCAGAACTTTTTGACTAAAAAGGGTCATGAAATGTAAGTGAAATGCAAAATTTAATTGTCTAGTTTAAGTTTTAGAATGCTTAACTAAAGGTAAAAAAAAAAAATATTCAATGGATAAAATTACATTTTATCGTATTTTGAGCCAAAGGAAATAGCACTGCATGATATACAATTTAAATTAATTATTTCTTAACTCTATAAAATTTATAGGGTAAATCTATAGATAACAATAGTTTCAAATCGAATCAAATTTGAAGCATTGTGGTTCAGGGTATAGAGTAAAATCGAAATAAAAATACTAAGAACTGAGATATAGGAAATGTTTATGCATATTTTAAATTCTCATACATGTACTCAACACATTTTGAGGAGAAAATAAAGGAATATCGAGAACGAAGTGTGACAACAATTTCTTGAAATTAAACTAACAAGTTACCATCTCTTTTTAATATCGATGTGAGGTGTACTGCAATATAAGAGAAGTGAAATTAACGCATGGAAAAAAAAACACATTTCATGAAAAATATGGAAAATAACACATTTCATACAGTTAGCAATGAAAAACTTACAATAAGCATTATGGAATGAAATTTATCTTGGAGAATAGCTAAAAAGAATTTAATAAACAAAAATCAAATATATAGATTTAATCAATCATTGTTGAAAAAAATTTGAACAGTTTTGGAAAGGTTTTCAAAGCACACACCTTACACATCGCCTACATTTATCGTTTTTAGTTGCTGTATTGTATTCTCCACAGCTAACGTACTTATATTCATTAAATTATATTTTTTTAGACATAATTTTTGCATAATATATCTTGCTCATGCAATTTGCTATTGTGATATGCTTATTAATTTTGGTTGCCAAAATTTGGCAGGCATTAATATTTTTCACACTTATTTAGCCATTTGCGATGGATATTTAATAATAAATGTTTCTAAATATAATAGATTCAATAGTTTTCATCTTTCCGAAAGAGAAAATCTTTTTTTCTGAAAAACTCAAACAGGCTAAAGGGTTTTATCTGATAATATAATAAGTCTGTGGAATCGGAATGTACCATGCAGGGTGTGAAGGGCCCTCAAAAATTTAAAAAAAAAAACGGCTTCAATATTCTAATTAAATCTTTCTCTCTTTCATCTTAAAATTACGAAACGAAACGAAGTCAAACGTAAACTATTAACGAACCCAAAAACTTCGGAGCTGTTTATTTATTTGGAAATATTAAGTGTAGTATTGAAAATTAATTTACTAAAATGCATATCAATTTCTCACTTTTCCTATTTTTTAAAATTTTTTAAGGATATTTGATATGCCAATACCCATTAATGAAAAGTGGACATGTCTCCCAGATTTTATGTGGCCATCTCTAATAAGTTGATGATGAGATGGTCACCGAGTTTATAGCATCACTCCACAATAATATGTCTCTGTTTTTTACTCAGGAGCAAAGATTGGACTAAATTAATTGCCTTAAAAATCTAGCTAGTTGAAAAAAAATATAATCAATGCATTAAAAAATAAAACAGAACACTCAATTCAAGAAAAAATATTAAACCCCTAAATAAGATAAGCATAAATATTTTACATCTTATAATTGTCAAACGAATGATATGACTAAATAGATAAACGAGTTAAACTGCTTCTGTCTTAACTGCAACAGCTGCAATATATTAAAAAAAATTATCGGCGAGATTTAAGCTTGCCATCTCTCCTCTAAGGCTATCTGATCTAGATTTACCTTAAATGGTTACTGAAATAAACTGATGAATCGCACATAGCAAAACGAAAAAATGTTTTTGAGGCAATTGACCATTTTTTTACGAAACTGTGTAAAAATATCCATTTGCTTTGAATATTGTCAATAACTTTACAACCAATTTATTTTAGCTATGATAAGAACTTAATTATAAATTCATTTCTGGAATTGCAATGAATTCTACATCCTAATTATAGCTACAGATTATAATTAACTCATAGAAGAAATATAATCAGTATAAGTGTTAATAAAAATGATTATTTACACACAGAAGATAAGCAGCTTTTTCAAACAAGAGTGTTATAAACATAAAAACTAGTATAATATAATATGTGGAAATAAAGCAGAATAATTAAACATTTTACAATAGGAGTGAATTGTATAATTTTATAAAAAGGAAGATTCTTAAAAATTGTATAACAGGAGTGAATTGTATAATTTTATAAAAAGGAAGATTCTTAAAAATTGTATAATAGCAGTGAATTGTATAATTTTATAAAAAGGAAGATTCTTAAAAATTGTATAATAGGAGTGAATTGTATAATTTTATAAAAAGGAAGATTCTTAAAAATTGTATAACGGGAGTGAATTGTATAATTTTATAAAAAGGAAGATTCTTAAAAATTGTGTAATAGGAATGAATTGTATAATTTTATAAAAAGAAAGATTCTTAAAAATTGTATGATAGGAGTGGATTCTATAATTTTATAAAAAGGAAGATTTTTAAAAATTGTATAATAGGAGTGAATTGTATAATTTTATAAAAAGGAAGATTCTTATAAATTGTATAATAAGAGTGAATTGCTAGCTTGCAGCTCTAATCAAATAAAAAATTAGTTTTATCGCATGTTTTAATGAATTATCTATCTTTGGTTTCCTTTGTTTGGTTATTGGAAATTTAATCTCCATTAATAATATCACTTAGTGTGGTGATGATGTCACAGAATTCGTATTTAATAGATATATGAAACGATATGTTTCTGATCTCGAATTTTCTCTTTTAAAGTGCATATCTATAAACTCAATTAATGGAAACTCAATAAAAACTAATAAAATAAAATTGATAATAATCTATAAAGGTATTAATGATATATAATAATTGATAATAATATATTATGGTAAATTCTAATCATAGCATTTTAAATGATACTACATTTTTATTTTAGTGAGTTAGACTCTTAACTCATATTGTGGAAAATCTAATAGTAGCTGTATCTAAAACAGCACACAGATAATAAAAGAAGTTGTATATTTGGTGTAATCAATGCGTTGGATGGTGATATTGGAGTACTTATTTGTCTCCGAGGACGATAAAAAATCTATTATCACAATACTTGTACTTAGTACGGCAAAACCAGATGTATTTTAGGTTTCCTTTCAGACTGAAAAGATACTTTCTTCCTTCATATTATCATATGGAGAATTATATGTCCGAAATTTATTTTTTAGTCTTTAACTAATTAATATTTTTTTAATAATTTTTGTTTTATTTTACCCATTGAAACGCATTCTAATGAAAAATTAGTTACCAAATTTTAAAATTTGAATTTGTAAGTAATAATTTTTTTTTCTCAAATTTGAAAATTCATGTTTTAAAACACTTACATACTTAAATTTAAAAATTAGATAACCAAGTTTAGTAGAATGTGTTTCAATGAATAAATTGAACCAAAAATTATTCATAAAAATTTAATAACTGAGCAAATAAGGAAATTACGGTCTTATAATTCTCCTTATGTTAACATGGACAAAGTAAAGTCTCTCTTCTGTCTGAATGGAAACCTTAAATACTTCTGTCTTTGTCTCATGCCGTATTACATTTAAAAGTATTACAGTCGTTAATAATAGTTATGCGATTTCTTATGGCCTTCGAAATAATTTCCGAGAATAGTTTGTTTGCCAAAACTGATTACAGAAATATTAGCGTCTTTACTAATTAATTTAGAAAATTAAAATTAATTAACTTTCGGTATAAGTACGATTGAAATTGTAAAAAAAGACAGTTTTGTACTAAAAAGCTAAATTAATGAAGGAAACGTGCTTATCTATAAAAACCTTAAAAATCACCTTATTAACATTGGCAGTAATGATGCTTATTTAATTTAGAAATCCGTGGGTATTACTGCTATTATATTGACTTATGTTTTTATTATGTACTTATATATTTCTGTAAAAATTGGTTTTTATAACTCAATGAAAGGGATAGTACGGGAGGGATAGTACTCAATGAAAGGGATAGTTCAATTTTTGACTATCAAGAGTTGACATCGATCATTATGCCAAATGATACTGAACATAATATTCATTTTGCTTAATGTGATAACATAAAGCCACCGGGTAGGGCAACAAATAATAAACATGAAAAAGTGGAATTGTTTTAGTTTAATTAAATTGTTCGGCATATGTTCTGTTTTGTGAGTGATTTCGTAGTGTTGATAAATATTGATCATTTATACTTTCTTTTCATCCCGTAGAAAGAACGGGTATTCAGCTAGTTAAAAAATAAAATAGAATATTCATATTTTACAAACTACTTTTATACATTGTTTTGCCATTTCCTTAAAAAATATTTATTCCTGACTATTTTAAGAATTTGTGATTGAAGGAACGCAAAAATAACTGAAATTTTTCAGCTTTAGTAATTCATGGATTCTTTTATTTCAGAAATATGCAGGCAAAATACATCTTCTTGTTGGTGGCAGTTTTATTAAGTACATTTGGTAAGATATGAAAAGCAAAATAATTAGTCTTTTTGTTCTCACACTATCGCTTTTACAAATTTATTATCATTATCATAAATCAAAAGTTATCCAGGGTAATTTATTTTGTACGAACTTTGCATTACGGTTTACTTAATATATATTTTGCTTACTTTATGGACATTAAGATTTGATGTATACAAATTTCATGAAATTTATAGACATTGAAGTTTGATTTAAGTAAATTTCAGTTATACTATGAACATTATGATTTGATTTATATAAATTCCAATACCACTTGAAACACAGCAGTTTAAATTTTTTAATTTTATTATGGATTCATAAAATGTACCATCTTCTGTTTTAATTTCTGATTTTCTAACAAAAGTATATAATTAAGGGGAGAAACGCTAATAATTATTCAGAATATTAAAAACTGAGTTTCTGATAAAATTTTGAAATTCTCTTAGTAATTTAATCTACTTTTGTAATCAGTATCAAAACTCTTCAGAATTTTGGTTTAATTTTATGGATATAATTGTTTTTTGTTAAAAAATAAGATTTATTTATAGAGAATTTTATTATTTAACAAAACTATGCTTTAAAAAATAATATTGATTCGAAAAGTCCTTTTTACTTTAAGTAATTATTTTTTTAAAACCGTGAGTCAAGTTTTCACCACATGCTGATGCCAAGTTAGATCTATTTTAAATATGCATTCTAAAATAAAATTTCATCATTCAGAGTAAGTTAACTGTAGGATTTATTGTACAAAATCATTTGCCACATATTTCTGAAAACTAAATTTTTTTTTCCTATGTTAGACAGCTATGCAACAAACCATTGTACAAATAGTTCAGTTGTTTCTTAAAGACACACACGTTTTGAATTAAAATGACAAGCCACATTATAATATTTAGCGAAGGCTTCTCTACTACTATATATATACTATATATATATATATATATATATATATATATATACAATATATATATACAATATATATATATATATATATATATATATATATATATATATATATATATATATATACAATATATATATACTATATATATATATATATATATATATATATAATATCCTTCGAATTATTTAGCAAATTAATAAAAGCATATTTTTAATTTTACTAATTTTCTTTCTTAACAACTCGCAATATGATCATCTGGTTAATTCATGTCATAGTCATAGATGAATCATAACAAATAGGGTTGGGTCATTTTATTTTATTTTATAACCAACGTTGAACAGCTGACCCAACTCTAAGTTTACAACTATCAAAGCTGATCTCCGCAGCAATGAAATTTTGAATCTAATCCAGAAGACAAGGGAACTCTTGAATCAAGCATTGAGATAAACTAGCTTTCATGGAAGAGTTTTTGATGGAATTAACCCGCATTTTCGTTAAACGGAGAAGAAAACCACGAAAATCTCCCTTAGTTAACTTGATGAGAAGGGGATTCTAACGCATGATCCGTCCACTACTGAGGATATTTTACGTCAGCAGTGTGGTTGGTGCGGGCCGGGGGGCAGAATTCTGATTAACGAAGCACATATAGAATTCAAAACTGGAAAACCTCATTGAGAGGCGAACGCTCTATCCGCTGAGCCACGGTGGCTCCCAAAGTGTAAGTTCTTTAAAGGCCAAGAGCAATCGCCATGTAATATGTTCGTAAGTCCTGTTTTAACAAAATTAACAATCATTATGAATGTGGCTAAAAACCGCTGGTTAAGCACAGTTTTAAATATTTGCAGTAACAATTAAGGCACTACTAATTTCTCCCTCAAATCTATAATTTGTCCATATTAAAAATTCAGAAGAAAAGCATAAAAATTATAATTTGTTAAACTGGAAATTTGTTTAAATGTGAATCCACTCACAGTCAAGAGGGCGAATCAAGAACTTCATGAAATAAACTAAACAGTCAACAAGGAACGTCTGCTGCTGATTATTGCAAAACAATCTAAAGTGACCCAATGACGAAACCGGCCATAAGAAATCTTTTTTTTCTCATCCAGAATAACTATATATGAATCTAATTCAAGATGATTTTAACTCTTGCTAAATTAAATGACACTCTCAAATTCATATTTATTTTTTAAATTTTTCTTTACTCTAAAGCATGTAAATAAAGTTTTTATTTTAAAAATTTCAATATTGTTTGGCGATTTACCTATTCCAAGAATTTTTTTTTGAAAATAGGTTAAAATGAGTGTATCACTATTTTTATAATGTAAGAAAAATTAATATTATTTTATTAACAATTCTGTGGAAAAATAATAACCTATTAAAACATTAATATAATTAAAATTGTGTAATTTATCTACTTAAAAATATTTTGTTTTTTTATTGTAGCTGCTGTTGCAGTTGATGCAGACCACGGATGCCCTTATGATGAGCCAACGTGTCACAGTTATTGTAGAAATAATGGATTTGCTTTTGGATGGTGTGGTGGTTTTCTAAACTTTAATTGCAATTGCCATGGTACGCAATAAATCCTCAGATTTGGATTTATTGCCAAATTTTTCTATGTTAAATATGATGTGACACATCTAAGTTTCATATTATAGGTAATGATGTGCAATTTATAATCAGAATTTGGAAATAAAATAACAGTTTTCCCTACAATGTTTGAGATTTTTAAGTTTCATTTCTTAATCAACTTAATCAACAACTTAATCAATTAATTATCCTATATTTGGTAGTTTTAGTACAATTTCTTTTAAACATTCTAGTCTAAATGAATTAATATCTTGGTGTTTCTAAATTCTGTGTCGATGTCTACTTGAAATTTGAATAAGTTTTGAATATTTTATATGAATTTTAAAATCAGAGACTTTTAAAATTAGTGATTTCAGATTTAAGCCAGATTTTTTCTTGTTAAATTTCTAACTCAAGAAAAGCCTATATACTTGTAAATCTGGAAACTGGATTATTTTTTTTTCTGCTAAAAGATAAATTTTTCTTGAATTTTCATGTTTTCTAAATATAGTAGGCTCTAAAATAGGCTGTGCAATTCCCTACTTCCTAAGACCTGTAAGTATGGGGTAGTATTTTCTTTCACTATTCTTAGATAATGATTAAAATGAAAATAGAAATATCGTGAACTATGACAGGTACAAAAAAAATATATAAAAGGAGAAAAGATCACGCCAGTACAAATAAAATGAATTGAAAAAATAGACAATGTTTTTTTTTTTTAAAGTTTCCACTGGTTTGCGCTCGAGTATATACTTTCCAAACATTCATAGTATTCATAGACTAACTGCACAATTCAGTAATCTGTAAGTTAGCATTGAAGTTAATCATTTTTTCATTATTCATTGATAGTAATTAAAACGATAAGGGGTTAAAGGTTGTTTTGAACTATGTTTGGTACAAGAAAAAAATGAAAAAAATTAAATAAAAAAGTGAAAGGAGAATAAATAAATAAATAAATTAGAAAATGGAATTTTTTTTTTAATGTTTCCCACTCGTTTGGGCTCGAGTATATTCATACATTCATAGTATTCATAGACTAACTTTGCAATTCAATAACTTGTAAGACAGCACTGGAGCTAATCGTTTTTTACATTATACTTAAATAGTAATTAAAACGGTAAGAGATTTAAAGGTTGTCCTAAACTATCTACTAAAAAATGTAGATGAAAAAATTTGCCATAATAAAATTTAAAAAAAAAAAAGAAAGTGATTTTTGAAAAATTTTTTTTTTACCCGTTTGCTGACGAATATGTATTTTTCTTACATTTGAACATTGTCTTATGATTGTTTCGTGAAATATTGACAACTTGGTAATATCCTATATATTTGAGGCTACTAAATGTCTATCAACTAAACTAATGTAGAAAATAAAGCTATGGTCAATCTCAGTTAATTTAAATCCGCTAGAAGAAAAGTAAATCGAAGCTAATCCTTTATAAATTTATTATTCTAATAATTCCTTACGATTCTTATGATTAGAATAATAAAAATTTAAATTTTTATTCTTATATTCATATAGCAAACAGCAGAACACCAATGAATAGATATACAATGTTAGCAATTTGGGAGCATATGGCACACTTTAGATTTCGCCTTGCTTCATATTCAATAAATTATAGTTGTTTTAAAAATGACATTATGGACAAGCATAATTTGTTTACTTTGCAATCATTGGAAGAAAAGTTGAAATTGGAATTAAACAGTTGATTATAAAATAATTTTTTAACAGTCATGATTCTCTATCTAATAATAAAATAACACATTTAATGCATTGATTTAAAAAGCATCAGTTACACTGAAACCATATGAAACTAAATAAGAGATTTTCAAATTTAAACTCAAATTTTACTAAATCGATTGTACTGATATTTTTTTAACAGTCATGGTTCTATTTCTAATAATAAACAAACATAATTTATCGTATATGTTTTTATGGCACTATTTTTGAAAACAAATACAAGACAGAAAATAAATAGTAAAAAAAAAAAACAAGTAAAATAAATCCCTTTACGGCATTTGAAGAGCATAAAGCCAAAAGATAAGGAGGGAAAAATCTTGAAACAATACTCATGGTAAAACGTATCATCTTAAAACATGGCAGTAATGCGTTCGAATGAAACAAAAAGACAATTTATATCGATTGTTATAGCTTGTTGTCTGTAAATGAAATCCTAAGGGAACTAGGAACAATAACAAGAAGAAAACATGTAATATGTTCTGATGATGAAAGCAGAGATTCTGAATCGATTTATTCAATCATAGACTTTATCACCGAATTATTTTGTTACTTAAAGAATGAATGATTGGAAATTAGTTGGCTTGATAGATTTTAGGATATTACGAAACAAAGGATTATTTCAGGATGAAGTTGTTAATAATTTTAATATCTTTGTACTTAAAGAGTTAAAATCATTTTTAGAACTGGCGTTAATTAAATCCTCACTTTTTTACTGGATCTTTTTTACTAATAAAATTGTGATCCAAATATTGAATGATTTTAAGCCGGAACAATTTAAAATGATGGTTTCGATCAGTTTAAATAAAAAATAAATAAAAAGCGACATATGCAGAAAATAAACTGCACATGGATTTCTAATCTTATACCGAAGAAGTTTAAATATTCCCAAACTAAAGAGGAATTTGTGTTTGATTTTATTTTGCTGACGAGGGAGTGGAAGGGGATAGCGCAATGTTTACGAATACACAAAAATCCTCGTATTTTTCATTTTTCTGAAAAATTCATAGCTATAAAAGAAATGGTTAAGGTAGGCTAACAAAGTGGAGGTGCAGCAAAGAATAAAAAACACAGCCTGAATGTATGGAAATCGTAGCTTTTGTATTTATTCCATGTTAAGATCAAGAAACTTAATTTGTTGTAGAGTATCTATTCTTTATAAGTTCAGTTATTAACAATTAATAATTAGTTATAATAAAAATTAATTTAACAATAATTGTAAATTAATTAATATGATTAATTTAACAATTAATAATATTAAGAAAAACAATATTAAAAAAATATTTATTATAAATGAATTACAATAACTAATTTAAATATTAATTTAATATTAATTATGTTAAATAAATTAATATAGACAATTTAACTATTAATTATTATTTAAAAAATAATTAAAATTAATTATTAAATTAACAATTAATTGATATAAAAATTATTATATTCAAGACATGGTACATAAGAATGTGCAGGCAAACTAAGACATGGCGAACCGAGAATGGAAATTTTTATTCAGACATTACAGGTTTAAACTTTTTTCAAAGAAATATTTTTATTTTATAACCGTCGTTGAACAGCCGACCCAATTTCATGGGTTTACAAATACTAATGTTCAACTCCGTAGCCTTGTAATTTTGAACCAATCCAGAAGACAAGGAGACTCCTGGATCAGTACCCCCAGAGGTATTGATTTGTTATGGGAACATGGAGAACTTTGAGACTCGACAGATTTAACGTGCATCAGTCACCATTTACAACACGGGGAGTCTTCGGTCGGCGAGGATCGAACCCTCGACCTCTTGTACATATTTGTAAATTGTTAGAACTTAAAATAGAATTGCATAAAATAAAAGAAAAAAAAGTCTCGGAGAAATATTTAAAATTAGGGACAGAGGCACATAAATAATATAAAAATAATAAATATTATAAAGACTTACTATTCACATTTTCAAGGGATTTGAAAAAAAAGTCTTAGCAATACAAAAACATCAGTCCCAATAATCAGTATGAAGGTTTTATTTGAATAGTGGTTCAATTCTAGTTTTTGTACATTTCAATCTTCTCAACTTATCTCTGCTGCCTAAAAACATGCAACTACCACACAGTATGACAGAGGCATTTCTGGCTAAAAAAGACGGAAAAAAAAACATCCTGTTCATAAAACTAAAAGCTATGTAATTTAAACCATTCAGTTGGTAATGTTTCCATTCATAATGTAGCGGTTTATCGGTAATTCTGGTTTTCAGAAATTACAGTTCTTATTACCACACATTTAGTAAAAAAAATACAAAATTGAAATAACCGTATAAATGGTTTTTATACCTTGCTCAAACGTATCATAAAAATATTATCAAATTTTACCACAATCAACACATTTTTTAACATGTTATACAACTATATTATATTGTTAATTTTATCAAAGTCGTTATCAAAGCGTGTTGGTAAAAATTACCGAGCTTTTTAGTGGAGCATTTTGACAAAACTTTTTTTTCAGTGCGCAAACCAGACAAGAAGGAAAAAATAAGCTGCACTCCTTAGATTTTAAGCATTTTGACAAAAGATAGGCAGAAATGCGATTCTAGTATTCAAATAAAGCTTTCATATAATAAGTGAAAAATCTTAAATTTAAATTGTCCAAAAAATTATTTCTTTCCACTGAGAATTTATATTTCCCTAGATTTACTAGTTGCGTGACCACTATTGTAACAAGTAATATATTATAACTATAACTACAAACTATTTGATACCACTGGTCATTCATCAAACATGAGAATTAATCCATCTCATAATAAATACATATTTACGCACAGAAGATATCCAGGTTTATTATAGATATTCAGTATCACGTAGCTGAATATTATAATTTAGTTAGGAAATAAATTTTAATATTTTTAGTGTTGTTATATATATATATATATATATATATATATATATAATTTATTTTTAAGGATTTGTTTTGAAACAGGCACACCATTATTTTATAGTTCTTAATAATAAAAATAAAACAGATGTTTTATATTTTAATAAAGTACTAGATGCAAAAAAAAAAGAAAAATTTAATAATAGATTAATCAACGCCAATGTCTCCATGATGAATGTTTTTTTTTTTTTTAAACATACTCTTATATACCAGAAGGGCGCGCGCGTCCTGAACGAGCTTTAAGATGTGCAGGGGCCAGGTAATGACCCCAAATGTAGTTAATTAATATTGTGTTATATTGGAAATACAAAACGTTTGAGTTTCAGACGTTGTTTATTTATTATTTAACTATTTGATGATTTTTACCATTCCTATTGGACTAAAATGTAATAAAACATGATATTATTTACTTACCTGATAATTAACATGTAAATTATTATAGTAGATATAATTTAATACGAACATGAATGTATATAGTGATGATTTTTTTATATTTAATTCGTCGAAGTCAATTGTTACAAAAGGAAATTTTATGTTCTTGGGGAAAAAATCGTTACAATCACAAACCGTAAATCTCACTTATTTTATTTAAAGTAAATTAGTTTACTTAATTGGAATTTACTTAATTGTAAATCAGTTCACTTAAAAGTTACAAGTTTACAAAATTTAGTTCCAAAATTTAGAAGCACTGGCTTTTACTGACTCGTAAACTAAAATATGATATTCAGTTTTGAGTTGCACTGTAAAAATACTCGCTGATTCTTTGGAATTTCTCCATATATGTAACGGTTTATAGCCATTTCATTGACAAAACGGTTTTCCTTATATTTCTACCCTAATCAACAAACGATCTAAAACCGTCAATTGAAATTCTAGCTTTTGCCATGTAGTTTTGTGTTTCGTTATTGAACTTTACCTTTTCTCCAATCATTTTACGATTATTTTTCAATTCTTGATCTTTATTTTTAGCAATTACTTTATGGTTTTGTAATATCGTATAAATAAAACTGTGATTTGACTTATATGTTAAATTGATACAGTACTGAAGTAAAATTTTCACTATCAAAGTTTCTTCTTAATAGAACACCGTCGTTGGATCAACAGTCGTTGTGGATCGGGAGATAGAGTACACGTCTCCCAATGAAGTCACCCCGGTTCGAATCTCAGTGATGATCAGTTAATACAGATTCTGCCGATATAAAATATTCACATCTGGTGAGAGATAAAATTTGTTCTTGCATTGTAAAAAAACATTGAAGCTACCTAGCTGTTGTTTTAAAACCGTTCATTTTACAGTTATTTTTTTTTACAATAAGGGATAGAGATGTAAGTACAAATTATATTAAAAAAATAAAAATTATAAAGAATGAATAATTAGAATGATTGTATGAAAAATGAAAATTATGTAGAATGATTTCGAATAATTTAACTTCAAAAAACTGATTTTAAATTTTTTTATGAAAAAAAAAAATAATTATACCAGTTGAAACAAAACTGTTTTATTTCTAGAGCTACTAAATCACAAAACAGTGCTTAATTTTAACACAACAAGGAACATATATTAACCTTAAGTAAACTTTGTAATAAAAAATTAAATTCAGAAAAATATTTCAAAATGTTGGACAGCAAACTTTGTAATCTTTAAGTAAGAAACTCTATTTAATATTAAATACTCCATAAAAACTATGTTAAAGTATCCCTCCGAAAAAATATTGCGAAGAAAAATTGCAAAGGACTTAAAATTTCTAATAATTTTATTTAAAAAAAAATCTCAAATAAAATCATAAGGAAAATACAGTTAACATCATTAAAAATTTAAAAAATAATTTATCATTCACATCCAAGCATATTAAAAAAATGCGCTGCAAAAGCGTATCTTTCTTGAAAAATTTTTTAGAGTAAAAATACATGACTAAAAAATTTATTTTGCTATCACGTTATAAATGTGCATAAAATTTGATTCATTTCAATTCTGAAATATTTTCTTTTGGAGTCATAAGACACTCATAAGATGGAGTCATAAGATGGAGTCATAAGACACAGTCATAATGCATCAAAAGTGTATGAGTTTTATCATAACATTTAAGAACAAGAGAAATAAAATATATATCGTATGATTTCAATTCTCCTCTCGTTTTTTTCTTTAATTATGTAGAAGTCTGGTTGCACCAGTGAAGAGATAATCATAAATTAGTCTAACTTTTAACAGCATGTATGCAGATACTCTCGACTGTTTCCCCCCATCACCCCCAAAAAAGGGAAAAAAGAACTATTTAGTTTACGAAACATGCATCTAAATTAATATTAATCGGTAATTTTAGTTTCAGAAATGTATTATGTTCATTTTACTCTTACATTATTTATTCCGCCATAAAAAATGTAGATATATAAATATAATAAATTTTGTTAGATAAAAAGTAAAATTAAAATAATTCATGTTTTTTTTTATAAAATTTAAATTAAAAAAAAAAAAATAAATATTAGAGTAACTGCACTTTTCAATACTAATTTTATTAGAATTATTATGGTTTTAAGCAAGAATGTGTTGTATTTAGAAAAGGTGACAAACCTTTTTTAAGAGAAATGAAAATATGCGAGTTAAAAATTTTAAAATCCTTATCAAGTTCTAATAAGAAGTATATTAAAAAAAAATCGGCTTTCGTTGGCAGTTACGGAATACTGACAAATGCATTTTTCCCAAAACTGAAATGTTGAATGATTATGTAATAATTACCAAGTTTACCAATGTAGGTATAAAAGTAATATATTGATATAATTGGTGATTATTAAAACAGCACCAAAACAAATCAATACTTTTATTACCGATACTTTAGAAATAAGTGTTTAATGACCACTCTAAAGGGACATGTACCAGAGAAAATTACGTGATAGTGGTAAACTATTGACTATTCGGAGTTGCCCGTGTGCAATAACAACGCTCCAAGTGATGCTAAATACATATTATTGGGAAAAACTACAAAAAAAAAGAGTTTAGCTTACTTCAATAACGCAAGCCACCGAAAATAGCTGCAAATAATGTTGAATAAAAAAAATTAAATTAGTTTTGGATTAGCATAATGGAAGAACCGGGTAAGTGCCATTTCCAGAACGTAAAAAAAAAAAAAAAAAAAAAAAAAAAAAAAAAAAAAAAAAAAAATAACTCACGCATCCGAATTATTTTATTACCAATTTATTAGAAGTGGGGACTAATAATTCTTTGCTTTATTTTATCTACCACTGCCTAATCTATGTGTATAAAAACGAATGTCTCTCATTATGTGTGTGTGCTTTATAGATTCCTAAATCATCCAAACGAAATCTATGAAATTTTAGCATACAGATAGTTTGAAGCACGAGGACGGTCACTGTCGATATTAGAGCATTCTACGACGAATCGATCGAACGGGATGCTCGAAAAACGAAATGGAATTTTCTGATTGGCTAAACGTTAGTCATTGTCTCAAATTTAACTACAAACAAATCAGTTTTTCACATGTTTTAAAGATACATCAGTGATAATTGCTAGCTTATAGCTCTGTTTGATCAAAATATAGTTTGTTGCCCGTATATAAATATCTAATTATTTTTTATTCTCTATTCCCGATAAATTCTATGAACAAAATTAACGTGGTAGCATTCGTGAATTACATCACATGTTTTAAAACTATGTTTTATTTTTAATTTTTCCCAAAATTGTTAACAACTGGCTTATGTAAAAATTACCCAGTTTTTTTATGTTCACATAGAGTCAAATACACAGTAAATTATCTATTTTTTTTACTATACTTTTTTCTGAGTGTAGTCGTACGAATTAGGTTTAAAATTCCATGGTAATATTTGGATTTTAATTTTAAAAACTTCATAAATAAGCGCACTTTATAAGAAAGCTGTTTAAATAATACAATACAGCAATATTATATATGCGGCAACAACAACAAATAATGTACGGCCGATAATACAATAAAATGAACTGGAGACTAAATAGTATAGACTTTTATCAAGAATATATAGCTTCCAAAGTGTTGCATTTTTTTGAAAATAAATTCGTAATATTTTAAATTAATGGCCTTGTTATTTGGCAGCTAAATTTCCTTTTTTTATAATAGTAACAAAAGAAGAGAGTTAATGTAGTGGTATTATTTAAATATGCTAATAACAGCCGTAAAATTTTATTCTTTAGCAAATGATAATATGTATCATCAGTTCATTGGGCGCAAGTGTTAATGACAGTTACATGACCTGTGAAAATTATTAATATGCTTCGCAGCAGAAAAGGGTGTCGTTGAGTTTTATCGAATAGTTTTAAAATAACGTAAATTTCCTTTATGGTAGAAGAAAAATATTCATTTTGGTTGAGAAAATGTACCAAAAAATTCTTGAAACTCAATTAAAGCATTAAATTTTTTTGGCTATTTTTTAGAGCTGAAAAAAATTACTAAATGTTCTCTTAATGCTAGTATAATTCAAGAATTAGTTGGGTAAATTTAAGAGCATTTTAATAAAATAAAATGAATCATTAGTGAAAAACAGTTTTAATTTTCAAAGTGAGCAGGTAAAAAAGGTTTTCTTTGCAGTGAACTTTAAAGTAACTTAATAAATAATGTAGGCATTTATAGTTATTTTTCATCATGTGTTACTCAGTTACTCATACCTTTGCGTATACTTGAAAATAAATTAAATTAGTTTACGCATGATATAAAAAATAATATATAAATTAGTTATAATTAAAGTAATAATGAATATAATGACTCTTATTTTTCTACATCATAATTACTTAGAAAAAAAACATTTTTTTTTCAAAATTTTCTGAATAAGAAAGCTATATTATATTCTAGCATAAAATAATTATAATTATCTCATTTCAAATTCCTTAATAATACTATATATGACAGTAACTCTATTATAAGTAACAAAATCTTATCCGTCTCCAAATTTCTAGACAGTATAAGACTCATTTAAAGCAATGAAATATCAATAGATATAAACGCTTTTGGGGAATAAATTGAAAAGGTACATTGTTCAAAAAAACTTTTTTTCTTAATTTGGAAATAAGGTGTGTTTTTGTGTATTGTACTGTTCAAAGGAATTCCAAAATCTCAATCTTAATGTTTTTTCTTTTATTTAAAAAATTTCACCTTTAGAAAAAACCGTAGTCCTTTACAAGGCAAAAAGTCCTTCATATTATTTTATAAACAAATGAAGGTGTGAGGAGAGGGGTTATACTAAAGCTTGCATAAAAACCGATGGTAGGTAGGCACTATATTTGGAGCACTGGAGCTGCACAATGGGCTATTGGCGACGGTCTGGGAAACATCTCTGAGGATAATCCGAAGACATGCCTTCGCAATTTAGATCCTCTGCAGAAATGATGACTCCCTTGCTTTGGTAGCCCGACGACCTGCTCTCGAAGTGGAGCACTTTACGGTAGGACAGTTTAACGAGGACCGATACCGCGCACCCTTGGTTCCTCTGCAGGCTGATCTAAGTGGTCACCCACCTTCTTACTGTCCGCAGCCAGTGATGCTTGACTTCGGTGTTCTATTGGAAACCATGTCTTTATGATCAGTCCACTGCGGGACATGAAACCGATGGGTCGCATAATAAGTATTATGGTATGAATATTAGTTTTTAGTGCTTTTTAATAAACTGAAAAGCTTAGCTTTTTTAATTGCTAAATAAAAAAATTATATGGAAACCAGATTTAGATGAGAATGTTTTTTTACTAATTTGGTTAGTGCTCACTTCCCGTTTTCCAAATAAACATGACATATTTCACTTTTTACTTCATTAGAAAGATAAAAATGTTACACCGTTTTTTATTTATAACTACAATTGGGAAATTTTTTGAGCCTCTTTTTTTGTGGTGTGTTTTAGCGATTTTTTTCCTAAAACTAAACATTCCCACACAAAAGAAATCTTTATCTGTAAAACAACAGCTCCAATAAATTTGAACTGTTGTACACATATTTTTAAAATAAATTTGATTAATTAAACTTGAGTTTTTAACTCCTTATTTATTTAGAAATTCATAAATATAATTATGAAATTTTTGGGTGCTTTCTTTCATAAATCAACGTTTGATAACAAACAAATATTTTTTAAAAATAATTTGTTCAAAATTAAAAAAAAAAAAAAACTCCTGTTACATTCAAGAAAAGTGTATACTTATTGCTAGAGAAATTTTGCAAGGTTGACTTAAATGTCAATCGACTGAATTTGTCCCTTCAAAAAAACATTTTTTTGTAATATGGGTATAAGGATTCAGCTGCTTGAAGTGGACTCCTTTAAAATTTTTAACTAAATAAGTAAAACTTTTGACTATGTGTATACTAAATTTTTAATTAAGCTTATTTTTTTGAAAATATAATTTGCGTTTAAATTTATTTCGATTTACCAAAGTTATTATTTTCTCCCCATGATTCGATGGGAAAAACCAGAAATAAAAAGAAATAAATAAGAATTGCAAGAAGAAATACTAATAAAACATCTCATATCAAATAAAAATGAAACGACTGTTTACAAATATTTTACAAGCACGGACTTCCCGCTTTTTTGATCGCGAAGCTTAAATCGGAAGTGAAAGTGATTTTCCCCAAATGCAACTGCGTTTTCCAACACGCATTTCTTTTTCTTGGAAAAATGTTTATTGTTACACACTTAAAGTGTGTGCATAAATTTCACTTTTTTCACGCAAATTGTGGGGAATTTCTTTTCTCTAAGTAAATATGCTACCAAAGCTCAACGTGTATATATATGCGTGTTGAAAAGTATCACAGAACAAGACTTCTATCTGTATTATCTATCTGTATCATTGACAAAGTGATTCGGTAAGTAGTTGAATCATGTTTTAAATAGTAGTTGAGTATTAAATGAATATTATTTATATTATTGCTTAGTTATAAATTGTGATATATTTTCAAAAAACTTTATTTCATTTCCATTTAATCTATACTCGAAGCTCAACATGTAAATTATTGCTTTACATAATAAGTATGAAAAACACTTCGTAACTTTAAACTAGATAAAAAATTTTGTAAATAAATCGTGAAATGAAATCTTGATAAATTAGTTTCAGTGCAAAGGCGAGCGTAATAGTTTAAATTTATTTTAAACTAAATTTTGAGTGAGGTTACGCATGTACAAAGGAAAATTGCTTTACCGTTAGAGAATAAAAGTTTATTACATCAGTTCATACCTTATAGGCAATAAATTGAGGTAAATAATAAAATGTCTTGTAAGGATTAAAAATAATTCAAATAACTCATTTTTACGTTTACATTAAAATAAAGAATATCTATTTCACATCTTATTAGTATACAAGTTTATGAGACAGTTTTTTTTTCAAGTAAAAATTTTTAGGTAACATATAGGTTTTATACATATTTCAAATAGTTCACACGAATGAATATTCTTGTTTATTGCAGTACAACAATATTAAGTATCTTATATTTCAATTACTTACAAACTTAACAATTAATGATTTTTTTTTCAGAACTATGCAGCCAAAATATTTATTTTTGTTGGTGGCAGTTTTGATAAGTGCATTTGGTGAGAAAATAATTTTTTTCTTCTTCATTTTAAATATTTTTAATGTTGTATTTTGTAAACATATTAGAGTTACTAGAATTTTGATTTCAAAACATATATTTAAAAAAGTTATTGATTTTATTATTACCTCTCAATATGGTAAATATAGTTTAAATTCCTGGGTATTTTTAAAATTTAAGCTTATTAAAAATTTAATCTTTTGTTATTTTTTTTCATTAGAAATTTAACTGTTTCAATATTTAAACTTTTACTTCTACTTTCTAAACATTATATATTTAATAAACAGTTTATGAACATAAACCAGCTTTTGGAAAAAAATAATTATTTGTTAATTTAAATATTGTGTTTGAATTTAAAAGATTTAACTTTTTTTATTTGGTTTAGGAAATAAAATAAAATTATCAAGACTAGCGTTCTCTAGTATTCTCTATATAGACAGCTCTAGTATTTTAGTTTCGTTCAAATATTTTTTATCTTAAACGTCTTACTTATTGAAATAATATTTAAGTGTAAAAACGTTTAAAACTATACTGGTCCACCCGTATAAAAATGTTTGGCTCCTTAATAAAAAATTATATCTAGAGAAAAATAATAGTGGGATAGATAATAAATTTAACATTTAAGTCGAATTTCAATATCAGTTTTACTCATACGATGTTCTTAACGATTATAATTGCTGAAAAATCGTATGATAATCGTTAAAAAGATTTGAAAAAAGGTGGAGTTGTAGTATGGTAAGCAAATAGAGTCTGAATTGACGGTTTTAATCCGTTTATGATTATGATAAAAAACAGAAGAAAAAAACTGTCTTATCAACAAAACAGCTTCAAACCCTCAAATATATACAGAGAGAGTCTGTAAATGGAACAGGAGTTTTTTTAGGTAGAACGAGACAAATTTCGTGATTAAATTACTGTTAAAATTTATCTCTGTAAAAACAATGATTTATATTGATAATTTTTAAAAATACAGCATACTGAAATTAGACGAGTTAATCTTTCACACTCGTAAAAATTCAATATTGCAAACGATTGATGCTTTTTGCCAAGAATTGTTGATAATTTTTTTATTAATGTTTTTTGAAAATATATATTTAAAAATACCATCGTCAAAATCCTTCAGTATTACTTTGTTACTGCGGGGATGATTTGTAATTATGATTTATTTAAATCATTTTTTTTCAATCTCTACTACCCTTGCTTGCATGAAAATATGTGCTGTTTACATTAAAACTTCAAAATCAGTCGGCGAATAACATTTTATTTTTAAAAATAGAATGTTTTTAGTGTGCAGAAAGTATCATGATAAATCTTTCGTTTAAGATAGTAGACTTAATAAAAGGGTTGGATGCCCTATTTTATTACATAGATAAAATTAATGAATTGGTTTACTTTGAAATAAATATTACATTTAAAAATAATTTAAATCAATGCGTTATTTTATTTTCTATTTTATAAATTAAGTTCTATATTCTAAAATGAGTAAAGAACAAAGTTTGTGTCTAAAAAGGTTTTAAAAAATTATTAATTGTTAAAATTTGCTTGATTAGAAATTTATGAGTAAAAAATAAAACAATTGATACAGGTTTACGTACATGGTAGCTATTTTGTATAGTTAAAAGCTTTTTTTAATTTATTTTTGAGTAAAAACGGTTTAGTGTGCTTTTGCAATGGTTTTTGATACACATTGGCGCTGTAACTTTTTTTCTAATTGCATTAAATATCATAATATAAGTTTTTTTTTAAAATCATAGATTTTTAAATAATTTTTACGTTTTCTTAAGTAAAATAATTCATTCATTCACAAAATAGATATTCCAAATGTTTTTATTAAGAAAAAATATTTGGGCCAGTTCTACCGAATGGTTATTAATGCCAGCTTGAGTTTTAAAACGAAAAAATATTCATACCGTGACGATTGCTTGTTCTTTATAGAATAAAATCGTAATTTTGCAAAAAATATACATATTGCTGTTTTCTAAACGAAATAAAAAAGTAGATACAATGTTAATTCCTAATGTATTTGAGATTTTGATGTCAGATTACTCAAAACTGTCCTAAATCTGATTTTAACTAAAAGCTTAACCAAATTTTCATTTTTTTAAATTTAATTTATAGTATATTTTGTAATTTTTATTAAGTAGTAGTTATGCAATTGTAACCAGCTTTTTAATCTTTTTTTTTATTGAAGGTTTAAAAAAAAAAAAAAAACTAGATCTAATAAGAACGAAATCTTTTTTTAAATCAAAAATGTGATTTAAGTTAGAAATTTTTTTGTTGAAATGCAAGTCACAGTTGAATAATATTTCAAAGGAAAATTGACTTTTAAGAAATTTTAGTTTTTAAAGTTAGAACATATGATACAAAGTACTTATGAGGATAAATGAAATAGAAATATTCACCCATTAAAATATTTATCCGAATTCATTCTAACCAACTTTACAAGGATAATTAAATATAAACAAAAAAAAAAAAAAATGAAGAACGAAAAATAACTTTCTCTTTATGCATGGTTACTATTTTTTAATCTAACAGTAACAGATGGCCGAAAGGTAAAATATTATTCGAGAGTAGCACAGAAGGTGAAAACATTGAACTCAACAATAATAATCTTATTTACTCCTTTTCTACTAGCAAACAAGAAGATTTTAATCAGAATTCACTTACAAAACACATAGAAAATCACAAATTGAATACAAAACAGTAAAGTGAAAATAAGAATTTTTAAAATAAGTACAATCTTTTATTTTCGTTAAATTAAATATTTTTATCAATTCGGTTACGCTGGTTGTAATATATGTAGGATGTTCCGTAAATTTTACTTTTAATATGTATATTTTTAATCCCAATGAAAACGTAAAAGTATAGGGGAGAGTGGGGTCAATTGTAACAGGGTACGATTGTAACATTTCGAATGTCGGGTTCTAGATTTGGTTCCTAGGAGGCGCACAAGATGTATTTAATAAATCTACATGAATACCCCTGCTGGCAACCATTTTTATGTACTTTTGAAAGAGTTACATCACAAAAGATATTTTCACGCTACGTAAGTACTTTTTTGGGTATTAGAATATAATATTGTAACAAAGTAATTTTGTTTAAACAAATAAAAATTATTAACCGAATATGTAAGTGGACACCTTAATTAACATTTAAAAAAAAAAGATTATTTTTGTTTATTAACTAGCATTGTTTTTAACAAATGAAGCTGAAATGGCGTCTTGGGGACGATTTTATTTTATTTTATAACCGTCGTTGAACAGCCGACCCAACTTAATGGGTTTACGGCTACTAATGTTCAACTCCGTAGCCTTGTAATTTTGAACCCAATCCAGAAGACAAGGGAACTCCTGGATCGAGTATTGGGAGAAATTTGCCTTCGTGGAGGACTTTTTGATGGAGCTAACCCGCATTTGCGTTACATGGAGGGGAAGACCACGAGAACCTCCCACGGTTAACCTGACGGCAAGGGGACTCTAACCCATGATCCGTCTACCACTGAGGATATTTCACGTCAGCACTGTGGTCAGTGCAAGCCGGATGCGGAATTCGTATCGACTGGGATTCGAACCCGGTTCGCCTCATTGGAAGGCGAACGCTCTATCCCCTGAGCCATCGCGGCTCACTTGGGGACGATTGTAACAATAAGTAAAGGGACGAATGTAACAGCTGTAAATAAATAATCTTATGTTTACCAACCATTACTTAACTCTTTAAGAACCACCAATAGTTTCCCATATCATTTATATTATGTTGCATGTGCATTATTTTATTTGTCAACTTTCACAGCATAAATTAAAATTTTTAACCCCTTAAAGTTAAAAGTTTAAACCTTTAGGTCTCTGCTCATTATTATTTTTACTCCTAAAATATCACTACTATTTTGATCAATGAAAAATGTATCACAACTATGATAATATGTATAATTAACTATGTTTTAGTTGAATTTATGAACTGTTACAAATGACCCCGTAAGTGGGGACAATTGTAATAAGTGCACGACTGTCAAAAATTGTTAATAACTAATATAATAACATTTAAAATAAGGTATTTTTTTTTCTAGTAGAGGATAGTCTACTTTACTTGTCTGTCAATTAATACTAATAATATATTGGATTTTTTGTTAGTTAAAAATAGTTAAGTAAAAAATGTTGCAACTAACCCCACTCTCCCCTACGCATTGGCCATCCAGGATAGCGAATGTAGTTAAAATCACAGGTATAACAAGAGGAATAAAACAGATATGAAGTGAAAGGTGAATTTTCGAAACAATTTCATGTTTTAATCTCTAATTAAACCTTTTTTCATGTTTATTGTCTGTAGTCTGGCATGTCAGATTTAGATAGCGACTTTTTCCAGTTTCAATATTAGCTTGTAACACTCAATGGGTAGATTTAATGTTTTTCTTTTAATGAGGATTCTAAAAATACAAACTAAGGACGGTCTTCATAGAACATTTTGAACATAATGCACAAGTTTAAGTTCTGAATTCCGTATTAAATAAATAGCATTTAAACGATTACTTTAACTTTTGCTAGACATCCAAAATAAACTATTTTTATTTGCTAAGGCCTATTTAATTATAATTGTTATTTAAATATTTTGTTTGAAAAAAAGAGCACTAATAAAGGCATTTGTAAGGAGGATTTTTCTCAAAGCGATATTTTCATATACTATTGTTATTTCTGCAAGCTTAGAAAAAGTTATTTTTGATTGCAGCTGCAGTTACAGTTGATGCAGGATTTGGTTGTCCTTTTGATCAAATGAGATGCCACAATCACTGCAGAAGTGTGAGATATCGTGGAGGTTATTGCACCAATTTCTTGAAAAGAACCTGCAAGTGCTACGGATGAGCTGTGAATACTAGTTTACATCATCAAATTTCCTTCATTCTACAGAAAAACTATTTTTCTCTATTTAATTAAAAGAGAGAGGATACCCAATTACAATTTCTTTGATTGCTTTAAAAATAATTTGTGTTGATGATATATTTCTAGCTGATTTATTTTGTTTTTATGATTTATTCAATGATTTGTTTACAATAAATTTATTGTTTTTTACAACTGCTTAGATTTTTTACTATTTAATGATCTTATATTAACAATATAAGAGTTTAAAAGAATTATAATACTTGATATAAAAATAATAATGTATTCTAGGGTTCTAAAAATCATCAATGAGACTTTTATTTGTCAACAACTTTTTATGAATTTCAGTTGCTATAAATTCCAGTTTAAATATTGACTAATAATAGTATGAAGACGCCTGCTAACGTGGCCTACTTGATGGTTAGAGGGAAAATACAAACAATGAAAATAGCAGTTACTAACTTCAAAGTGAAGTTACAAAAAAAAAAAAAAAAAAAAAAAAAATCTGATGCCTCCCAAAAAGGTATTTTTGAATTTTCAATTTGAAAGTTTGTGCAAGAGTTTCATCTACTTTAGATTAGACTGTTTCTTTTTAATATTTTCCTTTTTCTTTTTTTAATTGTATTTTTTGTAGACAAAAAACTGCATTTCATATCACCCCGGAGAAAGTGTAACACCTTAACGAACGTTAAGACGCGACTGAAACTCATCCATATACTATTGAAAATATAACACTTTTGAGATATAGAATATTTATTGTTTAGCTATTTGAAGCTTTTAATCGTTCTTTTTTTGCTAAAATTATATGAAACGTAATAATATTCACTTCCTTGACAAATAGTATATAAATTATTATATTATTCTCGATATGATTGTTTTAATGCTATTATAAATGTATATAGTGATATGATGTTTTCGCGGAGATAATTGTTAGCCGCAGAAATTTTATGTTCCTTGGGAAAAGAAATTGGACATAAATCCCTATTTCCCCTAGTGCTCGATTCCTCAAGTGAAACTTCAATTTAAGGAAATTTTTAATTTCTATTTTGGTAATTTCAAATAAAAAATGCTCAATATTTGAACTTTTAGTTCATAATTCAAATGCGTATTGTGACATAACAAGGTCCTTGATTTTCATACACGGTAAATCTCCTCCTCTGTTTTAGTCCTCTGTTAGTCCTCTGTTTAGTACTCTGTTTTTATACACAGTTCATTTTTGTCAGATGGCAAAGTAGCTCTTATACTATAAGACGTAACTTTAATAAACATTGCAAACAAGGAGAAATCACTTTATTTGGGAACAAAAAATAACTCATTAAACTCGTCAGTCACGAGAGATAAAATGATTTATAGAACAAACCGATAGATGCTCGGGTCATTCTATGTTCCTAGTAACCGATAAAACTTGTATTGAATGAAAAAAAAAGACCAGAAATTCCTTCAAATTATTCTCAAAAGGAAGATAAGATAAGAAAACCTCAGGTACTAAGAAGGAGGAAAAAATGTCTAGTTTTTTGGAATGAGAATTTATAGAATGCATGGGGTCATTAGATAAACCCCGTGGGTCCATCTGGGTTAATCAGCTATTTGTAAATGATCAATCGGGAGCCACATAAAAGCGAGTCTAATAAAAAATACTGAATAGTCTAAGCAATATCGCCAAAGGCAGCATGAATAATGCAGTGTTGGAAAGCTTTAACAATAAAACAGATTTTGATTGATGGTAGATATTTTTCAAATATAAAATCGTTTTTTTTTTTATTAAAATATTCTTTTTTTTCAGAAAAAAAAACGTTTTTCGTAAAAAAAATATTTGTTTTAGGGAATTACAAGAAACAAAAAAAAAAAGAGAATCTCAAAGAATGTTATTTAATACTCTCCGAGGAACACGTGAAACTGACAGTTACATAATCTCTAAAAGCAATTAATCTTCTTCTTAAGTGGAAGAAATGACTTTGAGCTTTGTTTTGTCACCTTCATCTGTCCTTTTGTTGATCGTAGGAATGAATTATTATTATGTTTAATTTTAAAAGCATCCTTTTTAAAGTAGTTTTGAGAATACTACTCGTGAAAGAAGGGATTAATAAATAAATAAAAAAATAAAAACATTTGTTGTAATGTATTATTTTTGGCGTTAAGGCGTATAGCATGATACATGTGCGCTACAAGGAGCAGCATGAAAGGTTAGATCAAGATTTGTTTCCTTATGAAACAGGGTTTTCCAACTTTTTCTGCTAGAAATCAAAACTTGTTAATACACAGATTCAATTATAAACATCTGATCCGATTGGTCCGATTATATTCCAGGTTAGCAATCGACCTTTATTAGAATGAACACTGTTACATAAATGTGAACCATACTTTATTAAATAAAATATAGAATTATTAAAGAAATATGAAGAACAATATTAAGTAGATATGTTGAGATATCACTGTCTTTTATGAGAAGAAAAGTCATCATTGTGTAAAAATAAATGAAACTGAAGAATAATAATATCATGAAATGCATAAGGATGTATCGTGTCAATAAATAAAAAAATGATGCATGTGTACATAAATAAAAGATGATTGTTATTTTCTGAAAAAAAATAAGATTAATAAAAAAAATCTGCATTTGTCGACATTACTTCACGTTTAAAATAAAAATATAAAAAAATCTTAAAATATGTTGAAAAATATCTATACCCAATTTGTTACAAAGCGGAAAATAATTTTGAAACTAATATGTTTAAATCAAAAAATATTAAACTATAAATATTTTTGTATCTTTTAAAATTATTTAGTTTAAAGGGATTAAACCTAGCATTTATTGTAATCAGTGAAACCCCCCCCCCGAAAAAAAAAAAACACATTCCTATTTTGAAATTTTTATATTTTATAAACTTATCTTTGGGAGGTAGAAAATTAATTTCGAACTCGACAGTTTTGTGTAAATAAAAATAGACCTTATGAGAAAGAAAAGAAAGAAATTTGTTATTATTTAGTTTTAGGAAGCCCGAATTCAAATTTTTTTGGCCTTTATCGGTTTTCTCATACTAATTCGATTTAAGACACAAAGAGTTTTATTCATTTCTGGCGTGTTGTTGTTGTTATTGCTTATGCCCACTTGACCAACAGAAGCATTAAATCAAGTCCATGAACTCATCCAAAAAGTGTCCAAAGCCATGTACTTAGCAGCAGGGTTGGAGACCAGGTGGCTCTTCTGGCAGCCAATATACGATAGGATGTGGGTAGGAGCAGACTGGTTCACATTGCACTTAGGGCAGGGTGGGTAGACTTTAAGGCCGGCAACGTAACGTTGGGATTGAGTGTGGCGTGTTAATGATCTCTATCTCTGATTTTCATAGTCATGGGGTTTTATCTTAAATTTTAGTTAAGGTACTCGAATACTTTCAGATACAAAATTTTGAAAATTTGAATTGACAAATTTTTTATTTATATTTATGTGTATATTATACACTAAAATATGGTATAAATACAAAATAAAAGAGAAATTCTTTCAAAAAATTGTTTAAAAGGAGCCAAAAAAGGACTTTTTTGCAAAATCACGTAATTTGGAACAATTTATTATCTTTTTATTATACTTGCTTTATAATACTCATAAAAATTCAAATTAGAGAATAGACTAAAATAATTCAAATTAGAGAACAGACAAATAGAGAATAGACTAAATAAGTGACTGAAAATTATAATATTCAGGTCTTTTACAGCAAATATAGAAACTTTTTTGGCACAAAAGTTGAATGAAATAAAATATTTTAAGTAAAACTCATAAATAATGCAAACAAAGTTCAATGTAAAAAACAGTTTAAGAATCGTGCTAACAATTCATTTTATGCACGCGTGTTTAAACTTATTTGCAGTAAATATCAATGATTTAAAAACGTAATATCGCATTTCTTATTAAAAACAAAATACTAAAGTACTGCCTAAGATAAAGTAACCATTTTAAATTTATTTTTTATATAGATGCAATAATTAAAGAAATTTTAATATGCTTTCTTTTATCTTTAATAGCATGTTCATGATTTTTTAAATGTGTGTTTTTTTTTACTAAAAGTGTTTTGATAAAGTATTTTTTTACGGTTATAGGCAACATCGTAAACTAAGTCGTTAAAATTTCAATGAAACATTAACTCAAGTTTAATGATATAAAATGCTACTCAGAGTTTATGAAAGTTTTCTTAATTAATAAATACATATTTAATGAGTATGCTCAGCATATTATGAAGTCTGAAAATTGTTTTTGAGGGTTGTTCCTTTTTCTTAACTTGAATAGCTGGAGAGTTTTAGAATTTTAGCAGAATTAGTAATTGCTAAAAACCGATAAAATGTTTGAAAGATTTTTATTTTTTAGACTCCTACGAATCACTAACTTTGAAATGAGAGCATGCTATCTTGATTTAAACGATAATTCTATTAGTGCTTATAAAGAATGAGATACATTGCAAAACGGAATTTTTTGTCTCGTTTTTGTGTATACTCGTGTGTGTGTATATATATATATATATATATATATATATATATATATATATATATATATATATATATATATATATATATATATATATATATATATTGTATATATATATATATTGTATATATATATATATATTGTATGTATATATATATATATATATATATATATATATATATATATATATATATATATATATATATATATATATATAGCATTTTAATACTGACAAAAATCTTGGCTAGGCTAATTGAGTCATAAAGTTAAAATTTTAAAAAAATCGGGCTGGATTAGAAGCATCTCTTTACGAAGAAATATTTCTGGTAAAATTACAGTATTGTAGGATAATGACATTTAAAAAATCAACAACATAATTCTTGTTAATAAAACCAAAATTGTTATTCGTTATCGAAACCAGTCATGCGGTTCTTTTTACTTCTATATGGTTACAGTTTACCGAAAATTCGGGTTCTTAAAATTATAGTTCTTATTACCGCATATTTAGTAAGAAATACAAAACTGAATTTTTACCAAAATTTATCGTTAATTTTACCAAAATCATAACCAAAAAACTTTGATAGACATTATCGGGGTTTTTGGTGTTCCCATATAGCCAGAAATATGGTCAACTTCACCATATTTTAGTAGATTTTACCATACCTTTTTTGTCAGTGAAAGTCAATAAACTTTTTTTCCTCTGGATCTGTCAAGAATATATAAGAAAAATATGAAAAGAAAAAGTAAGTAAACGTATCACTAAATATTTGAAGAACAAATCATTATTAAAATATTAAACATGTAACTTGCTCTAAAACAATCTAAACTTATTAATGCGTCTTTAATCAAATCTAAATTAGAGAATAATTTCAATGTATTTGAGATATTTCCTGAATAATAGTTTTAATGTGTATTTACAACTGTTTCCTCAAAACTTAATGAAAATTCACAACTGTATTCCAGCATCATTTTGCCCGCTTTTAACTAGCAGATATTAGTAATTAAACGACCCTTTGTCACAAACTTAATGTGATAAACTCTTACTCGTAACTAACCGGGTATAATTCATATTACGTTATCTAATCACGTTAACTAATCGTATAGCAATTCATATCAAACAATGGAAGTTTAGTTGTTAATGATAGTTAAGTTTCTAAGCGATAAATTGCATTCAGTAGAAATTTGAATAATTAGTTTTCTGTTTCATTAATGTAATGCTCTTTTAATTTTTATATTGTACGAAGATAATGTAAGGAGTAGATTAATTATGATTATACGAAACAAAAAATATTATTAAAAGAAGTATGCAAGGTGATGTAATTAATAGTTTTATTTCTTGTTGCTAGAAAAGCACCAGATGTTTTAAATTCAGATCATACACTTTTAAAATCTTCATTCTAAAATAATGGTGAAATAACCGAAGCAGTCTGTCCAACCAATCAACTGTAAAATTTAAAGTCAGTAAAATTTTTTACCTTTACGGCTTTGAAACTATTGTAACTAGCAAGACCAGTAAGAAAACAACTAGTAAGATTAAGAAATCATGAATGTTGATTATTTTACCATTTACAATTAGCGTTGTTTCAAAAGCATAAAAAAGTCTTAACTGGACATTGGACCTTATTTAGCAGCCTTAAAGCGCTGCCATTTTAGCGTGAATAAGAGTATTGTATTCTAACAGCCCAGGGTCACAAATTGGGGAGCGAAGGACACAGAAAGCTCTTTATGGGCGGAAGGAAATGGGAGAAATATTGTGGTCTCAATGCTGGGACTTGAATCTGTTTTCTGTCTGTCATAACATATGCAGATTAGCCTTTTCAGCTTCAATATGTACCCAACAACAGGGAAATAAATTTCTTAATTAGGTGGGTCTAGTTGGTGCGATAAAATTTAAATTGTTTAACTGTATTAAATGAAAGGAATTAATAGACGTTTCTTTTAATAAACATTTTAAAATTGTTAATAAACAGTTTCAATATCATCTTATTTATGGTTATTCGACTGCTTTGTTTGAATGTGGTAAAAAGACAATTAAATAGTTTGTTACTCAACACATTGAATGCCACGGGGGTAACCGGTGACCGGCGAAGCCAAGATTATTAGAAGCACATAATTCGAGCAAATTTGTGATTTTTTTTTAATTTTTTTATATTATTATCGTTACTCAAATGGTTTGAAAAAATTAATGCAATACATACTGAGAAAATCATTTTAGACAAACGGGCAAGCCATGTAAAATTAGCTGGGCATTCAACGTGTTTAACATTTTTTCAGAGGAATTTCTATCAGAGTAGCCATTAAAATCGGAAAATCAAAACTCATTATTTAATTTTTAACATAGTTTTTTATACCTTTATTGATTTATTGATTATTGTATTTATTCATTTAATTGTACTGTCTAAAATATGATAAACAGCTTTCAGTATGTAAATTTATGTCAAATTCTTAGAAAAAATAGTCTCATACTTGCTAAACTATTTTCTGAATAAAACAAAAATGATTAAAAAATAATTAAACTTTGATTACTAACAGTGAAATAAAGTAATAGTTTGACAGATCTTCAAAAAATGCAGATTAATTTGAAGTGAATGTATAATCTTATTTTCTAAGTAGTATTCTTATTTTCAGGTGTTATTACTTACAGTTATAACTTGGAATTTTAAGATTCTCTCATTTTAAAGTGAAGCAATTCATATAATAAACCTAATTTAGCTTGCTTTTGGTCTAGACTGCGTGTAAATATAGGAGTAGGTATATTTACAAAAATATTTACTTACGTTAGACTGAGTATTGCTGTTATTTACCTTAAAATGTTAAAAGTTCATGACAAAAATGTCGTAATTCTAAAAAGGTGTAAAGGTAATGAAGAAAGATCTTATTTTACAGATGAAGTATCTTAGGATACTTAGATTACTTAGAATATATCTTAGAATACTCGATAGAATAAAAAGAAATAAATATCCTTTTTTATGTGATAAATAATTTGAGGTATTTTTGCTTAAAAGAATTTTGTTTCATCACTATTTTAGATGATTCTATTGTTTAAATAAGACTCATTTAGTTTAATGAGAAGTTGTTCCCTTATTTTGAAGTCAATTAAAAGGTTTCATAATTTTTTTTAAACAAAGGTATTGAAGAAGGAAAAACGTGATTATTGGCAAATTTATTTCGTAGAATACTAGTTAAACCGAAAAGAGTTATTAAATTTGGAGATAAACGTTCAATAAGTAGTTTAGGAGCAATTTGAAAATAAATCTCTGAATACGTATGAAATAATATGCTATAGTAACAGTTTCTTCTAGAATATAAAGGTAAATTTTAAAAATTATTTATTAATATTTATATGCCTTAATATTACTAGACATAAGCCTTATCACAGCGTTCAATCATGTAAATAAAATAACAGATTTGCATTTTATCATGAAATATAAATATAATTTAGAAGTAATTTTATATAAGCTAAATTTATTTTTATGTTTGATGTAAGAATGTTTTAATAACCATTTATATTATGTCTGTGCTATGAAAATAATAATTTATCGATAGTTTTTCAAAGAAATAACATCACTTCTTTTCTAAAATAAAGTTAAACTTTAAAAATCACTTAAAAATATTTACTAGACTTAATATTACTAGACAGCAGATATATTATAATGATTCACAATATAGATGGCTGATTTGAATTTCATTATAAAGGAAATGTTTCAGTTTAAATATCGGTTATATTATATTGTAGGAAATCATCTCTCGGAGAAGAATTTTTTTTACAAAAGGTAATATTTTTACTAAATTTCAATTATAGTTTTACTAAACAAATTAAAATATAATTTATTAAAAAATAATATTATTAAAAATAAAAAAAGTATTAGTAGTTAAAAAGAGTATCCTTTAAATTATTATAAACAAAGAATATAATCAACAAAGAAAATAATCTTATCATAATATATTTTATATCTAATTATCACATTAAATATTTTTTTAAAGGAAGTGTCTACATTAAATTAAAGTTAAAATAAAAATATTCTTCTTTAGGAAATGAAAAAATCAGGAAAATTTATTTTTGTTTTATTATTGATATGTCTTTATGGGGAGTAATGGAGTTTATGGAGTTTTCCTTATATCAAATTTTTAATGCATTTCTATTTCGTTATAAGGTTATATAACAGTGCTTCTCTCAAAAGCAAAGTAGTGTTTGCTAAAAAAATTTTTACAGATAGATGTTAAATATACAGCGTACATATCCCTCTTAGAAGTATAAAAACTGTATGATTTATATTCTTAATCATGCATTTTATCGAACTTCACAGTTCTTTAAACTTAGTTTAAATTTGTCTTTTTTATTATTTTTAAAAATTTTATTTAGTGGTGCACTAACTGCGATAGCGTGGTACTTAAGGCACTAAACCCATCACTGTGCAGGATACCAACACAAAGCATAGCCTCAGTGGCTTAAGGCACACCTGCTTTCAGAGAGATGGGTATCAGTTTGTCTAAAAAATAAAGGCTGTCAGTGCGCAATGCTGACCACATTGCCACAATCATGTGGTTTGCCATGAAATTCTGAAGTCATACTCCCACGTGGCTATTGCAGGAATGCTTTATGCTTTGCTTTTATTGATACACTATGTAAGCTTGAGTACTCAATGCATAAAGCACCTTATAATACCATGTGAAGGCGAAGAACAGATAGAAAATTCAAGAGAAATAAAGCACAAATATGCATCCAAGCCATCGGAATGATTCAAATATGCTACCTCTCCGCTACAGAGCGTTTGGTAGAACAATTTTGTACTGCTTGTTTATTTAAACTATTCGAAAAATGTCAAATAATGGAAACATATTTTTATAGTTTTTATTTCTATGGTTTAATATTTCTTGAGAACTTTTATAAAAATTGATTCGTAAATAACACACGAACAAGTTAAATATAACCATATCAATATTTCTTTATTTAAAAAAAACATACCTGTGACTTTGTATTAAAATAGCTGAGGAAATTCTGTATCCATGAATATTTGGCCAACCTTTAAAATACGATTCTTGTTTCAATAAAAGAAACAGAATAAAAAACCATATATTCGATTAAATTTACTTTTCAGTTTTGTATTTTTTATTAATGTGTATAGTAATAAAACTGTAATTTTTAAAAACCATAATTTACTGTAAACGGTAACCATTTTAATCGAAAAAATAAATTTCCAAATAAATGGTTTAAATACCGTATATTTTGGTTTTTATTACAAGAATAATGTTTTTTAATCGGAAATCTAAAATACTATTCAATACATTAATTTTATTTGAATTTTAGAAGCGCGCAAACTATACAATACAATGTCTGTATATTCTTTTGCTCAAACGCGGAATATCCCAGATGCTCAAGAGTACAGATTTGTTGTAAAGCGATCGGTTACATTTGTGAACTTTTGTTGAACTTTTTCTTTAACATTTGGTAAAATTTTTCAAAATTATACAAGGCACATCCTGAGTAATTGTTCTAAATATATATTCATAGATGGCAGCACATTTTCAGAAATAAAACGTGGAAACAGATGTTTGATTTCTAAACTGCTTTAATTCTGCTTTCGATGCACTCAGACGAAATTCCTCTTGTTCGAAAATTCCGAGTGTTCCCGTGCTATCACACACACTGCCTATGATTTTATTCAACTAGTTAAAATGCCATTTTTCTGCTGGACAGAAAGTTTGTGTCAAAAAATGTCCCCTTTTTAAATTTTCAGAAATGTCCTTCTCATTTTATATTTATATTTCAAAACATAGAACTTTTTCTGTACTTATTAACTTTTGAATAATTGTTCTACTACACTAATGAAAATTTTAAAGCGTGTAGTTTTTTTAAGCTTTCAAAAACGATACCCTGCCAATTTTCAAAACTTTTTGGCATGAAATCCATTTTTACACTGACATGTTATGGAACAAAAATTTATGTATACCTTAATTTTTACAGTAGTAATTACTGTAAAATCGCTGAGCCACTCTCATTAAATAAATATTACTGTAAAAAATACTGCTTATTTTACGGTAAAAATGGAATTTACGGTACGGGATTAGAGATCATAATATTTAACAAAAAATATTTAATTCATATCTTTGTAATCTAAATGGGGACATTTTCTGACGATAGATATACGGAGATCATTTCTAATGATTCTCGCAGAATTATTGAATTACTGTACTCAATGGTAATAAAATTTCATGCAAAAAAAGTCAAAATTCTGGTTATATAAACAAAAATATGCGATATTTATAGCATTCGTTTGGTAATTTAATTTTTCCATTCATATGGTTACGATTTACCAGAAACTAATTCAAAATTACAGTTGTAACTACCACACATTTATTAAAAAATGCAAACTGAAAAATAAATTCAACTAGGTAAACAGTTTTCATGCCATGCTCTAATGCATAGTGATAAATTAAGAAACAGTACCATGTATTATAAAACAAAACTTATTTTATTGTTAATTTTGCAAAAAACATTACCAAAGTGTTTCGGTAAAAATTACCGAGTTTTTAATTTTCCCACAGAGTCAAGAACACGGTAAATTTTACCAAATTGAGGTGGTTTTGACCATTATTTTTCTCAGTGTAGATATAAAAATATTTGACTGAAGTTACTAATATATATCACATTAACTACATGAAAATGGAATCCTCAAAGAAAATCGACTTTTAATTATTTTTATTTTATTCAGTAACGATTCTATACACTTTTTATAATAAAATTCTGTATATCCTAAAATGCAATCCAAATCTTTAATCTTGTCTAATAAAATTGTTTTCATGCAGAAAACTTGTTAATTATTCAAATTTTGAAATTAAAATTCCAAATCTGGGAAAAAGTATTTTTTCATTAAAATAGAAGGGATGAGTGAATATTAAATTTTATCTTTTAAATCGAAACAATTTTTCTAATATATTAAAATTCTTTTCTTTCAAATCTATATTAAATTTCTTTATTAAATCTCTTTTATGTTAAAATATTTCGTATATTAAATTATATCTTTTAATACAAAATTTCGTTTATATTTTAAAATTTACATCTTATAAATTAAAAATATATTAAAATTTAATGTTTGAAGTTGATAATAATAATATTGAAATGAAAATATATTTAACAAAAAATAATTATTTGTTACTTTTTATTTATTATAAACTTATGAAGCAGCTAAGAAATTACAGCTATTTTTTTTACTTCAAATATTTTAAACTAATTGAAATTCAAACTGAAAAAGAATCTATGTAAGGAGTATTTTAAAAGCATTTCTTTTGAATAATATAAATTAATAATATGATGTTTAAATAAAAGAAAATATATAGATATAATATTAAAATAAGGACAAAAAACAAGGATTAGTACAATGTTAAAAATTTGAAATACATTCATCTACATAAAAATGTTAATCTAACTCGAGATCTACATAACCTTACTTACAGGTTAGGTTGAAATATGAATTTATTCATATGTGTCAATCAAGTAAATAATCAATCAAATCAATCAAGTTTCCTTGTAAATTCCGAGTCATAAGGTCTCTTTTCATAAACTATCTAAGCGTTGCATTTTTATCTTGAAATCTAATTAATTTTCTTCACACAATCATCACTATCTACTTCCATTTCTTAAAAAAAAAAAAAAAAAAAAAAAAAAAAAAAAAAAAAAAACGATTCTGGGGAGGTTTATATATATTTCACTTTTACCAAACAGTATTGTGGTAACTATATTATAATAATGATAATGACAACGCACTTACCTTAAAATTTTTGAACTTAAATAAAATGGTTTTACATGATTTACCTTACTGACTAAACATAATTTTTATGCTAAAATTAAATTGAACTAAAATACTTACCAACGAAACTTTTGCTTTTTCACTGTTTTTAGACGATTCTATTGTTTCGATGAAACCTATTTGTTTCAAAGAAAATTTGATACACTCTTTAGCAGTCAATATAAAAAAATATTTTTTATAGAGAAAGGTATTTAAGATGGAAGAAAATTTTTTTTACAAAATACTGATTAACATAAAAAGAATTTTTAAAATTGGAGGCAAGTGTTCAATAAATTGCTTAGTACCAATTTGAAAACAGACATTTCCAAATTTTCTGTTCGCAAAAGAAATGATTAGCCGGTAATTGGTTAGAATATAAAGTCATTTTAAAAAAATGCTTAAAGAATATTTACAAGACTTGAAATTTTTTAACCTAGGCAAACTTACAGCCCAATTGCAGTTATGCAAATTAGAATTTAAAGTAGGAAACTATTTTTAGTTTTATATTAGTGATTTTTATAAGTTATTTTATAATTTTTGTCATATTCTTTTATTTTTCTTTATAACTTTTTGAGTTTATTATTTATTAAATTGTTTATTATTTTTTTATTTATTTAATTATCCGTTATTTTTTTATATATTAATATTAATTTATTTATTTTAAATTATTTTTTTAAATTTTTGTTGCAAAAATAGTTTTATATATGGATTATATTGAACTAGTGAAAATAATTTGTGAAAATAATATTTTTATTTAAAAAATGCTATTTTTTTAAGTTTTTAACCAACCACAAAACAGTATTTCAATAGTTCTCAAGTTCTAATTAAAATACTATCCTAAGAAATGTAATGATATTTTTCTAAAGATTTCTAACTAAAATATTTAACAAATGTGCTTTAATAGAAATTCTTGGAGCAAATGAACTTTGATTAGCTTTCATTATTTTTTCTTCAGAAAATAAGATCAGAAATAATTATGCTCGTTTTCTAATTGGTGAGAATGTTTCCTCCTTGTTTCCTTTTTGGTGAGTATAATTTTTTTTTCTGATTTATGTTTCTTAAACATATTTAAATTAAGATTTAAGGTTAATTAGTAGGTGCTATTTTAACCATAAAGAAATTTTCAAAAAATAAAATAGTGAGAAAACATTTATAAATGGATAAGAAAATCATTTAAGAAATTTGCAACATAGAATTAATTTTGAAGGGAACAGAGTCACTAAAAAGAGAAAACAAATATTATGCGTAAAAATATTTCGAATGAAATTTAAAATGTTATTCGCATAAAAAATATGATTATTAATATCATAAGTTTGAAACGTAAAATCACTATCATTAGGTGACTTGCAATTAACAGTAATAAAATTTTATAGGTCAAAAATATCTCTCATGAAATTTTAAATTTTATTCTGTTGGCAATTTTAGATTTAACTTTCATAAGTGAACATATTTTTGATATTTTTTTATAAATTTAAAACGTTAATTTTCGATTGAATAACACGTTAAAAGCAAAACAATTATGGAGGAAACATGTTTCGAAGACAATGTTTATTTGTATTTTTTGGGCAAAATATTTAAATTTTGTTCTTACGTGGGTTCACATACGTGGTTGTTTTTTTCTCACCAATTGAAGGCATAAAATCAATATTGTAATCATGTTAATTGAAATGAAAAGAAAACAAAACAATGAGATCTTTGAACGCAATTCCAAATGTTATTAGTATTACGCCATTACAATTGCACCCACAAATAGTTATTTATAGTTATATAAAGTGAGTTTTTCAGAAAAAAAGATTTTCTCTTTCGGAAAGATGAAAACTATTGAATCTATTATATTTAGAAACATTTATTATTAAATATCCATCGCAAATGGCTAAATAAGTGTGAAAAATGTTAATGCCTGCCAAATTTTGGCAACCAAAATTAATAAGCATATCACAATAGCAAATTGCATGAGCAAGATATATTATGTCTAAGAAAATGTCGAAATTTATCTGAATAGCTTTCATTTGTAAATTAATAAATCTTATTTTCAATGAAAAAAAGAGAAAACAATTTGTGCAGGAAAAAAACAGAAATTAAAAAAAAAAAAAAAAACGAATTTTTTGATATTTTTGTCAAGGTTAGAACCTTGGCTAATTTATTAATAATTTTAATTTTTTCAAAAATACAAATATTTTAGGATATTTATAATTTCTATTTCTTATTAATGAATCTTATTTTTCATCAGCTTCAACAGCAACTGGATGCGAAAAATGTCCCTACCATGATTTTAACAAATGTTGGTATTACTGCTTAAACAAAGGTTACACATCAGCTACGTGCGTTTGTTATCCTCCAATTTGTTACTGCTAAATCAATTTCTTTATTAATGCTATCTTCTGGTATCCACACTGTAACGCTACCAAAACCTATTATATGCTTTATTTCCTCTACAGGAGTAACTTATTTGGCAAACAATGAACTAAATATAATTTTAAAGTGTAATAAAGATGATGTTTATAAATTTATGTAAATTTGTGTATTCAATAAAGTAGCAAAAATGTTCCTATTTCTTTTTACTGTTCTGCAATATTCTACTCATTAGCTAAGGAATAAGAAGATGGTCATTTTTAAATGATGATCATTTCTTGGCCCAACCTTTTTTTAATGACATATATAATCGTAATTGAACAACCGACCTAATTTTAAGTTTATGTTATGTAACATAACAAACATAATGTTATATAACAATAATAATTATGTTTTTGAGTTATTTTATTATTGTTAAAATGTCCCTGAGCGTATTTATTGTTTACTATTTCGGATTATTGGGAAACAGTAGAACGTCCTTCTATGTGAAACAAAAAATATTTTAATTAATTATCTCTTATCTTTAGAAATTCTGTTGTTATTTTTTCACAGTCAAATATATTCTAATACTCTCCATATTGTATGCATAAAAAGTGAACATTCTTATTTAAGATTATGCACGAATATTTGTGAAAATGTAACATCATGAATATTCTTCGAATTCATGACAGCGGACGGAGCTGTCGTGTTCCTTAAGTCTAAATTTTAAAGCGCATTTAAATAGCCTGATGTAGCTATGATCGTTCTGACAAGAAATGTGGTAAATGCCCTAGCGATTATCAAAGCTAATAGGATCTTTATGACAAAGCCGATTTTGTAAACAAGTTTTCTTCATTAACACTAGTTTCTGATATCCACTAGGTTATGCTGTAAAAAAACCTATGAACTTTTCTGAACAAAATTAGATATCCTGCAAACAATGTATTAAATAGAAATGTTAAAAAAAATATCTGTTTTAAAAAATGATGTCTATGAAATTATGTAAATTTGTACGCTCAATAAAGTAGTAAAATTATTTTATTGATATGCTGCAATCTTATATTGTTGTTAAAGATAAAGAAAATTGTATTTGTAAGTGATATTAAAAAGCTTATTTTTTCCATTGTTTTTATGTTTCTTTTTTAAATTAATGAATTCCATTCTTTTTAAAACTATTTTCTGGAATTGTTTGCTGTATTATGATTTAATTCTATTTAATGCATAGCATGAAAGTCAACAGAGATTACAACAAAAGTAAATTCGAAAGGCAAAGTTGTAGCTCAATATAGAAATATTATGAACAACGGTGAATTATATAGGTTTTAAAGAAAGGAGTTAAAATAATTTTGGGCGCATTTTTTAAAAAAATTCATTTGAATTTTCAGAAATGCTTCTTTTTGAATTTCCTTTTGTACAGTTTGTATTTTTCAAGTTTGCACAAAAATTGCTTAAATATTTTTTATGAATCGTTTTTCAAAAATATAAAATTTAAAAAAAGTGCTGTGTTTTCAATTTCTGTTTTAATTAAAATTAATATTCAATATTTAATATTCAAAAAAATAATATTCAATATATTCAATATTAATAATTTTTGGTTTATATTAAATAATAAACAACTTCACTTCAATTTATCTATGCTTTACATTGCCTACGGCCAATTTTACATTAACTTTGCATAATCTGCATATACATGGATCCTATATAATGAGATAAAAACGCAAAGAAAAACAAGGAAAGAAATAAAGAAGAAAAAAAATTTTAAAAGAAAAAAAACTAATAAAAATATATAAAAAGTTTAAATTTTTTAAATTTAGTTATTAAAAATCTTTTTAATAAATTTTATTTGTGTTTAAATCTTTATTTAGTTTTTAAAAATCCATAAAACAAAATAACGAAACGCTATTATCTCGATGTCAGCTAACACAATTATATCCGCAAATTACAGTGTTTTTCAATATTGCATTAATATAACCAACGCAAACTATATTTATACAATACTGAGAGAAGCACCAAAAAAAATTGATAGGATATTCTTTTGCGTTATTTGCTTGACATTTCTTTTTTCGCGTAGATTTTTTTTTTGGTACTCCTCACATTATATTATTATTATACATTGCTTTGGCTGTATTAATACAAGATTAAAAATCACTCTAATTTCCTGATATAATCGTGTAAGTTGACGATGGAATACATGTATTTCGTTACGATTGACATATTAACAACATTTTCTTACATAAAGCTGTATTTAATTGTATATTTAGAAAGTAAAGATTCTGTTGTTTATGTAGGAAATATTAACATTTAAAATAAATAAAACAAAATTTAAAAATAAAGAAAAAATATAGATAAGAAGCAGTTATAAAGATTAACAAGCGGAAAGATCAGTTAAGGAATATTCCAGCATATATTAAAAAAATAAATTGACATTTGATAGTTTAGTGAGTTTTAATTTGAGGAAACAAATCACATAATAAGATCAATTATAAAATAAAACACTCATACAGATATCATTTGCTGTCATCAGCATAAAATTAATAAAGGTTTTATAGTAGTATCCAATTATTCATTTAATTCGTTTATCGGTTATTTATAAAGTTCTCTGTTATCATTGCGCTTTTAATTTTAATTATTATTCTTAATTGAAGCGTTATAATTACTTTTTAATAAGTTTTATATACGATAAAGCATTTTAGGCAAAACTTTGTTTAATCTACATGTGAAATTAAAATAAAAACTACGAACAAGCAAACAATGTAGGAATTACACTGGAAAAAATTCAGAATTACATTGCGGTATAAAGTATCGGTACTTTGAGTGCATCATATGCAAAATTCATTCTATCATAAATCCATTTTTACAGTAAAATATTATACCGTACTTTTCACAGTAATATTTCGGAAATATTACTAAATAAATATAAAAAATTTCTGAAATTATTACTGTAAAACATAGAGTATATAATATTCTTTCTTCCGTAACAAAATACTAGATAGAACCTTGATAGAAGAGACTTTTTACCGTAATTTTTTCTTGATTTTTTACAGTGCACCTTAATAAAATAAATTAAAATCGATCATCTCCCAATGAGGTGATCCGGTTCGAATGCCAAAGATGTCTAGTCGATTCGAATTTCACATCCAGCTCGCACTGACCACAGTGCTGACGTAAAATATTTTCAGTTTTAGGCGGATCATGAATTAGAGTCCCCATGCTGTCACGTTTTTGTGATTTTCCTCTCTATGTATTGCAAATGCAGGTAAGTTCCATCAAAAAGTCATCCACGAAAGCAAATTTATCCAACTATATGATCCAAGAGTTTGGATTCTTTTGGATTGGATTCAACATTACATGACAACGAATTTGAACAATGGTAGTTTGTAAACTCAAAAAAATTGGGTCTACTATTCAACGTCGGTAACAAAATAAAACAAACAAAACTATTAGATTTAAATTTTATTTCAGCAATTTTTGAAAATAAACCCGTGGTTTTGAGATCTTTTATATGATTAATTTTTGATTTTAGTATAACAATATCTTTAATGTCTTAAAACAAAAATAGTTGTAAAGCAATCATAAAGTTTCAGGAGTTAAGTTAGAGAAAATGGAATTATCGTGTTTTAATATACATTTGTTTTATCCTAAACCAAGCATGCTATGCCTCATAAAGAAAAATACAATAAAAGAAATTAGAAAACAACATCAAAACCTAATATAAATCTCGTGAAAAATGGAAAAGATAAAAATTGCTTTATTTTCTAGCTTATTTGTAAGCTGACTACCATGAAACGAAGGCCATATGTTTACTTTATTTACTCGTACTAAACTTTTATTTATTTAAAAAATGCTCTCCATTTAACCGAGGTATTGCTCTTGCCTTTTTCCTGACTCTCTTTCATTTAATCTGTTCCCTAGTACTGCTGCAGTACGTCGTATAAGTTAATTACTGAAGATGCCACAAAAGATCATTTTACGCCAACCCAGCTCATAAATTAATGAATAACATTCCTTTTTTTTACGCAAGTCTTTATCTTTTTCTACTAAAACAAACTGGCATAACAATTCATTTGAAGCTTTCCATCGCAGGCGTTGAAGTATATAAAGGAAAATAACGTCGTCACTCACTAAATTAAAGTTCTAAGCAGTCTTCTTTTCCCTTATCTAAATAAAATACATTTTAGAATGCTATGAAAAATTTGTTTAGAATTTTATTAAATAGCATGTATAGATATTTTTAATTTAGTGCAGTAAATTTAGCTTTTCTGTAAGGTAGAGCTTAATTTTCTTAAAATAAATAAATAAATAAAAGCGTTATATTATATATAGTTCAATTGTTTATTTATTAAACCTATTAAAATTACATTTGCTTCAAAAATATAAAAATAGGAAATGGCAGTCGTAATTTTTCAAGTGCTCAAAAACAAACACCCGTTTTCGAGACTTGCCAGACATGAATGAGAAGAAACAAAAGTGGTTTGAAATATAAAACAGCAAGTTTCTGATGAAAAAAGGAAAAATATTGGTATTTCCTATTTTTTTCTTCAAATTTTCGTTTTATATTTCAAATCACTTTTGCTTCTTCTCATTCACGTCTGGCAAGTTTGGAAAATGGGTTTCTGTTTTTCTATCGTGATTAAAGTATAAAAATGAAAGTATTAGTTTTTCACTTATGAAATTAAAGTTCCAAGCAGTATATTGTTTTCATGTAGCATTCTAAAGAGTATTTTATTTAGAACAGAAAATTTTTTTTGAGTTGTATTAAATTACAAGTATACACTGAGAAAAAATTATGGTCAAAACTTCCAAAATATGGTTCAATTCACCATGTTTCTAGCACTATGGGTACACCAGAAAGCTCGATATTTTTTACGAAATCACTTTGTTAGTAATTTCGGTTATATTAACTATAAAATACGGTCTTATAATTTGTGATAAAATTTAGTAAATGGGACAAAATATGGTAATTTTATCATGATTCCTTAGAGCATGACATGAAAACAATTTATTCAGTTAAATTTACTCCTCAGAGTTGTATTTTTTACTAATTGTTTGGTTATAAAATTATAATTTCGAAAACCAGAATTCACTGTAAACCCGTTCTATGTAAACAAAATAATTCACAATGGTTTATAAATACCATATATTTTGGTTTTAAATCTAGGATTATGATTTTTCAACAAGAAATGTTATTACCATACAGTATGGTATTTTTAACAGAATTTTTTCTTCGTGCGGATATTTTGAAATTAATGCAGTAAATTTAACGCATCTACAAGGAATTGCTACTAATTAGAAAAAAAAAACAATATACTATCCATAGTAAAATAATATATTTATAAGTTAATGTAGTATTGTATAATTATGTTTCTGTTGTAAACAATGTTTTCAATAAATTATTTTTATGAATAATAAGAACGTCTGTAAATGCTAGATATTCTTCTTTTCTTCGCGTTGAACAGAAATTTCTTAGAAAGGTAATAATTTATGCTTAAGAAATAGTTTGACGCATTTTTAAAATGAAATCTATTCTATGCATTACATTTCAGATAAAAAAAGAAAAATTGCTTAGAAATGTATTAAATCACATATATACTTTTTTCAAATTTAACACAGTAAATTTACTAATGGTAAAAAATACTGGTAGAATAAAAGAAAAATTAAATTTATTACATACCAGCTGAATACCCATTCTAGGTATGGAATTATGAAGATAATAAGTAATATATAAACTACAGTTACACAATGCATTCATGTACAAAATTGAAAAATATAAATCAAGGCAATTAAAAAAATTTTAAAGTCATTCTAACTATTTTATCATTATTTCTCCTCATTCCGAGTAATCCACTCGGAATGAGGACAAATAACGATTAGGATACAATAAACGATTAAGAAAAATAGAAGTTCAATTCATCAAAAAGAAAAAAAAATAATAACAAAATAAATATATAAATAATGCACAAATGAATGTAATAAAACCATGACATCTCAGATTTACTGCAATCTAGCAACTTTCACGATAAATTGGCATTTTAGTTTATAGATTTTTTATTTACATTATGGTTTACATTACTAATATTTATGAAACCACGTTTCAAAAGTATAACTATAAGCAGAATAGAAACTAAATGTATACTGAATATCGAAAAAATGTACTATTCATTACAGTCAGGCCATCATAGGCGAAGATTAACCACAATTAGCCATTTTTTCCGATGAATAATCACTTTAGTATAAGAAATATATATTTTTAATTTCCATTGTGAGTATTTTACCAAGATGTGTGGAAACGTGTTACAAGCTTGTCATTGTAAATAAAATAATTATTTAAAAATTACATCTCCCATAATCAATCAAAAATACAATAATATTAAGAAAAGTACAATAAGCTTGAAACTCGCCTGCGAATAGATAGAACAAGGGGGTGCTAAATATCACTGATTATTATTATTTTAAATTAATTAATAAAAAATAATTTCTTAACAATACGTAATGGTCAGCTTCACCTTATGTTTTTTAGGATCAAAGATTAAAATTACCTCTTGCTGTCCAAATTCTATGTTCTAATTAAAAACAGTTCTGGAGTCACAAGGGAAGTATACAGACAGACAAACTTCTTTATTTTCATAAATATTGAAATTTTCTATTAATTAGAACGCAGGCGTAGTTGTGGGATTTTTTCCATATCAGTTTTTTTTATCCTATCTTTTAAATAATACTTTTAAAAACAATAATAAACGTGCTATTAAGTTTTTTCACCTGCCTTTGTGTTGAGTATAAATTTAATAAAAATGAACATTGCAAATTGTAAAAAATATGAATGGTTATGAGTGTGTCATACATGGAAATTTCTGTAAAAAAATATTTTAATAAGTTAAATTTATGTATTTTAACCACTTAACGTGCTGTTGAAAAGAAACCAAATAATGAATGATGAGCCCATGAATTAAACAATAAAATAAGAGCAATCGAAAAATAAATAAAGAAAGGCTTTCGCAGCTAAAAATTAATAAAAAAAATATAATCTGCAGTAACATGAAGATGAAAAAAAGATGAATATTTCTTTTCATTGGCCTCAAAATCATTAATTTTTCAGTTGAAGCTTCACTCTTACACTTAAACGAAAAATGGTTTGCATAATTTTTTAAGCTTTTTTTTTTTTTACCAAAAGCTTTTGCAAATGTGGCTTATTGAATAAATCGTTTTCTTTTTCAGTTCGAAATAAAAGTAAGTCTTATGAAACCTTAACAACACCACCCCCATCTAACGCAGTGATACAAACTTTCCACAAGACTTCTTAATTGTGCTGCTGCCAAAATTATGTAACTAACATTTATATTACGCATTTACATAAAAATCTTAATTAAATTTACCGCCTGCAATTAATGCAACGTTAATTAAGAAAAGCGTCAAACGACTCAATTGTAATAAAGTAATTAAAAGGAAACTAATAGGGTGTATATTTTTCAGCTAAAAATACATTGAACCGAAATACCTAACTACAAGATCTTTTGATTCATCATCAATTTCACCAATTCTATTGTTTCAATAAAAGTCAATTGTTTAAAAGAATAGTTAGTGCATCTATTTGTAGTTAAATTAAATAAATTCTCTCGTGAGAGAAAATGTATTTAAGAAGAGAATGGCAATTACACTTCACAGAACATTGTATTTAGGGAAAGGATTTGTTAGTAAATGTAGAGGTAAGCTTTCAATAGATAGTTAAGTTACAATTTGGAACGTACGTTTCTTTAAATCTTTTATTTGCATATAGATTGTTTTACTGCAAGAATTGCGAAGTTAAGTGTAAAATAAACTCTTTTTTTAGTTTCTTAAATTATTTGCAATTGTTTGCATCTTTTTTCTTAACTATGCTCTTTGTACTGCTACATTCCTTTCATTTTCTTACACTTAAAGGAAAATTAAATAATTTTTTTTCAGAGGATGAATAAACTCAAAATTTTAACTCTTGTTATCATAATAATCAGCATATTTGGTGAGTATTTTTTGTACTTCTAACAATCTTTTTTTTTCTGTTTTAAACTAATAATTTTGGAACAGGATATTTACTTAAATGTTTTGCACAGAATTTAAATTTTTAACAAACGCATAAATGCTGACAATTATTAACACTAGAAAGACTGAAACTTAGAATATACCTATATTGCCCCAAAGCAGTCAAAATGACTGGATTGTAAAAGAATAAATAATGTGTAAAGAAATTTGTTTAATATTAATTTTTAATATTTTTATATTATTTACAGTTATATAAGAAGTTATAAGTAAATATTAACAATAAGGAAATTATAAGTTGTGCAAAATTCTACGAAATTTTGTCATTATAGGCATCATTGTTTTTTCTAATTGAAATTAAAAGCAGTCAAAATGACTTCCTTAGGCAATCTAGTGTTAAAATAGCACAGATGAGTGCTTCTTGAATGCTGAAGGCAATAGGTTCAACTACAGATAATTCTCAATTCTATCAATATTTATGCTATATGCACTAAACTATCACTACTTATTAAATAAATAATTCCAAGAAACGGAAGCAAATGATATAACTTTAACTAAAAAAAACTTCATTCGCTTCAAAAATATACAGATTGGATATAACAGTCGACTTGTTTCAAATGTACAAAGTTATGTTCCAATTTTCAAGACTTGTCAAACGTGAATGAGAAGGAACAAAAGTGATTTCAAATTTAAAACGTGAAGTTCTTTACGTTTTACATTTTATATCACATTTTTTCTTCGCATTCACGACTGTCAAGTCTGGAAAATAAGCGTCTATTTTTAAACACTTGAAGCATGACGACTATTATATCCAGTGTGCATATTTTTGAAGCAAAGAAATTTTCAATCAGATAATTCACTACTCATGTAAATTAACATAAAACATCATCATTAAATGAAATTAGCATAAAAATAAATATTTTCATTGAGTTACAAGCAATATATTTATGAAGAAAAAATACTATTAGTGCTCTGCAAGTTACATAATTGTGACAATACTTTTTAATGTTTCGGAAAACGGCATTTTGTTGGCACATTTTTGATATTTCTGTCATTTGCTAAAATATTATCAAGTAACATATCCTATTTAATCTTTGTACTTAGTAATATTTTTTTATTTAAAAATAACTAGACACCATTGAGATTCTTTTGCTGTTACTTTGCATCTATTGTCATCATGAACGTCTAAAATTTGCTCTTTTAGTTGAACGCTTTTTTAATAAATTTATTAAAAACTTTTGCGATAATTTAATTTCTTTCCCTAAGCCGAATTATTAATTTGTTCTAAAAATTTTACCGTGAATTATATTAAAACCCTTTTGTTATCAGAGCTTAGAACAGTCTTAAGCTAACACTATTTGGTGAATAACCATAATACGTATAGATAATTTATCTTTTATACTTTTCTGTTGTTTTATAGTTTATTCAACTCAGAAATACAAAGTTCTTATTTCATTTCTGAGTTAATATTAAAATATTTTTTTAAAATTCTGCACTGTGAAAATTTTTTAGTGTATATTAGCTTTGAAATGGTGTCAACAACGTTACACGGTGTAGAGAAACATCATAAGTAACTCTTAGATCTACATGTTTCACTACGCCAAAAATATATTTAACACTATTTGGTGCACGTTACTATTTTGTTACTCGGTAACACTAAATTTGATAATTAGAGTAAATTATGATACACATAAGAGTCAGTAATGCTATTTTAACGATGTAATATAGAGTAACATTTATTAATTTAGGATTTATCTACAAAATAATTCTTAGAATAAAATTAGTCAGGTAATGAAACATGTACGCAGCGCAGATAAAATATTATGTATATGAACTTGGTTTTAGCAAAACCGAAACAGATAGTAGTTAAAATACACGCATTTTTATAACAGTTTACTTCTGAGGAATGTTCAGCACTGCATGAGGCGAAATCGAACTTTCACGTTCTTTGCTCGATTTTAATCAAGAAATATGGATCACGTGACGGTTTCTAATGTTACACTGAAATTGGCAAAAATAACTCATGAACGGAGTAAATGAATCTTATCTTGGTATTTTCAACATTGAATTCGGCTAGGTATACATGACAATTTCTACAGGGCGGTTTCACTAATTATTTAATCCGAATCGTTAAACGTAACAAGTATTTCAGTACTCTAGATTCGAACAAAAGTTGCTTATTTTATCTGCAGAGATTATTAAAAAAAGGCGGCAGAGAGAAAACACAATTTAAAAATTTTGAAGAATTGTTCCATTTATAAGTGTGTTAGTTGAACATTTCGGCTCTACCAGTTTTAGATGCATATTTTTAAATGTAGTTGCATAACATTGAATTGAAGACGACAATAGAACAAAGAATGAAATATTTTTTTTTAACTATCTGTATCTTTTAATTATGCAATTTAAATTGCACTCACTTATAAATTAAAAAATAATATTTATTCTAGATATAAATTGTATATATTTGTCTTAGGTGCTACTTATTTATATAAATGCAATAATTATTATTGATTTCAATGCGAAATTTTCATTTTTGTGTATTTTAATCTTTTAATAGTTTCTTATTAAATATTTACTTTTCTGATGTTTTTTTTATCATTAATCATTCAAGTTTCTAATGCGCATCAAGATTTGAACATACCATTTAGAGATGAAAATGAAACTTGCCCACTACCTACTAAGGACTGTGAATTTTACTGTCAGAACAAAGGTTACAAAGGAGCCAAATGTTGGCTTATATTAGTTTGTCTTTGTTTCATATGAACTTTGTTTCTAAGATTCTAATATTTCTATAATAGAGGTAATAAGTTTTCATTTGTATGTTTTTTCTTCTTTGAAAAAATTACTATGTAAAAAATTATATTTTTAATAAATATATATTAAAAATTGCCATTGGAAAACTATCACAAATCTCTTTATTTTCCTTTGTTAAAATTACATAAAATGTTTGTTGATATTTTTTTACTTTGTTATTAGTTATTTTAAATTTAAAGAATAATCATGTTTGTGCATTCATTTATTTAAAAATATAAGTTTTTTTTAATTTGTATTTCTATCTGACTATATAACTAACATAGCATCAAGACTAGTCTTCGTAATAATATTTCATTAAATTAAGAAGAATACCTGTTTAAATATTTTATACATCTACGTTTGCTCCATTCGTTCTTTTTGTTGCAGTCTTTAACATTATCAGGGGTTATGTCTCTTTGAGCCTCGTTAAACCTCTATCAAGTCTTTTTTGTTTTAAATTTACGTCTGTAAAAGAGAAATGACCTTTTTAAGGTTAACCTTTTGGAACACTTAAGATTTAACCTTGGTATGCGAAATATCCAGTCATTCGAAGAAATTGTTTTACGTTTTATCTTTCCTTATACTGCGTATTGTACAGTGCTAAAAAAAAGGATCACTTTGAATAACTTTTGATCAAATGATCGGATTTTCGCGATCTAGGACTTAATCTTAATGGTTTGAAAGGATGACCTATATGCTAATTAATGAGTGCAAACGATGTATCAAGTTAAGAAATCACGTACTTTCGCTGAATAAACCTAACTTTTTCCTGACAAATTCGAATTTCGAACCCCCAAAATGTAGGGGGTGGCCGCAATCTAGAAAATATGGACCCAATAGTTTGATCAGAACAGCTCTCCAAAATTTGGACGCTTCAATGCTAATCTTACTTTTTCCGTATTTCGCTATCTCTAAATAACTATTTACGCGAATTGAAAAATTTTTAAGCTCAGTTATAAAATTTGGTTGGCAAATGCAAAAAAAAAAAAAAATTCTAGAAAATATATATTTTTTTTAAATTTTATTTTATAATGGTCTAAGGAAATTTAAATTATAAGGTTTCATTTTTGCACCATTTAAAAAAATATAATTTTACATGGCAAAATACAAATTTTGAGCAAAATCGGTCGAATAGTTCCTGAGAAATCAAATTTTAAGTATCTGACTTTTTTCAACTTTAATTTCCCAGGAATTACTCAACCAATTTTGGCAAAAATTTTGTATTTTGCCATGTAAAATTATATTCTTTGAAATAATGCAAAGAAATTGCATACCTTCAAAAAAATTGTAGAAATTCAAAATGTTTTCCACTATTATTAAATAAAATAATAAAAAAAATGTATACCAAAACTTTTTTTAGCATGGGATTACCTTCAGATAAAATAATTTAATAATTTTGTGAAAAATTTATTTTAATTCGTTTAAAAAGTTCTCAAGATATAGTTCTCAAGTTCTCAAGATAAAGTTCTCAAGATTACAAATTTAAAAGACCGCGAAGTTGAACCATATCATGAATGATGAAATGAAATGGATATTTTAATAGCTTTTACAGGGTGTTATGGGAAAATTATGGAAATAATTCTATACTAATTCTATGTAAACTATCTTTCTTTTACCAGTTTTCGAAGATTTTACATGGCAAAACAGTTGATTCAATTTGAAAAAAAATCGTACTTATAGCTTTTAATGAAGCTTTTTATCCTTGAAGCTTTCCATTCTGAGAAAAAGGAGTGTCAATGTTTGATTACTTTCAGAAAGAAGCATTGAAATCGTACAAATAAAAATATACACGAAAATTATTTTTGAACTAAAAATTCTGAATTCAAGAATTTATTTTTTCCACTAAAAATTTGAAATTAAATTTACAATTTTTACTGCTGAAAAAAATAAAACTTGAAAATTGGATAGGATACGAACCATTTTTCTTCAAAATTCTTGCCGAATTATAGCATATATCATATTTTCTTCACCAATATCCCGATCGTGTATTGCCTACGCGTGGACAAAAATTGAAATCCAGCGCGACATTTTTTTACAGAATAATAAATCTCCGGGATAACCAATTTTCCACCTTATTGACTTTATAAATCTTAATAATCCTCAAAATGCACAAGATGGTGATCCAATCTTCATTTGTGTGAAATATATATATATGTCTCTTACACGGCACCAAAAAAAAGCCTCATTACAACTCCCCGAATGGCAACGTTAGAAAATCGACCAATGATTGTATCTAAAAATGTCACATGCCAAATCTAGCTGAGGTGGCTCAACATATAGCGCTTTTAAAAACGGAAACAATAACCAGAGTGAGCATTAAGGTTGTTCAATTAAGCTGCGGCAAAAATAAAAATAAACAACTTAAAAAATAAAAATGCTGCTGCCAGCCATAGAATTTTTTGAAAGTTAACTTAGCAACATAAATCAAAATGACATAGAAGCGCAACTAGATCAAAATTATGATACCTGAGCACTTGACGTAACAAATCCTTCAATTCTATAAGTGTTGTATCGCCAAATGCCCAAATTAACAATTGTGTTTTTAAAGAAATTCTCTCTATAAAGTATACAAAAGCTAGACGTTAAGAACGTATCCAATGAGCGAGCAAAGCGAGCATTGGATTGCGAAGCAATCCGAAATGAACTGCGAAAGCAGTTCCGGGGGTTGGCAAGCGCCAGCGAGCAGGGGGCGAAGCCTCCTAGTAAGAATATAATTTCTCTTTGATCTTCAAATGGTGTCCTTTTTAACCATGGAAAATATGTATTGACCAAAAGAGTGTGAGGAATGAAAAGCTTCTTTCATTTTTCAATATCACCACAGTGGAAAAACAATCTTATGTAACTAATACAATCCTATTGGATGTTTTCGAAATTGCTAATATTAAAGCTAGAAAGAAGTTAATTTATTCTCCTCATTTTTCATGGTTAAAATTGACATCATTTTTAAAAGCTTCAAGCAAGATCTTTTAAATTGCGACAACAGTTTTGCCATGTATGATCTTCTAAAGCGTTTGCTACTAAAAGAAATATTATTTACACAGGCTCAGTATGGAAGTGTTTGTTTCCATAATTTAGTTCAACGTCTATACACACCTAAATATAATAAAACTATAATATTTCCCATCATAAAAACAAATTTACAGAAGTATTTTACGGAATTTTTATTGCGTAAGTAATTCTTGTTGCATTTATATTCATTATACGGTTTAAAAGATTTACGTCTTTTGAAAACTAGCAGTTTTTTAACTGAATCGACAAACACATTTAAATACAGCTGTATAATCAAATAACTGTGTTCGTAAAATGCAACATTTTTTCTTATTTTAGTTTTAGTTTTAACTGCAAAGTGAACCGGATAATGAAGCTATAAATTGTCTCCCATAGAATAACGTTTTTAGAAAACAAGTCGTTAGTAATTAACGGAGTCAAATTAATAGTTTCTTACGATCCTCATCACCTTTTTAAATGGTCTTATTGCCCCTAATAAATTTTTAGCACTAAAGAAATATATTTCTTAAGCGTAAAACCAACTATCGGAAATAATTGCTTTTAAGTTTATGTAAAGAATTTCAACAAAAACAAAGCTTTGTTTCAAATGGTTTTCCGTATTTGAGAAAACACTTCAATGGTTTTGGAGTTGACTTCTCTTTTTAACTGTTTCGTTAAATTTAATTCATTGCAAATTGGGTAAATTTTTTTTTTTTTAAATATGTTTTAATTAATGATAATTGAATCTGTTTAAAAATGCTTAACTTTTATTTTATTTTTGCAGAGTTCTACATTATATTTTCTAAAGACTATATTTGAACTATGTTAAAATTATTTGTCCAAGGAAATAGCATTATTTTAATTTCGTATAGTTTGAAGCAAATATTTTCAGATCAAATTTTTAAAATTATAATGTAATTAATAAAAAAAAAATTATTATACACTCATTTCCATATAATTCAGAATCACACAAAAAAAGTCTAAAGTAAAAATTTCATCTGTGGAATTATCACTTACATCAGAGAGAATAATTTTCAAGTAATCACAGGAAGTCAGCAGATGACATCTATAGTAAGCCGCAGTAACGAAGGCCTTGCGGAAATGTTTATGTTACGGCCAAAGACCGAATTCGGCCACTTCGCGAATTGGCCGGCCAAATCGCGAATTATCCAAGAACGCTGTAAATTGGCTGGTCAATGTCCGATCTTTTCTTGATTTCGGGAATTGGCCGGATATAATTACATTTATTCGACATTTTAATACTTAATGACGATAGATTACATTTATTCGATACTTTAATACTTACTGACGATGGATTCGAAGATAAATACCGGGCAAATGCATACCGGGCAGTGGCAACTGAACCTTAAAAAAACATCAGTGTAGGATATACCGGGCAGGGGCACCTGGCCTTAATAAAACATCAGTGTAGCGCATACCGGGCAAATGCATACCGGGCAGTGACACTTGACCTTAAAAAACATCAGTGTATGATATACCGGACACCCTCGGCAATTCACCGTCACCCGCGATTAGCATGGAGTAGAGAACATGCAACGTGACACAGTGGGCTTGTGTGATCTTTTCCAACCAGTTTATAAGTTTAGTTTGCAGTCCGATTCATATTGGGCTTAAAAATGGAGAACGCTGTTAGTTTGATGTGGCTTTATATTGGGCTCCCGAACCGATCTGTATGAATAAAATCAGAACCTTGAGAAGCAAAATTTATAGGGACATTATTCTGAAACAACATTTACATTTGTTTAGGTAAGTCATGGGAGTAGAATTTGTGATTACGGATGACAACGCCTGCCCCACCCAGGCAACATCGTAAACGGATACATTTAATATGTGGTTAACACTCGCATGAAGTGATGAGACTTGAATCTGATGGAGCATGTGTGGGAGATTTTTGTCTGACGAGTTGCAGTTGGTCTAAATACGAGTTTTTATTTCAGTTCATACGAGTTTTCATTTTTATTCTATTAAAGATTTTTTTATTTTTATTTTGATCACGTATTTTTAATTTTGTGCTACATTTTTTCTTAACATATTCAATATTACATTTTAAGAAATTTCCACTCAATTTGGAGAATTGACCGTTAATTTATACAGTCCGATCTCTTCTGTGAAAAAAAAAAAAAAAAACATCTAGTGCAGGTATATGCGACGATCCTTCGCAAAACTGGAAGAGCCGTCCATAATTTGATACAACCATATCCCTACTTTGGAAAAATTTTCGTAATCCTAACGGACTTTAAAGCTAGTATAGATGTTGGCTAAAATATACGGCCAGCTGCCAACTTCCTACTTTTTTTTAAAAAAAAAGTTCTGTGAAATTATGCTTCCTAAATCCCCTTGGTCAGTGAATACCCCAGTTTCCCACGGTGGTAACAGCATTCACTTATGAAGTAATTAGTCCCGGATTCAATCCCAGCCGGATACAAAGTATTTTTCTGCGAGCCATCATCCATGTTATGGAAAACAGTAATAGCTGATAGAGATATTTATATAATAGCTAATAGAGATGATAATAGCTAATAGAATAGCTGTTATTATCTCTACTAGTTTATCTCTACTAGCTCTCTCACTCCTAGACCGGTGGCAGAATTATATACTTGAAATGTTTTGATTTCGCGAAGAAATTGCTTGAATCTCAATTGAAGTGAAGGCTTTAACTGAAGATAACTTTTACGAGCATAATGCTAAATTATGGTAAATGACCATATACTTTTAACTACAATATTTATGAGAAGACCTGCATTTTAAAAAGGCTATGATAGTTTTACGGTCATAATTTTATTATCACAGTCAGTGATGGGAACTCATTTTGCCGGTCACTGACCGTAATCTAATGAAGAATACTTTTACTGTGTATATTTTGTATTTGCGAAACCCAAGTACCTTTATAATTATCATAATAAACATTAATACATAAGTTATCCTAAATAAGGGTTTTATAAGTCTCAAAAATATACATTTAGAAATAGTCTTTTTTTTTATTTTGGTATGGATATTTACAGGAAAAACATTTCAAAAGTAAATTTTATGGAAAAGAAAGAAAATAACACTCTGCAGAAAATTTAAACTTATTAAAGTCTAAATATATTTAGAAAATAACATTAAATTTAATGTAATGCATACTTTGTTTTATTAATTGTTACCATAATCGAGTCTGGAGTTTTGCAGCAAAGATTTTATTGTGTTTGACACCTACAGTTTCTTAAAATAGCATGAATTTTTTATATAGTTGAGTTAATTAAACTGTTCTAAGAACATAGAAAGTCAGCCTTTTACAATTAAAGTCACTTCATTTAAATTTCGAATTGAAAACCAGCGTTTGTCGCAAATATATCTCTGTCAAATTTCAATTCACAACGCTGATGGTTTCAGTCTGCAAGAATGGACGTGATTCCTATAATTAAGAACTTTACTTTCAAAGATCGATCACAATAGGGAAGTTACAAAGTTTAAATCTAACTCCGGTTCCTAATGAGGCCGAATAGTAATTGTAAATTTTAATGAGAAACACCTAATTCAATAAAGGAATCAGATAAGGGTAATATATTCTTTCAAGGCGCCATTTCAATTGAAAATTTTGTAACTAGTTGGAAATTGAGGCAAGTTATTTAATTTTAGGGAAACTTCATTTTTGTATTTTTAAAAACAGAACTACATTACCAATCCGAAACAAGAGATATATGCGTAGGACCCACTCGTTTCTTAAGGTTACTTGTATTAAATTTCCAGATTATAAAAAAATGTCAATTTTCTAACCAATATCTGTAATGGATACATTGTAAAAAAGTAACTGTAAATTCGACAAAAAATGCATATTTTCAACAGAGAAAACTGTTTAAAGGTGAATACATATTTTTTTTTAAAATTTTAATCGTTAGCCACGAGCTGCAGAAATCATTATTTATTATAAAATTATTATACCGAAAAATTCCTTTATCTTTTTCAAATTATTTTGCGACTATTTTCCATATTTGCTCTTAATTTACAGCAATTATTTTATGGTTTTTAACATCATATAAATTAAATTGCTATTCGACTTTAATGTATATGATACAATCTACCTGATTATTATCTATCTTTAGATATAACTTTATTGTTTAAGTTAAATGACCAAACATTTTCATAAGGTTGGCCACTATAGTTTTAAACGTTTTTGCATTTAATTTCATTTTAATAAGTAAGACTGTTATGATAAAGAACAGTTTTAGCGTTTTTTTCCCAAAACCAAACACTGGAGCCACGATGACTCAGGGGATAGAGCGTTCGCCTTCCAATACGGCGAACTGGGTTCGAATCTCAGACGATATGAATTTGACATCCGACTTGCACTGACCACAGTGCTGACGTGAAATAGCCTCAGTGGTAGACGGGTCATGGATTAGAGTCCCCTTACCGTCAGGCTAACCGTGGGAGGTTCTTGTGGTCTTCCTCTCCATGTAACGCAAATGCGGGTTAACTCCCTTAAAAAGTCCTCCACGAAGGCAAATTTCTCCCAATACTCTATCCAGTAGTTCCCTTGTCTTCTGGATTGGGTTCAAAATTACAAGGCTACATTAGTTGTCGTAAACCCATAAAATTGGGTCAGCTGTTCAACGACGGTTATATATATAAAAAAAACAAACACTAGAACTGTGATTTAGGGGATAGAGCGCACACGTCCTATTAAGGTGGACCGGATTCGAATCCCGGCTTTGACAGTTCATGCGAATTCTTCTCCCCTCTCTACCGACTCTAAGACTGATATAATTATTTTATAGAGTTTCTTTTTTTAAATAGCATAGTTTTTTTTTTTTTGTTGAAATAACATATTTATCTGTTTAAATTCGCCCATTTTTAAATAACAGTAATTTTTTCCTGTGAAATAAACGGCTTTTTACAGGCACTGCAGCTGAAAATTTTTTTTCTGTAAATTTAACAGATTTTATCTTTTACAGTGCATGCTTCACATTTTTTTTAAAACAATAGAGAATTAAACTTTTTAGATTATTTTTTATTTTTATAAACATCACACGCGATCATTTCCAATATTATGGGGTAAATAATAGTTAGTGAGCAGTAATCTTTTGATAAGGAATACTACCCCGAGTTATTTTTAATGGTATAGTTAACTCATTTTTTTGGTAAAAATCGATGAAAAACAAGATTGAAGAACTAAGATGTTCCATTTCAATAATTTACCTGCTTTGCTTTGAAAAAAAAATATTTTCAATAGTGTTCTATATTGTTATTGAGAAAAATAACAATAATGGTTTTTTCGTCTGATTCTTAAGAGATATCAAAAGTATAAAAAAAAATATAACTTAGTCAAAATATCGTATATTTTTAAAATTCAAACTTTTTCATGTAGGTTTTTACTCAGAATAAAATAACAATCAATGAAATATTTCCTTTTCTAGAAATAACTTAAATGATTTTGATTAATGGGATTTTAATACGACTTTTAATGACTTTGGGAGACGAAGAATTGAGACTATCTAAGGTTTCCGGAGACTTCAATAAAGAGAAGAGTTACAAGATATATTGGTTAAAATGATTTATTACATGTCAAAAGTCATATAAAAAATTGATGTTAATGATCATAGATCATTGTGTGAATTCCACAATATCTATAGATGGCTTATCTTTTTTCGTTCATTTTTCTTTGTTTAACATTTGATCTTTTTAGTCTATATCGTTGGCGAGAAAAAATCTCTAAACCATTAAAAATGATGAACAATAGGTTTTAACAAATGCAAGTTCTGTTTATTGAAAGATTAATGAAACTGGTAAAACAGAACAAATATTTCCTTAGAGATTTGAAATTTTTTAAAATTACTTTTTCAAGACTTCTTCATTTTATGTAACCAGAAATAGATAAACATGATAACTTAACTGCGTGATAGATCTATTTTTTCCTCTCGAGTATTATAATTTGTTTTGTTTTTAGTGCGTGTGAATAGAGATCATGTTTTGAACAAATAACAAGTACACACACAAAAGAAAAAAAAACTAAAATAAACATAAAAAATACAGTCTATAAATACTTGAATTTAGAAATACTAGCACTTTAAATGTTTAGAGCGAGATGTATTTTCTTTCATCCGATTGTCTCCTATTGCATAAAAACATATTTCAACGCTGAAAGCCTGTGCAAACAAATAATTATAAATTTTATAACAAATAATTATAAATTTTATAACAAATATTTATATAAAATCATAACTGTGTTCATGGTAAAAATCGTTACTACAGTAATTTTGATATTAGGCGTTCGGTCATTGTGATATGCCATTCCATTTTTGATGTTTTACATGAAGTAATAAAATAATTTTTTATGTAAGCATTTTTTATTTAAAATATGAAAAACGGTGTATCTTTGGAAAAAGGTACTAAAGGGTAATAACAGAGAATTAAGAAGTTCATGGTGAATTTGAACTTAACTTACATCAATTATTTATCAGATAAATTTCATCAAACCATAGGAAGAAAGATTATAAGAATTAAAAAATTAAAAGCAAAGCATTGGCGAAAATATTACAAGAAATATTAAAAAAAAATGAAAAGCATTCTTACAGGTGACCAGTGTAGTGTATTTTATAGTATTTGCTTTATTTTTTAAAATAAGTATTGGAATAAATTTACTTCAAGCTTAAACTAAATAAAAAATATTTGTGAACTTATTAAAGCTAAATTTTTTTATTTCACAAATTTTTTCTAAGCTCCCAGTCAAATAATATAAGCAAAACGAAACAGTTCACACTTTTTGCCAGTTGTTAGTAGTTGGCAAACTGTAAACATTTTTGGTGTATATTTGTCACCGTATTTAATGTAGAGGTAAATTATTTTACAGTGCATTAGTCACATTTTTGAATTACTTTTTCTCTGTCAAATTCTTGCTTATTTAATTAATTATTTTTTGTTTGTTTGTTCATTTATAACATCTATTTTCATGCTCATTAAATTCAATTTATAGTTTTTTAGCTAAACAAGCATATTCAAACAAGCACATTGTTAGTAAAAACATAAATTTAAAAATAACATTTAGTAAAAATTTAAAAGAAAAAAAAAAAAAAAACAAGAGTATTTTTAGTAATATATTTGCACTAATCCTTTCAAACAATTGTTTCTCTGTTAGTTTTGTATAATTTTTTACATGATAACTATAGTTCTGCACTCAAAAACGTACAAAGTTTACCTTAACACCAAAAATTGGGTAACTTTAAATCAGCATTTTTTTTTTACAGTGTAACACTGGGGGAATTAAAGAGAAGTTTAAAAGAATTTCTTCGTATTGTTTGGAATTACATAACTTCGAAGTATCACAAAAAATGAATTTGTTAAAAGTTTCAAAAATTTGTACTTTTTTTGTTACACAGCCTGTTTTGAGTTTAAAATTTTGCATTGTGAAACAACCATGCGCATAATTTTCCTGCACTGATTTATAAAAATGTTTATGAATCTTATAGGGTTTATAATCTATACCTAAACATTATGTTCTAAGAAATATTAAATTTTTGATAAAATAGAGATACTAAAACAATTAGCGGTGCAAGACCAGGGGATCTTGTAGGCCATGACAGTAAGGGTACTATTTTGCCTGCCATGCAATATTAATTTATTTTAACCAATGCATATGCATTTTATACTCATAAAAGCATAATATTATACAGAGTATTTAAAAATAATGTTTTTAAAGAGAAATACTAGATGAGTAAGTTAGTAAAAATTTGTCATTAGTCTAGGTTTTAGAGCGAGTGTTCTTCCTGCATAAAAAGATCACATAAAATTATTTTAATCAAGCAGAAACAATATTGAAATCAATTTTCATAATCTCAAATTTTGGAAACTTTAATTGAAAATTTTTTAAGTTTACTGTAATAATCAGTTTGTTGTTGTTGGCGTATGTCTGTTAAGGCAGAGGGGTGCGATTGTTCTTGTTTACCAGCAGTGCCATCTATGACCAAGAATTCGACTTCTGCCACACCCGTTTATAGGGTGTGACCCATTCAAACATGCTTTCATTCATCCACAGATCTTAATTTTTACCTGAATCAGAGAAAGATCAATCTCCAATTTAGTACCTCCAGAGGTATTGATTTGTTATGGGAACATGGAGGACTTTGCGACTCAACAGATTTAACGTGCATCAGTCCCCATTTTACTACACAGGGAGTCTTTGGCCGGCGGGGTTGGGACCCACAAACTCTCGGACTGACCCCTACCGACCAGGCTATTCCAAACCTAATAATCAATTTATTTTTAAGGAATGGAAGTTATTATGAAGTTATTAAAAAAAGTTAATTTAAATACCGTGTGATTTAGCACAGAGTTAAGAGAATCCAATCGAAACTTTTATTGCTTTAGAACAAATATCCTTATAAAAATAAGGAAACCTATAAAATTATTGAAAAAGTATAATCAGACACAAAAGTGTACTTTATCTGAATAGACACATTTTTTTTTCAATGGATTTGGATTTCTGACTCCCAAAATAAAGGAGGTAACCCCAATCTGGGTAATATGGTCCCTATAGCTTGGTCAGGAACTATCTCTTTGAAAAGCTTCCAGTAGCATCAATTAAACCAATAACTTACTTCAATTATGATGATCTTAGAAAACTGATTAGATTCAGGGAAATTTGAAGACAAGAAATCGAATAAAACCCATACAAGAAAATCTAAAAGGCTTACGCACCTTTATCAGCCAAAAATCTTTTTATACGACTGACCGAGAGAGGGTTCTTTAAGATAAATATTTCAGGGAACACCGTGTATGGCGTGGCCCAGTGGTTAGGGCTGTGCGCGAGTAAGATTCGTTGTAAACAGAATGCCATACAGAATGTCTACAATGATTTGGGGGTGCAAATGTAAAACGGTGTTTTATTTACTGATAAAACGTGTAAAAATAAAAAATAAAAATTCCAGATTTTCCATTTTTAAAATGTTTTTGTAGTAGGTCAAACTAAGAGCTCTCAAATTTACCGTTTCATTATTGTTTACTTGTATTTTTTCAGCTGATGCGTAATATGTGAAATGAATAAAATATATAGTGCGATTATAAACTTATAGTACTAGTTACAATGTACTAGTTATTTTAGTTATTTTAAAGCAAAAATCTCTACATCATTAAGACGTTATCTAACAGTGCAGAAAGTTACTGTTTAAGGCAAAAGAAACTTTAAATATCCTTTTTTTTACAGTAAACATTTTGATTGATTTAAGCCTTAAATAGTATGTAACATTAATTTTCCGAAAATAAAAACCCTATCACTGTATAAGTTGATAATTTTAATTTTTAATCAAAATATTAAGGCATAATTAATATGATTTATTTTTAGGAAAAACTGGGAATCGCAATCCAGGGTTCTTCAAAGTGAAAGTCATAAATTACATCGCTGAAAAGAAAGGAAGCACCAACAGGACGGTAATTCATCACAATCATTGTCTGACACTATCAACAGTTTCGGTTACAATTATCCCCACACAATCATTTCACGGTCGTTTGCGCAGATGATAACTAAAGCAAATGAGATCATTTTGAATCAATTATTTCTGAGCGGATGCATTAATATGCTGAATTAACTTTACGCCGAAGGAATTTTAAAGCTTTCATTGATTTAATCAGCATTCTTTTAGTGATAGATGGCATCCGTTATTTATTGTTTTCAGTACCAGTTATTTAAGTAACGAGTATTAAGAACGTGAATAAATTAAGTTCTAGCTTTAAGTTCAACCTAAGAATTGAAAATTTTGTACAAAAGTATAGCTGATATTTATTTTAGGGTTACGTTGCTTTATATAAAAAAAAATTATAATAAGTTCTGATATTTTATTTTTGTCGCATGCATTATCATTTGCGAACGGATGCTAGAATATGCTAAATTAACTATAAATCGAATTAATTCTTTTTTTTTTCTCATTGATTTAATCAGCAGTCTTATCGTGATGAATGGTACCCGTTTTTTATCGTTGTCATTAGTATCCGTTATTTAGGAATGGGTATTAAAAATACGAATAAATTAAGTACTAACTTAAAAGTTCAACGTAAGAAAATATTGTTCCTTAAGTTCTCATTGGAATTATCTATTTTTTTTCTTATTTTTTTTTATATATTTTTTTATTTAAATATTGTTTCGGGTTAAAATCAATGAGTTATTTTTATTGAATTACAATTCTACTATTATGTAAAGGTGAAAGAGCAGTTACAATTATGCCCACACAAAGATTTCATGGTTGTTGGCGCAGACGATAACTAAAGCAAATGTGATAATTTTGAATAAAATATTTCTAAGCGAATGCATTCATATGCTGAATTAACTCTACGCCAAAGAAACTTCAGAATTTTCATTGATTTAATCAGCAGTTATGCATGACACCCGTTATTCATTGTTTTAAAAATCAGTATAAAGAGCGAAATGAGTATAAACAATGTTAATAACTTAAGTACTGGCTTTTAATTTAAATATATAAAATTTTGTATATAAAATAATCGCTAATATTTTCTTTTTAGAGCTCTGTTGTTTTACACTAAGAAATACGATTGATAAAAAATATTTTTTTTTTAGATTTATTGTAAATTATGGGGAAAATTAACATAATTTTATAATTCGTCCTTTTGACATTTTTAAAGCAGTTTTGAAACTCTTTATTGGAAAACTGCTTTGATCAATCACTTCACAAATACTATGATTTAATCCAATTGTAAAATCATTGTTAAAGTAAAATGAAATTTGACTTTTATAGTTTCAAAAAGTCTTATTTCATTTAGCGTATACATGAATGGCAAAAAAGTCAGGTATGGAAATGCCACAAGAAACAAAACCAGTATTTTACGAAAAGGTAATCAAATTAAGGTGTCTGAAACTACATGACAGAAGAAAAGGAATATAAAACTAAAAGAGTGCCAAGGTATCGTATTAATACCTGAATAAAAATATATAAATCTAAAGTTAAGACTGATAGCAATAGGACCTATAACAAAACCGATATTTCTTGGCAGGTCAAAGAAATTAATGTACTTTAAGCTTTAAATATCACGGCTGACAAAGGAAACACAAAAAATTAATGACCTCAAAAGTGCCTATGTGTAGTGACATACTACTATCAGAAGAAAAATATAAAAACGATACATGGCAAAACCGATATTTCCTGAAAAGGTAATGGAATTAAGATGCTTTAAATGTACGACTGATGAAAGGGAATACAAAAAATGAAATACTACAAGAGTGTCCATGTGTCGTAATCTATTACTTTACGAAGGAAGATAGCAAAAAGACATCTTATAAAATCAATATTTTCTCAAAAGGTAACGAAATTAAAGGGCTTTAAATGTTACTTTAAATGTTAAAAGGGCTTTAAAAATGAAAGACCAAAAGAGTGACCATGTGCCCTGACATATCACTATACGAAGAGAGATAGTAAAAAGACCCAAAATAAATTCGATATTTTCTGCAAAGTTAATGAAATTAAAGTGCTTTAATTGCTGTTACTGACGAAATGGAACATAAAAATTAAAGACCACAAGAGTGCCAAAGTGTCGGGGAACCTGATACTACCTGGTAATCCAGTATTATATTTTACCTGACTTGGAATCTGTTATCGTATTTAAAAAGTAAACTGTAAGAGAAAAAAATCCATTTGATCTTTTTTAAAATGTATTGTGCAAAGAATCTTTTATTTGCATAAAAACTTTGTTCAATATAAAATTTACAAAATCATGGGTAAAAGAGTAAAAGGGTAAAATGTCTTTTTTTACAATATAATACCGTTTTAAATTATTTTATTACAAAATTTCAATTCAATTTATGAAGAATAAGAAAATTAATAACCAGCGATGAAAAAAAGAACAATTTCGTTATTCGTTCTTTATTTTCTTCCAATCTAAGAAAAAGCGAAAATGAATTTTAAAAAAAGGAATTTTCAAAGCCTTTTTGTCTCTACTTCGTTTAAAAGCGTTTTTATTCATTAATTTAAAATGCAAAACAAACTAATTGGATTCCAATGGGGGTAAACATGTTTCATTTGTTTTTGATATCTCATGATTGAATTATTCTGAAGATCAAAGAATTGTGGAACATTTTTTGTTAAAATCTTTTAAATAAAGTGTATATAAGGGTTTGAAACTTAATGGGTACTAAACATCTGACTCAAAAGATTAAATTAATTTTTTGCTGGAAGAAAAAAAAAAGTTACAGAGCGCCTTCTAAATGTTTAATACAGTCCATTTTTAGATTATGGACAAATTAAATAAAATGATTGTGAATAAAATTATAAATAAAAAAAATTCTAATTGCAGAGAATTAAATACAGTAACAGGCAAAAAAAAAATTTTTTTTTTCCGTACATAAATATTTCAGAAGTGTCCTTAAAATCAGAATTAAAATTGTGGGCCATAATTTTTTTTAAATTTCTTTTTTGGAAACAAAAAGTATTTATGGGGTTTTTGAAACAGTAGAATAAGCAGAAGACTACACTATTAGAAATTTCATTTTAAAATTATGGTAAAACAACGACTGTCCGTAAGTTTACGGTAAATAACATATTTTACCTTTACGGTTTTGAAACCCTTTACAGTTTGTATAGTTATAAAACCCTGAATGCAAAACTATACGGTTTGTTAACCATTTACGACAGGCACGGTTTCAAAATCATGAGAAAGAAATTTACCTAGACATTTGACCTTGGCGTTTTGTTAGATAATGGGTATTGGTGAATGCAGGATATTGGAAACTCATGTTTTGAAGGGAATTGAAAAAATAGTGTGATGTTAACTCTATGACTCGAACCCTCGTTAAGTCTGTCATGAGATTGGCAGATTAACCCTTTCGGCTGTAATGTGTACTCAGAGGCTTCATTAGGTAGGCTTAGTTGATGCGATAAAATTCTGTTTGTTTAACAGTATTATAGGTGAAAGCAAGCTAATAAACGGTTTTTAACAGTTAACAGTTTAAAAAAAATTCTTATTTATGAGTATTTGACTGTTTTGCTTGAATGTAGTAAAATAAGAATAGGTATTAATATCATGATTTAAACAAACTGATCATTCCCAACGTTGTTTAAATGACATGTTTACTTATATGCACACATGTTTTATGTTATACGCTTTTGAAAAAAAGTGTGTAGTATTTTTATCACAGTAGAATTTCACTAATAGAACATTTTTTTTCTTTTGTATGAGATTATTTAACTGACATTAGATGTTTTCCTGTCGCTGATATCAAATATGTAATTATTTTCGTTGTACAAACTACAGTTTTTTTAATGACATTTTAGTTTTTTTTTTTTTTTTTTTTTTTTGTCTAAATGTGCAAATTTAAAAAAGTCTTATATAACAGATGTCACCATAAATGAAGCGACAAACTAAGTTAAAGCGAAACGACTAAGTTAAAGCGCATGATCAGGATTAAAATCGTATAAGAACCTATGCTGGCAAATATCTTTATACTCTGCTAGGGGTACAACCCTATTATGAACTTATTGCTTTAAAATAACCTGTTTTTCCGAGTGTTTCTAAAAGGACATAATAGGGAATCACCCCTAGACAGGTACGATGGCATGTCCAGCTATAGGTTCCCATGCTTTGTTACTTCTGATGAGGTGCTCTAACTCCCATCGGAATTTGGTCGCAACATTTACGTAATCACCTGTTTCAAATTGAAAAAAAAAAAAAAAAATCATTAACATTTAAGAAAACAAATTCTGCAGCTTTAATAGAAAAAGTGATTTTTATTTGAAATCCCTACACGTGATTTAGTTAAGATCAAAAATTTGTATAATGCAACAAAAAATTTGCTCCCCTAGAAGGTTATACGATTAATCAGTAAAATTGCTATATTTTGAATAAAAAAAAATTTTGCCCAACATTATTGTTATAACATGTATATATGCATGCAACACTTTAAAGTTCGCATGTTACATGCTGTTAAAAATAGTGTACAGTGTCCGTGTAACAGTAAAACAGTTATAAGACTAGGAGGTTAAACGATTAATAAGTTAAGATATCACGTACTATAGAACACTGTTTAACATTTGATCAATATTGTTGAAATAACATGTACTTGGTTTCTTTTAATACTCTCACCGTTTTTCATAAAATTTTTCATTTTAACTGTAGATGTCATAGAAAAAATTCTAGTGATTGTATAAAGAGAAGGAATATCAGCGAATTCGTTGTTAGAGGCGTAAATGTGCATTCGAAAAGTTTTAACTATTTTAATAATTTTTTTAGATAGTAAAAAATAGGCGCTTTTAACGAAGCGTCTGACAAAAGAGAAGGCAACTACAATCTAGGAAATATAGTCTCATGGTTTGGTCAGGAGAGCAGTTTAAAGTTTGGACCTCTTAATGTTAATTTTACATTTTTCGTATTTCGCCTTATCTCCAGAAATTTTCAGACGAATTGAAAAATTCGTGCATACAATTACAAAATTGATTTATCCAAAAATTGACTTTTAAAAAGCATTTATCAATTTTTTATTATTTTATTTAATATATGTCGAAAAAATTTGAAATGTAATGTATAAAAGTTTTTGCATCTTATAAAAATAGTAATTTTACGTGGCAAAATATGAAATTTGAATGACATCGGTCGAATAGTTCCTGAAAATCAAACTTTTAAAATGAGACATTTCGAAATTCGATTTCTCATGAGAAATTCGACCGATTTCACTCATTTTTTAAAAAAATTTCTATGTAAACTTATAGCATTAAACATTCTGTACAAAATTGTGTACCTTACATATTAAAGTTTTAAAATAATAGTATATAAAATATTAATGAAAATGTTAAATTGGCTACCAAAATTTAATTTTGTAGGGAAATATCTTTGAATAAATGAATTTTATATTTGCGTTATTGTTTTCAAGATATGGAGAAATACGCGAAAAGTAAAACAAATATTAAGTTGCTCAAACTTTGTACCGATCTCCTTAGCAAAGTATTGGGATCATATTTCTTGGATTACAGCTACCTCTACCCCCTATATTTTGATGGTCAGAAATCTGAGTTCGTCGAAAAAAGGTATATTTTTCAGAAAAAGTACGTTTGTGTGTCTGATTTCGTATCTAAGAATATCGTCTTCATTAATTAATTAGCATATTTGAGATCACCCCCTCAAACCATTAAGACTGATTCCTGCAACGCGAAGATCCGATCATTAGATCAAAAGTTATTCAGAGTGGTCCGTTTTTTAATTTTATTACATATCAGATGATACATTCGCATGTTACATGTCAGAAACTCGAGTAGTTGACAAACATCTGTCTATTGCCATGGCAGAACTAGATCAAAAAAGTTAAAGTGAGAGTTGTTTTTTTTTTTTTTTTTTTTTTGCTTATAAGGGGAGTTTTTTTTCCGAAAGAAATTTGTCGACGTTGTTATATTTTACAGGCTTAGAAATGCACTTTTTTATTTTAAGTTTAGGAATTTGCAGTGACTACTAAATAATATTTTTGTTTGTAAGAAAATACAAATTGCTTTTTTTTGATATTTTTGAATATCCTGTTAAGGAAAGTTTTCAGGACTATGTTTAAATTCAATCAAAGTTGTTACTTTTTTTTTTAAATGTGCTGTTTCAAATTTAATTTGTTTGTAACTTAAAATACAATACGTTATTTCTACCTTGAAATTATCATAATTTTTTTTTGAATCTTCGAGCACATATTTTGAAGATTAGAATAAATTCAACTGATAAATTCAACTGATAGAATAAATTCAACTGATAGAATAAATTCAACAATAGAATAAATTCAACTGATAAATTCTAGCTCGTACTTTTAAACTCTTTCAGAAATGGCATCGTACAATTCTTCCCTCACATTCTACGTTATAATTTATGAAATGAGCCTTTCTTACTCTAGGGGCTCGAGATCACACCAATGTGAGCTCAATGCGGTATGCTCTTATTAGTACGTATGATCTCATTACGTGCGTTCCTTAACCAACCGACGGCTCTTAAGGGGTTAATATTCCTTGAATTAAAATTGTTTCATTATAACTTTTATATTCTAATCTCCAATTAACTAAATTTCAGTAATTTTTATTATTCGTGCTTATTAGTCATTATAAATCTTTAGCTTTCATTAGTTATAAAAAAGATGCCTTGCAAAAGTTCTTTTTGCCACTTATAGTTTTATATGAGCAACTTAAGAAAAAAAATGTTAAAATAAAGGCAAATGAATGGCAAATTTTTAATGAGCCAAGTAATTTCATACACTAAAAAAAATTTTTTTAGCAGAAAAATTAAAAATCTTCTACTCACATCAAAGAGAAACGAAAAAAAAAAACAACTTGTTATATACATCTTAAAAACGATTAAAAATTTACAAAATATAAATAAATAAAATAAGAATATAAGAAAAAAGAAAAATAAGAATAAAAGAAAAACATACAGGATGTATCTATAAGATCGCCTCTAAAACTAATTTTCAAAATACATATCAAAAATAAACAAGGATACACTTTGGAGATCCTAAACCTGGACAATTTTACAGACAAACAAAATTACTATCAAAATTTTGTTTATATAGTAAATGAAATTACTATCAAAATCCGACAAATCACAGTAGAGAAAGTCGTATGCAATGACAACAGGCCGGATTTTAATTGGAGAAGAGTTTCAACATCCAATTAAGATTTTTATTACATCCGCCATCCTGTACTGTAATCTGCTGGATTTCGATAGAGTTTTTTTTTTCTTGGCTTAAATATGAATTTGAGACTCCAAATATTAATACATATATTTTTTAATGTCAATGCATTTTAATAAGGATTCAAAAATGCATATTAATGCCAATCTTTACGGGACACCTGTTTACGTAAAGATTAAGAAAATACAAAATTAAAGTGAATAAAAATGAATAATGGGTTTTTACTGCTCAAAATATTTCATACACTGAAGAAAACTTCTTTAGAGGAAATATAAGAAAAATGTTGTTTATGCGTAAAGTAAAAAGAATTTCTAGAGATGCAAAATAATACTACTATTAATAATAAGAAAATAATAAGGTTAATACTGCTATTACTTATAAAAATATATTTTAAGTAATTGATAAATACATGCACGGGAAAAACAAAATACAATAACTTAAGAACAGAAAGAAAGTGGCATTTTCTTTGCTTTTACAGAAGCCCATGCAGATATTTTACAAGTTTAAAAATACATTTCTTCTAATTTCTTTTTCGTAATTTATAGTTTCTTTCAAGTAGCATTTTCGTTTGAAAGAAAGAACAAATTCCTTCTTTAAAATTATTGAATACCCTGTTCAGTGAAAACCGCTAGAAGTTATTGAAATTCGAACAAAGCTGTTTTCATTTACAGATGAAATTTCCATTAAGGAAAGAAAGAATCAATTCTAAAAATTCAAGCAATTGTATTAAAAAAACTCAAGTACAAAGAAATGAGATATCTTTTAGTGTTGTTGAAAAATTGATTTACCAACAGTCTGAGAATTTTCAATAGAAAAGAAAAAAAAATTAAAGAATTTGCGCTTTGCTATGAATTTATCATTTTATCTTCCAAAGATGAAATTGTTTCAAAGAATGAAACACTTAGATAGAAAAGTTTTTAAGAGTATTTATGGCATCGACCTATTCAATTTTTAAACTTTGAAGATGAATTTAATATCTTCTTATTGGCTTCAATCAATGTAATTTTTAATCTATGACTTAGATAATAAGAATGTTTAAAATCCAGAATATCGTAGATTTCTTTTCTTAAAAAAATCCTAGTTTAAAATAAATTTTAAAAATAAAGAATATTATATTTCATGAAGTAAATAAATAAATAAGGCACTTTCACATTTTGAAAAGCAGGGACTTTATTTGTTGCTATTACTATTATGTCATTTTTTTTGCAAAGAAAAGATGAAAATAAATTCATATCATAATAAAAAACGTAGTTTTCTTTCTTTTTTTATTTTTATAATTAAAAAATAAGTTTATGTCATTAAAATTTCCCTGGAGACTCGGTAATTAAAAGCACACTTATTATTATCATTGCATATTTATGATGTCAATTTAATTAACCTTGTCCCACCGACGCTTCTAAACATTTTTTTTTCTATGATAAACAATTAAAAAAATATTTCAAGGAATATTACTGAAAATTTGTTCATGTAAATTTTGCATTTAAAACAATGAAATGGCTTTATTTAAAATTAAATTTCTCTGATTTGTTTCATTTAATATCTCAAAGGTTAAGAAAAATAAATTTTCTAAATTAAAATTGCAAGTTTAAGGAAAAAACTAAGAGGAAAACTTTAAACATGTTATATCAAACTTAAAAAATATGCTTTGTTGCTTTAATATAAGTGTTTTATATTTAATTGACTTGGTTGTAAGATTATATAAAATTTGTTTAAATCAAAATGTTGTATATTAAGAAACCAAAAGAAATATTATTTGATTGAAAGAATATTATACTTTTTAAAATATATCGAGTATAACAATTTTTTCAATTTAAGCAATAATGATTTCTTTTTGAAAACAATGTTTCATTCGCTTCTTCAATTCTATATTTTAAGATAAAATTCTTAAAAATAAGTTATGTAATAACTCTATTGTCTTTTACTAATAAAAAAAACTGAGTAAATGCCATCAAAACATCTTCTGAGACTTGATAATTGAAAAATATTGGTTATTATCATTTTGTGCCGGCACTTGACCTAACTAAGTTATGAAAGCATTTAATCATTCGTATTAAAATCATACAAATATTTTAAGCAGAAAAAGAATGAAATTTCATTCATGTAAAAGAAATGAACATTTAAGCGAATGATTTAATTAGATGATAATGAAAAAAATCGGATATGTTTTCTTTCCTTCGAAAGTAGGAAAAACTATTAACATACAAATTTAAAATACTATATAAACTTTTTGTCGCACTGTGATGTTTTAAACGGTAATCCACAAATTGTTCCAAAATTTTCGGAAATATGTTTTTATTTAAATACTATTTCTTTTTCAATTTAAGCAAAATCAGTTTACAATTGAAGTTAAAATTTAACTTTTCGTGAAACATTGTATCAATATATTAATTTGAAGAAAAATGACAAACTTTATTTATTTTTAGTGGGGAAAATGAAGTAAAACTAATGATTTCTGTCATGAGAATTTGCTTTGAAAAGGTAACAAAAAACTTTTTTTATACGCGCGTGAGCTTTTTATTAGAAAATAATAAGTAACACAGAAAAAAATTCAGATTTTTAAAATAAGTATTAAAAAAGAAACAAGAGTTTGTTTTGAAATTTACAAAGCATGCAAAACTTAAAAATGAGAACTTTGAACTTTAAACATAACGTTTTCCCTTGACAATTATTTTTTATATACATATATATATATATATATATATATATATATATATATATATATATATATATACTTAAGTATGTATATATATATATGTATTTTCAATATACATAGATATTCAAACTTATGTTTATAAAGAGAAAAAAATATAATTTAAATACCACATGGTATTTTAGTTTATTTCAGTTTGTTGACCTTTCAATCATTTGCATATTTAGATTTGCATATTAATTTTCTTACTTGCTAACACGTTGAATGCTACGCTAATTTTACGCTAATTAACGCTAATTTAATGGCTTGCCCGCCTGGCCAAACCGATTTTCTCTGTATGCCCTGCATTAATTTCTTCAAACCATTTTATTAACGATAATATTATTAAAAAAAAATTAAAAGCATTAAAAATTTACTCGAATTATGTGTTTATAATAATTTTTTCTTCCCTGGTCATCGGTGGCCCCCATTGTTTTCAACATGTTAATAAAAAACATTATGAAATTCAAGAAAGGAAAATCTCCAGAATCACAAATAAGTGCAGATAATGAAAAGAAAGCAACTCTCTATTAAAAAACAACTAACTCATGCAGCTATTTCTATATGAAAGAAAGCTTTCATTTGGAAAAAAATAAGCAGTCCTCTTTTCTCCTTCTTATTACGTTTAGGAACGTATAGCAATATATTTTTGCTTCTAGATAATTAACAATTGTTACATCAAATTGTATACATAAATATTTGATTGTTATAGAAGCTATCCTCTTTTTCCCTTCTCACTACGTTTAAGGATGTCTAGCAATATATTTTTGCAAAGTATGAAATCCGGCATTATATATAATGCCTAAAACTAGCCGGCAAAGTATAAAATGATTACTATTTTCACACATTGCCTAGGCATTGTATATACTAATGCCGGATGCTATTTAGGCAAAGTATGAAATAAACGTCCTGATGAGGTTATTATGTAAATGACGTGCATGTTATTGTGAATGACCGAAAACGGTGGTTGTTGACTTTCACCGGTGAATGTTGACAATCACGTAGTCTCTTTGGTGAATGTCTGAAATATTTATTACATCCGATTTGATATTAATTTATTCGTGGATATAATTACATCTATTCGGTATTTTAATACTTACTGACGATAGATTAGAAGAAACATCAGTAATTGGAGTATCGGGCAAATATATACCGGGCAATGATACTTGACCTAAAAAAAAATATCAGTGTAGGGTATACCGGGCAAATGTGTACCAGGCAGTGGCCCTTGACCTTAAAAAAACTACCATAATAAGATACTATCATAAGACTAATTCATAAAACAGCAAAGCATAAGGGGAGTTTAAATTTTCAATTTTGAATAATAATAAAACGAAATGTTTAACAATGGCAGATACTAATACAAAGAAAAGATGATATTTGAATTTTATACGCAAATACTGTTTAATGAAACATCGGGATATAAATACTTTTAATATTTTTACGCTAAACCAAAGAAATAGGTGCGTTAATAAGAATGTGTCGGCAACAATAAAAAATTGGTTTTAGGCCAAATTCTTTTATGTTATATAGAGATATAATTAATAACAAGTACAATATAAATGCTAATTTTAGGAATAAATACACAATCAAGTTGAAAGAAATGGAGGATGCATGCCATTAAAGAAATTATGAAATTTAAGCAAACATAAGTTGTTTTACAAACAGCTATAATACTTATTTTACTTGCAGATTTTAACATTTTTACACAAAGTAATTTAGCTCTGATAACTTAAAGCGCTGAACCGTTCTTGGGAAGCACGAGGATTCGATTCCTACACTGAGAAAAAAATTATGATCAAAAGTAAAAGAATATCTTAAAATTTATTATGTTTCTGACTCTATAGAAACATGATAGGGCTCGGTAAATTTGCCGAAGTCTTTTGGTAATGATTTTTTTTTACAGTAAATAATAAAAATATGGTTTTATAATATATGAAAAAATTTGAAAATGTGGTGGTATTTGAAAATTTTATCATGATACAAATAATAACTTTAACGTCAAAGATCAGAATTTCAGGTAAACTATTACCCCACAAGTACCATATATATATATATATATATAAATATATATATAAATATATATAAATATATATATATATATATATATATATATAAATATATATATATATATATATAAATATATATATATATATATAATTATATATATATATATAAATATATATATATATATAAATATATATATATATATAAATATATATATATATATATATATATATATATATATATATATATATATATATATATAAATATATATATATATAAATATATATATATATATAAATATATATATATATATATATAAATATATATATATATATAAATATATATATATATATATAAATATATATATATAAATATATATATATATAAATATATATATATATAAATATAATATATATATAAATATATATATATAAATATATATATATATAAATATGATATATATATAATATATATATATATAATACTATATATATAAATATACATATATATATATATATATACATATATATATATATATATATATATATATATATATATATATATATACATAAATATATATATATATATAATAACAGAGCAAAACCCCGTTATTAATATGGGAATATTAGACCAAATATCAGATGAATAATGAGTCCAGATTCTGCACAACTGTTTATTAATTAAAGATGATGAAGCAACAGTTTCCTCCCCTCTCCGGCTGGAGGGGGAGAGACACTTTTCTCGTCAGATCTGACGGAGTTTAGCTAGCACAAGTAAAACACAAAAAGCCACGCAAAAACCATCGGTTCTGCGTTTTATACATAGGTAAGAAGGCAGTCATATTGCATTCCTTGTATTCCTACGCCTCATCGCAAATTATTTAATACTCATAAAAAATCGTTTAATCTTTCCTTATATGGAAGTGAAAGATCTTAAAATAACTTCTCGTTTGAAACATTAATCTAATTATAATTTATTGGCATGTTTACAGCCTTGAATTCCCAAAATAGAATATCTGTATTTTAATATTTTAACTAAGACATTTTATGAAAATGAGTAAGTTTCAATGCTTTTATTAATACAAAAGTAATTTTATAACTTTTGTATTACATCCCCCTAAAAAAACAAATTTTTGGTTAGCCAAAAAAAAAATTTAAATTTAGAATAATATGACTTTATAAGCTTTATGCTGGTATGACTGTCCTCTTTCCTACTATAAACAACATTTTTTCAGTTATGTGAAAAAATATTATTTACAGTAACAACAATAAAAAACATAATAATGCAATTTATCTGTTTAGGCAACTAAACAGAAAGAAAAATATAACATTTATATCTATTTTACTAAAATTTTCAAAAACATTTTGCACACAAAAATATACAAAACGAACTGGACACTATTCATGATTTAATTTTAACATTTGTGGGCTGTGATATTTCCTAAGTTTTGATACATGTACTGTTTCAAAATTTTGTTTACTTAAACTATTCTTTTTATTTATTTATTTTTTTTTATTATTATTATTATTAACTTCTTGGTCATGCTTTCTTTTCCTATTTTTTCTTTTATTTTTGTTACCCTTAACGTCATTTTTTTTTCAGTGTTTACTTTCACTGAAACATCTTAAACTTTTCTTTTTCGATGTTTACTTTTTCTGAAACATCAAACTTTTATTTTTTCGATGTTTACTTTTTCTGAAACATCAAACTTTTATTTTTTCACAATTTTTAACCATAACATTTTGAGAATTTTGTAGTCTAATGTGCAAAGATAAGTTGTTATTGTTAGAATTAGCAGAGGTGATCAATCTCATAACAAATTGAGTAACAACTGGCCAGACACAAATCATAAACAAACAAAAAACTTAGCAAGTTTGCAACCCTACTAAAGCATATAGTAAATCAGTATCAAGCATAAAACTTAGCTGAGTTAACAATTTCGCCTATCATAATAAGAGGAAACTCACAAATTCTGTTAAGTGTTAATTGTCCTTTCGTTAGGGTAACATTTAAGTTTTCAAATTTTTTAATAGGAATTTTTTCTTTTGACACAAAGTCTTTTTCTTTTTTTGTTTTTTTGTCACAATTGTGTTAGGAAATTCTAATATTTTCATTTCTATTTTTAACGTATTTTTAAGTTTATTTGGTTACCATTAGTTTTCAATTTGTGTTAAATCATTTTCCCATCTTTATGTTGGGATTCACTCTCAGCAATAAGAAACTTTCTTTGTTAATGGAAATTACTGAGCTAGAACTGAGCTATGAACTATTTACCAACGTTGGACTCAAGCAATAAATATTTATTCGCTTTTCAATTTAAATTCTAAAAACAAGTATTAATTTCATTTTTCAAAACTATTTGTATTAGTTAAAAAATTTCTTGGTTTAATTTATAATTTCTACCGCACCGCCATTGCATTCAACATAAAAATAATTAAATGGCCTTTTTATCTTAACCCTAAACACTAGTAAAACAAAATTATAAATTCTACTTATCTATAAATCATAGAAACTGTAACACATAAAATAATAAATATGAAAATAATTTCTCAAAATATTCTTATACCAATCGAAACAATCAATTCACTGAAAATAAACATTTCTCAAAAAAAAAATTTCAACAGTAAATACGATCATTGTATAAAAAATACTTGTTTCAATTGAAACATCAAGTATGAAAAAAAAAATTTCAATCATAATCTATTATTTCTGTTTATTTACTTGAATGCTTTTTTTTATATTTAATCAATAAAAATTAAAGAATAAGTTTTACGAGTAAAACATAAAAATATCAAAGGATACGTGAAAAAGTTCGAATTAATCCACAATATTTCTTGAAAGCCACAACATCAGATGACAGTTGATGGAAAATAAAAGATAATTTTTTTTTCTTCTCTTCGTTAAAATGATTCATAAATTAACACCGAGATGAAGGAGCAATTGAAGCACATATTTCTTTGAGTTCAGAGTAGGAGGGAGGGAATGTCGAACATCTAAGTAGACCATCGTAAACCATTCCAGGGTGGGAAAACACTTCATCGACGATTCAATCCAGAGCAGCACTGGCATAACTAAACTTTCCATAGGTCAAGTAGGTTGTAAAGTAAAGGGATGGATTTTCAAATAACACAGCACTAGGAACCGAATCATTTTCTTTATCAGCTTTAGACACTAAATTTCCATGGTATTTCTCAGCTCCAGCCTCCATGTAGCAATAAGGTACGGGTATTTTACGAAGGGATGAGGAATCCTTCGGCTTCGGGGTGAGGTTTTATCAACGTTGCAGCCAGCCGGAAAATAGATAACAATGGTTTCCTTAACAGAGCAAAACCCTGTTATTAATATGGGAATATTAGACCAAATATCAGATGAATAATGAGTCCAGATTCTGCACAACTGTTTATTAATTAAAGATGATGAAGCAACAGTTTCCTCCCTCTCCGGCTGGAGGGGGAGAGACACTTTTCTCGTCAGATCTGACGGAGTTTAGCTAGCACAAGTAAAACACAAAAAGCCACGCAAAAACCATCGGTCCTGCGTTTTATACATGGGTAAGAAGGCAGTCATATTGCATTCCTTGTTTTCCTACGCCTCATCGCTAATTATTTAATACTCATAAAAAATCGTTTAATCTTTCCTTATATGGAAGTGAAAGATCTTAAAATAACTTCTCTTTTGAAACATTAATCTAATTATAATTTATTGGCATGTTTACAGCCTTGAATTCCCAAAATAGAATATCTGTATTTTAATATTTTAACTAAGACATTTTATGAAAATGAATAAGTTTCAATGCTTTTATAATACAAAAGTAATTTTATAACTTTTGTATTACATATATATATATAAATATATATATATATAATATATATATATATATATATATATATATATATCATATATATATATATATATAGATATATATATATATATATATATATATATATATATGATATATATATATATATATAAATATATATATATATATATAAATACTATATATATATATATATATATAAATATATAAACTGCTGTTTGTAGAAAATGCAACACCATGAAGGAATCATCAGAATCAAATGAAATTCGCAGCAAATGTCAATTATAGGATATTATGCAAATTAATAAAGTTTCAGAGCCATCGCGCGTGCGTGGCGCGCGCAGCGCCCTCTGAATTGATGCTGAAAGCGTATAAATAAAGTGCTGTAGCGGGACGTTGAAAATAGTCTATGATTATTTGTTAGTGGCAAACGTTTAGTGAGACCTGAGTATGCCTCCACGACGGAAGAATAAGAAATTCAAGCAACTTACGGAGTTTGAACGAGGGAGGATAATCGGCCTTCGAGAAGGAGGATTTTCCTATCGCGCAATAGCAGCTCGTATGCAGCGGAACAGTTCCACAGTGATGCGAGTTTGGAAGCAGTGGACCGACGAGCACCGAACAACTCGAAAAACAGGCACTGGACGACAGAAGGTGACGTCAGAGCGCGATGATCGACACCTGCTCCGCATGGCGGTGAATGATCGCACAGCTTCCTCCAGGCAGCTGGCAGCACATTGGTCTACTGCTACAGGTGTACAATTGTCGGCTTCGTCAATTCGTCGTCGTCTGCTGCGCCGTGGATTGCGTGCAAGGGTGCCATTATACAGGATTCCCCTCACGGCGGATCATCGACGGCTGCGTCGGCAGTGGGCTCTTGAGCACAGAGACTGGCGAGCTGATTGGCACCAAGTTGTCTTTTCAGATGAATCACGCTTCAATTTGTGGACCCATGATGGCCGTGTTCGTGTTAGACGTTATGCCGGTCAACGCTGCCTTCCTGAGTGTATTATTGAACGACATAGTGGTCGAACACCCGGAGTTATGGTCTGGGGTGCGATTTCGTATCATGGACGATCCAATTTGATACGAATTGAGGGTAATCTCAATAGCAACAGATACGTCCGTGAAGTGCTACAGCCCGAAGTCGTTCCTTTCCTTCAAGGCATCCCTGGAGCTATCTTTCAGCAGGATAATGCACGCCCACATGTTGCGCGGACTGTTAGAGACTTCTGTTCAGCACAACGCATGCAACTTCTTCCTTGGCCTGCTTATTCGCCGGATATG